>LR749499.1:0-183878 GCA_902729485.2 Mus minutoides
ATATAGTCACCGGAGATCATGGTCAAACTCTCAGCGGCCCATCCCTTAGATAGAACTGGGCCCTTCCTCACCCACACATTTGCCAGAAGCTGTCAACTGAAGGCTGTTGCTTGTGGGAGATAACAAGCCACAGGTTTTCTCAGGAGATAGAGAAACAGCAAGCGGGTATGCCAGAAGCTACGCTTGCCCTGACAGAGCTGATGGGGGAGCCATATGCGGATGCCTGCTTGCGCTTCTGTAAAATGTGACTTATTTTCTGGGAAACCAGGAATGGCCCTGACCAGAGTCCATCTCCCTAGCCAGTACTTAAAGTTTGCTTCAAATTTGGCTCAAATTTGTGGTAGTGATCTTATTCTGGCCTGGTGGGATTAACATCTCCCCTTGTACAGGCCTAAGATTTCTTTGGGGAATCATCACAGTTTGGCATGCGATGCACAAATAATATTTCATTTTTATTTAAAACTGTAAAAATATTTCATTATTCCTTTTTTATTTCTCACTAAAAATATCCAGAATCATCTGCCTTGCCACAAAAAAATTTTTTTTTCTCTTGACTTTTCTTGGTAATACAATTTCTATTATTTGAAGTTACTAGGGTTTTTCTCAAGTCAGATGTGATGGCTCAAATCTGCAATTCCAGCCCTCCGGAGGCTGAAGCAGGAGGATTGAAAAGCTTGTGGCCAGCCTGAGATGAGACTCTATCTCAACACACACCACACACACACACACACACACACACACACACACACACTCACACGAGGAGGCTGTCATTCTCATTCATTTTAGCCTGCACCTTTATACTCCAGAAGTGTCATTTAAATTGAACTGAAAACAAAAAAAAAATGTTGGTGGAAATCAATAAGAACTGGGCTGGGTATGAAGTACTCAGTTGGTAGAGTAGTCGCCCAGAGTATGTGAAGCACGAAATTTAAACCCCAGCCCTGCACAAACTTCCCTAGGTACTTCAGGTCTGTAGTCCCAGTACTCAGGAGACAAAGAAGGGTCAGAAGTTCAAGGTCAACCTTAGTGATGTAGCAAGTTTGAGGTTAGCCTGAGAGACAAGAGGTAAAGGGGAGGGAGGACAGAAGGAGAAGAGAGGAAGGGAGGGGAGAGGGCAGAGCCAAAGGAAGGGAAGGAAGGGAGATTCCCTACCAGATGACTGGGAAGCTCATCTGGGGAGCAATGATTTTCACATGAGGTAATTTCTTACTGCTCGGATTGTTTACACCTTCAGAGGATTCCCTACTCCATAGCCAGCTGCCTTCATTACTGAAATCTCTTGGGTGACAGAAGATACTTTATCACTTTTCTTGTGAGGAAACTAGAGACCATGATAGTCATGAATCCTGTAACTCTAGTAACACACCTTCGAGGGTAAAGGCAACAGCAATTTAAATATTTATCTCAGAGGTTTAGACACAGAACTTCAAAACCCAGTACACTTTCCCTCCTTTCCTCTGTCCTCCCCAAAACCTGCTTCCTCCTGTTCCCATCCCCAGCCCACATCCAGACCCCACACATACCCGACCCCCCACTTCCTCACCTTGTCCACCCATGAAGTCTATTCTATTTCTCCTTCTCAGTGAGATTCACATTCCTGACTTGGGCCCTACTTGTTACTTAGCCTCTTTGGGACTGTGGTTTGTAGCACTGTTATCCTGTACTTTATTGCTTATGTCCACTTATAAATGAGTACATACCATGTTTGTCTTTCTGGGTCTGGGTTACCTCATTCAGATCTTTTCTAGTTCTATCCACTTGCAGATTTCATGATGCCATTGTTTTTAACAGCTGAGTGATACTCCATGGTGTAAATGTACTACATTTTCTTTATCCATTCTTCTGTTGAAGGACATCTAGGTTGCCCAAGAATGGTATGGAGGGAGCCTTCCCTGACACTGCCTAGAGGGCCAGGACACGGAGCTTTGGCTGTCCAGGAACTCTCTCTTTAGACCAGTCTGGTCATGACTGCATAGAGATCTGCCTGCCTCTGCTTCCCATGTGCTGAAATTAAAGGTGTGTGCCACTATCACCCAGCTAATAATCAAATGGTTCAAGAATTTTATCTTTTCTGAGGAACTCACAGTCTAAGAGAAATGGACAAACATTTAAGTTAATGGCTCTAACAAAGCATGAAGGATCATGCTAGAGTGGCAAGGACCAGCCACAGCATGGAGAGGGGTTCTGCGAGATGTGTCTGGGAACAGCAAAAACAATGACTTGAAGTCAAATCCTGGATCCAAGCTGACAACCTGTGTTCTGTTCAATATTCTAAGAGATACCTCTATTCATGTGCTGCATGCTTGTGTGTGTGTGTGTGTGTGTGTGTGTGTGTGTGTGTGTGTGTATACACATGAGCATGTGTCTTTTCTCCAAGCAGTTCTTGTTTTTTATCATAAAAATTCTCTGGATAGCTCATCTCCTGCAGAACACAGGTCCAGTCGTTAATTTTACAAATCAATCCAGTCATTTACACCAGGTTTCCTTTTGATTATTTTGTGAATCTGCATCCTGAGACCCCAGCCCTCTGATTCTTAAGTGATAGCAAGCATACATTTTTTTTCCTTAACATTGCAAAAGAATTCAGAAATCTGTCTGCTTCTGTAAAGCACAGACAGTAAATTAGTTGGGTGGGACCCTGCCCTGAGAATTACCATTTCTACCACACCTGGGCCTAACCTTGATCTATCCTAGGCTGACCTTGAACTCAGGAATCTGCCTGCCTTTGTATCTTTCTGATAAGCTGGCTCATAGTGAGCTGCTTTTATTCCTTTAGATTCATGCCGCTCCTCATAATTCATAGTGCATCCTTATATTTGGCATAATTGAGAAATTATATGTATTTTGAACTCATGTATTTAGAGTTCTTTCCCACAGCCTTAAGGGCTGTCCTGAAGGTCCCAGTGTTTACCATTTTGCTGACACATAGCCACAGCCTTGACTCCTGGACTCACTGAGTCATTAGATTAACTGGGAGGACATCCCTAGGAGGAATGTGAAATACATACCCTCAGCAGCCATCACACTCATGGAGGCTCACACTGGAGGACATGTCCAAGGGGCAGGAACCATGTCACTCTGCCCCCACCATGGCCACACTGGGCTCAGCACTAGAGTGTAGAAATAGATTTCAGAAATTGTGTAAAAATTGGTTTCCTATGAGAAGGAATGGATTAGATGACTATCAGAAGCTGGATACACAGAAACAAGTCCTGTTAGACAGCCTATCCAAAAAGACTGCCATTTGCCAAGAAATAAGTAGTGGTGATAAGTTGTAAAGCAAGAGTTTTCCCTAATTTTCTGAACTTCGACAGTATACCAAGATTTCACTAATGGTTAGGAATTTCCTAAAAACCAATGATTTTAACTTATAGTGTAGACCAAACTAAAGTCCTACAGCCCCTTTAAGGAAAGATGCAAAATGGAGATCACAGAAGAAAGACTGCAGAAGTCAGACTCCAGGCTCTGGTAACTGAGGAATGTAATTTCATCTGTATACTTTGAGACTATGGCCCATGGCATTTTGTCCAGATGGCTAATAGGCAGAAGTCCCCTGGTTGCAGGTGATGGCAAATATTTAAACATCAAGCAGAGTCCAAAGTCAGAGAAAACAGCTCTATTACTTAATAGGTCAATATTTGGACAAATTAATCACTTGAAACTTTTCTCATCTGTGAAACGGAAAACTACCCATCACTACTTGGTACTTTTATGAAGATCAACTCATACAAAATGGGTAGAGAAGTTAGTGTTTGATTTCAGAAAATGACAATATAAGCAGTGTTCATGTGTCTAGTTGGGACTCAGATGTTTGCTTGTTCCCTTGATTTGGAAAGATCCCATTTGTCATTGATCTGTAAAGCTATACAGCTAAAAGCTTTAGGTGTATAGAACAGATATCAGAATACCAGCCTTTTGAATCTTAAATAAGTAAGATTTCTAAACTCAAGTTTGAAACGTGAACATTTCATATTGGCGGTTACTTTCAAAAAAGCTATTCTTAGAATGATTCTTCTGCGGGTCTAGAAATTATGCAGAGAAATTCCTCCTTAGGACCCTAAACTCTAGCAACTGACTGAAATCTAACCTATTCTGTCTTATTCCAGCAGGTTTCCGATTCCACCCCTAAAGACAACTGGGAAGCCTTCTGAGAAAAATAAAGCTATTTCAAGTTCCGCTCCACAGTGACTGCCCCTCACTATGACTTTTCTTTAGATGAAGTAAAGTCTCAGGAATGTAGCGGGTGTTTCTGAAACGTCCCCAGTTCCTACAACTTCCGGAGCCCTTTTAGGGAACCACTATAACTAGGTAAGTTAGAGATGCCAGAAATCCTCCGCTACTCTCGTCTGCCCTTGCCACGCCCTCTCGGTAACCTAGGTTACAGCTACGCCCTCCTCCGTAGCTGACCAATCACAAAGCTTTGCGTTGCCGGACAAGGTTAGTTCGGCTTGAAACTCAGCGCAAATCATTTGCTGTAAACATCTGAACGGAAACGGAAGTAGACTCCTCGTTTGAAGATGAGTTCCTCCACTGAGGAGGTTCCGAAGGCGTGAGTGAGGAAGTTCTGGGCCGGGTCTTCCGGGGGCGGAGACTAGCCTGCCAGAGCAGGAAAAGGGAGAGGGCTGGTAGGGTACCAGCTGCAGGTCAGCCCCCGAGTGCCTAGAATCCCTAGGTTACCCTGACAGTCCTCGGGGTCACGATGCAGCGGAGACTCTGGGTGACCTCCAGGTGAGGCGGAGGCGACGCCTTGGCGGCACTGAGTACATGCGGGTTGGCCAGCGAGGATGCAGCCTGCACCTGCGAGCATCCCGAGCGGCCACCGCTGCAGCAGCCGCAAACACAGAGCGACCCGAGAACGCGGCGCCAGCGGCTAGTAAATCTTTTCCTGTAGGGCGCCAGCGGAGAAAACAACTGAAAAAGAGAACTTGCCAAAATCTTGGTTTGGTTCGATCACTCGGCTGTTTAGAGAGAATTTGTTTCTGAAAATGCCTTGCGCGTGTAATCGGAATAACTGGAGGAGATGGATCCGACCCCTGCTGGTACTTATTTACTCAATGGCTATCCTGGTCTCGGTTCCGATATGCATTTGGGAATTTCAAAAACTGAAGGTAAGAGGGTCCTGCACCTCTACCCTTTCTTCCGCTGGTTGACAGTTCCTTTGTCTGCCTTCTAATGCTTGAGGTCTGAAAAACATTTCGTCTTTGGACATTAAACCAACCTGTCTGGTTTTATTTAGCCGCTACAACTGGAGGTAGGTCCGGGTGGAGAAAAAAAATAGTTAATGCACCTGCTTACAATGGGCTGCTTTCCCAATATCCATCAGTCCCATATAGAACTTTATTCCTGAAATCAGATCTGCTATGCAGATATTAGGGCTTGACCAGACCACTACCTTGAAAACTACGTTCTGGATTTTATAGGCTTTTAACTGGCTTTCTGGAACCAAAGGATTCTTGTTAAATTGACTTTGCTAATTAACTTTACGTTTAAAGTTACAAGTTTTCTTTGTTTCTTTCTTGAACGAGATAAAATCTCCTGTAGACCAAGCTGTTCTGGATTTTGCTTTGTAGACTAGGATGATCCTTCTGCGTCCACCTTCCCAGTGCTTGGATTACAGGTGTATCCATCATTCTGTTTATTCAACGCAGGGATTGAACCCAGGGCTTTGTTCATTTGAGGCAATCACTCTACCAACTGAGCTTCATTCCCAGACCTGAAGTTACTCTTTAACCAAAGCAAAAATTTTACAAGCATCCTGTGTGTTCCTTTATATTAAAAAAAAAAAAAGTTGTATTTGTTGGTGTGTTCGTGGGATGGTCCAGTTGTGGAGGTCTGAAGGTGGACAGCTTGGGGCGGTTGGTTCTGCCCTCCCATGATAATGAGTGCTGAGGGCTGAGCTGACTCCCTCAGCGTTGGAGACAAGCACCTGACCTGACCGGCTGAGACATCTCTCTAGCCCACTTTGTTATGTCATGTTGTGACATTAGTAAAGTATTACAAGCTGGATACCTAACCTATGTCTATAATATATCTAGAAAGTGAAAACTTAGAATTAACAATTAATAACCAGAAAATACTTTTATTAAGAAACAGTTATTTCAGAAGAGGTATGGCAGACCAAGTAGATACACACACACACACACCCTTTGATTGTGGGAAATGTTTTAATCAGTGTATCTAAACGTATTTGTAGGATCTTTTTGTTCGCTAAAGTTTTGTTGGCTTTTCTAATTATAGTTCATATAGGTATTTAAGGGTATTATGTTATGACATTAAATATTTCTCATTTGTTGTGTTTTTAGGCAATTTGAGATTTGTCCACCCAAATTTAGGTCTAGCAATCTTAATTTAAATGTAATTTCCTCACTTAGTATTCCTTGGCATGCAGTATAGAAAGGGAAATGAAGTGTGTGTCATTTCTAAGTGTTCTCCTAGTTGTGAGCATCAACAGTCTTAAAGTACCGCCAACCTTTAAGACCATTTCTGACCTGCAGTATGGACTGCTAGCAGCCCATGTCCCTCACTTCCTGCTGTGGATGTTTAATGGAGGACATGCAGATGAGCATGTCAGAAAATGCACTTAGATGTGCAAATGTAGACCTCAGAATGGCTTAAACTACAGAGAGATGGATGGGAATCTTGTTTAATCTACTCTGCCCTAAGAAATGCCATAATCTGGGCTGTGGAGATGGCTCAGCAGCTAAAGCCGTAGCCACACAAGCATGGCCACCTGAGTTTCATCTTTGTAACCCACTCAAATGGTGTTTATGGCCAGATGGAAGATGGAAACAGAGCTGCCTAGAAGCCCGCCAGCCAGCTAGCTGAAACAAGAGACCCTGCCTCAAGGGGGAAGGAGAGCTGACTCCCCTGTGTTGTCCTCTGACTTACACACCTGCACACCAGCACTCACACACATAAAAGCACATGTTTAATACGTGTGTGTGTGTGTGTGTGTGTGTGTGTGTGTTATATCAATCATAAACAGTGCTTCAACAGGAATTCATGTTTTATAGTCAAAAAACTATTTTGGATTCGAATATCATGGGGGTGAGTGGGGATTCGGTCTGAGGAAGGTCCTCAGGTTGCAGATGGCCATGTTCTTGCTGAGTCCTCGCTTGGCTCAAGCACCTCTTTTTGAGATCATCTTCCCTGAGACCATGACCTCATTTCACCTACATCCCTTCCTGTCAGCCTTATCTCCAAGTATGGCCACTTGCACTAGGTGTTGTTTCAACAGATGAATGAGGCAAGGCCAGCCTCATTCCTAGTGGTCAGACTTTACACAGTGTCCACAGTTAAAAGAACGCTTGAGATTAAGGACAGGCAGAAGGAACAGCGAGGACCCGGCACCAGTGTTTCACAGGAATTTACAGAGAGGGTTTCAAGGGGGACGTTTGAAGTGTCCACACTTGCCACCCTGTCTGTCACTTCTCACAAGTAGGAAGGCCATTGGGGGCTCAGTGATTCCACCGCACTTGGAAGGGCCAAAGCCAGAACTGAATTGTTTAAGTAGGAATGTGTGGTAGAAACATAGACTCAGGAGAATAAATGAGTTTTGAAGATTTTTGACTCTGAAGGAGACTGAGAGGACTTAGGCAGAGAGGGCGAGAGTGAGGGAAGTTTAGGAGCCGTGTGATTTATTTTTAAAATTAGAGTCATTAGCTAGAGCATATCCCCAAGATAGCTTTAGTTTGTCATCTAACTATAAAGTTATTTAATTCTCTTAGAATATAGAAAAGTGTCCCTTTATACCGATGAGAACACTGAGGCAGAGGCAAGTCCCCAAGTGACACTGTGCTAAGGGCTCATGCCTGTAAGAGAGAGACAGGAAACCTCCTTCCTAATGGTACTCTGCGGACACTTGGGCTTTGTGCGTGGTCATCACTCAGGCCTTCACATAGAACAGCAAGCGAGAATCAATAGAGTAAATGACAAGCTAGGAGTGGGCAAAGAACTTAGGTGTGTGTGTGTATGTGTTTGTCTGAGGAGGGTTCCTTTGTGCGACATGGTCTCAATATGCAGCTCTGGCTGTCCCGGAGCTCACAGCTCCATCTGCCTCTGCCTCCAAAGAATCTGGTACACACTTCTGACGTCAGCAGATGCGGACACTCACACATGCATATATACATATAATTGTTTAAAAGTAAATCTTTTTAAATGTTACTAATTATTTGGGAAATAACGAAACAGTATAACTAATCAAATGAAAATTTAAAAAATACAAATATTGATCTTTATAATTTTATTATCAGAATGTAAACAAATGTGAGTTTGGCTTTTTGTTTATTTTGTGTTTTAAGGTTGGAATACACACAAAAGCTTGGTTTATAGCTGGAATATTTCTGCTGCTAACCATACCCGTGTCAATGTGGGGAATCCTTCAACATCTGGTGCATTACACTCAACCTGAACTTCAAAAGCCCATAATAAGGTCAGATCTTAATATATTTGCTATTACTGATATTGACTGACTTAATTCTTAAACATTAATTTTTTTTTATGTTTTACTTTCCATAGGATCCTATGGATGGTCCCAATATACAGTTTGGATAGTGTATGTATATTTTATTGTATTTCATTAAGAATTTTATAACATTTAACTATGCCTTCTAGAGAATGATGAATAAGGTAATATGCACACAGTATTGGCAAAGCGAGATTAATAGTGAATTTTTTTCACTATTTTATTTCACAGTTTTTGTTTGTTTTTTTGTTTTGTTTTGTTTTGTGTTTTCAAAACAGAGTTCTGTGTAGCCCTGGCTGTCCTGGAACTCACTCTGTATACCAGGCTGGCTTTGAGATCCACCTGCCTCTACCTCCCGAGTGCTGGGACTAAAGGCACGTATCACGTCATCTGGCTGAAGACATTTTTTGTGTATCTAATTGCCACAGTAGTAGTATCTACTGTGGAAGGTTTCCTGCAACCCCTTTTCTTCCTTCTCCCCTTCTTTTGGTATAAATAATTGAGTCAGTAACTAAAAGGTGTGATAGCAAACAATGAGCAGCCTCATCAGACACTGCAAGCACGGGCTCAGCCAACCCTGGAGCTCAAAACAACCCCCAACCCCACACAGACCAGACCAGACCAGACCAGACCAGACCAGACCAGACCAGCCTTGAACTCAAAGAGATCCTCTTACCTGCATGCAGCACTGATATTCTATCAGGTGTCATAAGTCACCTAGAGATGACTGTTAAGAGAGATGTACCTCATTCATATGCTGATGCTATCTATTTTATATGAGGGATCTGAGCATCAGCACATTTTAGTGCCTGGGATGGGGAGGAATTCCCTTGTGGCTACCTAGAGCTGAAGGTAATTTACAATACTACATTCTTAGATATTTGCATTTTTCTTCATATTATATTTTACCTTTCTTACTAACATTAAAAAACATTTGAACTTGGCCAGTTGTAGTGACAAACACTCAGGTAAAACTCTGAATTAGAGCCGGGCGTGGTGGCACACGCCCTTAATCCCAGCACTTGGGAGGCAGAGGCAGGCGGATTTCTAAGTTCGAGGCCAGCCTGGTCTACAAAGTGAGTTCCAGGACAGCCAGGGCTATACAGAGAAACCCTGTCTCGAAAAACCAAAAAAAAAAAAAAAAAACCTCTGAATTAGAATCTGGTCTATATTGTGAGTTTTAGAACAACCATGTTACATATACCCTGTTTCAGAGAAACACCAAAAAGAAAGAATGTTTTCAGTGGCATTTTTTTTTTTGTGGTCATACTTTTTCTTAATTTCAAATTATTTTTGAGAACTCAACTAACTTCTCATTTTATGTTCATCATTTACCCCAGACGCTTGTGCTTTTGTTTACAAAGATGCTTTATTACACCTTAAAGCATGTCTGCAGGACCTCGCCTCTAGCTCAGTGATGGAAGACAGTCTTGCACTGTTCAGTCCTCTGTATTTCCTGCCCTCCTCCCCAAATAAGGTCCTTCTGAGTAATTTAGAGTTTACTGAAGTATGCAACAAGATCCCCAGCTGTATGGTTGCCTGTGAGTCCCGTGGTTTGAATGGAATTGAGTGGAAATGTTATTTTAGCTACTGCTCTTCTTCAACATCTTTGCTTCTCCATAGTGGGTGGCTTTGAAATATCCCAAAATTGCAATATACGTGGATACCTGGAGGGAGTGTTATGAAGCTTATGTCATCTATAACTTTATGATATTCCTTACCAACTATCTGACAATCCGATTCCCAAACTTGATGCTACACCTCGAAGCTAAAGATCAGCAAAACCACCTCCCTCCATTATGCTGCTGTCCACCGTGGGCGATGGGAGAGTAAGTATGCTTGGGTTTTCAGAAGCAGAATTGGTAAATATAAGTCAGCTCTCTGCTAGGCAGTGCTGTGAACAGGGCAAAAACAACAGGCAGCACCCTTACCCTGTTTAGCACAATATGGAAGATAACAAAATTCATTTTTATAATGCACATGTTGGGAAGTTTTTTGGGTTTTTTGGTTTTGTTTTGTTTTTTTTAATTTCATTGCTCATTCAAGTTTATCAATGTATGCAGAAGAAAACCTTAGAGTTGCAACCCATGTCTCCGACCAGCAGAGACAATGGAATTGAACTACACGGATGCCAAAGCAGGTCTCACACAGCTGCAGCCGCTTCTCTTTATTTGCAGGTCTCCCGCAGCTTCCCCAGCTTCCCCAGCTTCCTTTATTCTGCTTCTCCCAATTATCATCCATCCCTCTGGGACTGCCCACAATTTATCCCCTTCCATTCACTCATGTCACCTCACACCACCCAATCATAGACACACGTCCAAGGCAGCATGCAGGATAGGCTGATAGAATGGTATCGTGAGGCATTATGCCATCTCTCCGGTGAGTTACACGCGCTGCTTTTATTGCACGTGACTGAGACTGGGATAAACAAGCGAAGGTCTCGAAGGTCTTGGGGCTTGTGGCTCATGCAGCCGCGCCCACTTCCCATACCTTAGAAGATATTTATTGATCATCTTTTTTATACTCGGGAATTGGCACCTACAGATTTTGTATGTGATCCACAACTAATTAAACAACTTAGATTAGATGTGAAGACAATATATGACAAGAAACAAAAGTAGTTAAAGGCTGTGTTCTATTCCTGTGTTACAGTAAATGAAGGTGAGTAAGCCTGTGTCACTTACTAAAAGGCTGGAGAGATGGCTCTGAGATGGCTCTGAGATGGCTCTGAGGTGGCTCTGAGGTGGCTCTGAGGTGGCTCTGAGATGGCTCTGAGGTGGCTCTGAGGTGGCTCTGAGATGGCTCTGAGATGGCTCTGAGGTGGCTCTGAGGTGGCTCTGAGATGGCTCTTGGGTCAAGAGTACTTGTTGCTCTTGCAAGGATCCAGGTTAACTTCCCAGCACCCAAGTAATGACCCTTAGCCATTGCAGCCATCCCTAACCAGTTCCGGGAAATCGAACAGACACACGTGTGGAACGCACACACAGACATGCACACATGCAGACAGAACATTCATACACAAAGCAAAATAAATAACCCTTTTTTAAAAAAAAAAGTGGGCTGGAGAGATACCTCAGCGGTTAAGAGCACTGATTGCTATTCCAGTGGTCCTCAGTTCAATTCCCAGCAACTACATGGTGGCTCACAACCATCTCTAATAGGATCCAATGCCCCTTTTTTGGTTGGTTGGTTGGTTAGTTAGTTGTTTTTTGTTTTGGTTTTTTTTTTTTTTTGTATTTTCGGGGTGGTGTAACATTGGCTGTCCTGGAGTCGCTCTGTAGACCAGGCTAGCTTCCAACTCTCAGAGATCCACCTGCCTCTACTTCCTGAGTGCTGAGATTAAAAGTGTGGACCACTAAAAGTTTTTAAAACAAAGTTCTTAAAGTAAAAGGTTAAGATTGCATGTTCTACACAAAGAACTTCAGTTACTTGCCCCACTGCTGTGACAAAAACTAACAGAAGCACAGGGTTAGTATTGACTTGCAGTTTGAGGTGAGAAAGGCATGTAGCAGGTACATCTTCTGTCAAGCAAAAAGAACTGAATGATGCTGTCCACACGCAGGGTGGTTCTTTCTTGTCCCGTTAACTCTTTCTGTAAACCCATTCACAAGGAAGCTGCATCCCAAAGCTAAGTGCGCGTGCACAAGAACAGTTCACTTGTCAAGCGCATAGTTCATCTGGGTCGAGGTTTTTCTCCTGGAGCTTTGTTAGTCAGCTCTCTATCACTGGCAGAATTCCTGAGACCATCAGGCTTATTTGGCTCACAGAATTGGATCACTTGGCCTATTGATTTGAGGTGACCATGGCAGGAATTGGAGACAGGAAAAGACCAAGGTCCTAGTGCCTTTGATTTGTTCTCTGTTGTGTTGTAGTGGAGCTGGGGGAGGAGCAGGGTCTTTCAGAGATAAAGTTATTAAATATTCTCAAAATGGGCTTCAGGCTCCCTTGTTGCCCTCCTGTGTTTTAGAACAAAGTTGGCAGAATAAAATATAGTTGATGGCATTTGTCAAAGGGATTGGTATTCTGCTGCCAAGGAATAGCTGAGAGGCTGTGTTCTCCTGCCTTTGCAGAATGCTGCTCTTTCGGTGCAAGCTAGGAGTGCTGCAATATACCGTGGTCAGACCGATCACCACCGTCACTGCGCTGTAAGTAGGACTTGCCTTTGCCTTTTTCCTTTTTATCTTCATGCTTCATGATTAGGAGTGTAGCTCAGTTAATAGTGTTTGCCTTGTATGCACAAAGCTCTGGGTTTAATCCCAAGCACCACAGAAACCACGATCATGGCAAATAATGGCAGCATTTGGAAGGTAGAGGCAGGAGAATTGAGAGTTTAAGGCCAGCTTGAGAACTTATTATATGGAAAAACAAGAAGAAAAAGAGCGTTGATTAACAGTGAAAGTCTGGTCTGCTATAAAACCACGTGTATAAAAGCTGGATTCCAATTTGGTGAGCAGTGCAAAGAATTCGTACAAGATTCACACCGTCCGGGAGCATACTGTAAAACCCTTCAAAAGACAATCCTCCTTTGGCTGGGTTAGTCACGCAGATTTATCTTCTGTGCTGTTAACTTAAGAGTTTATTAGCACTTTCTTTAAATGTTGCACACATTTAATCCCAGCACTCAGGAGGCAGAGGCAAGCAGTTCTTAAACACACACAAAAACTGTTCGATGTCAAAATGTGAGGTATAATCAACAACTTGGGAATTTGTTCCCTAAAACTCCCAAAATGTCGAGTTATGTGATTTCTGTTAGATGTTATGTTCTGCAACTCACAAAATAAAAGAAATCCATGTGAAGAAAACAATTCAACTCTTTATCCTGTCAGTAAGCTGGAATCATGGAAGTATGCTTTATTTCTTTATTTCTTTCCTGCTTAAAAATAGGGTGAGCATACTTGTGGTAAAATGTCCTTGGGGGAGGGGGATCTGGCCCTTTAAATATTTACCTCCAAGATAATTTACAGGAAAAAGTGAGCTGTAGTCTTGTTTATCAATAAAACTTTCCAGAATTAGGAAGTTAATGGCTATTCTCTGGTTTAATGGTTCTTAGTTTATAATTTCTTTAAGTTAAAAGGAATAATCATATCATACATTTCTAGAAAAATGTTACTCTGTTAGTTTTTGAACCATCATTGACCAAAGTTATAGGGTCATCCATAGGCTTTCTAAAATTAACTGACTATAAGTTTTAAGCAGTGCTGCCGCTGTCCCTTGCATATGTGTTCATTGCTGGAGGATATGTGTGGTTAAGAGCACTTGCAAAGCTTTGGTTCCTAGAAGCACCGTTGCTGCTCACAGCCATCTGCTAACTCCAGCGTTGAATGCCCTTTCGGGCCACAAGGGCACTGCATGCACACCATGCACAGGTATATATATGCAGGCAGAACACTCATACACATAAAATAAAAGCTCAGTCTCTAAAGGATACATAGTAAGATATGGGTTTACTTGGTTAGTCATAAAGTTGTCTGATTTTTGCCACTTTTCAGCATATGTGAAATCCTTGGCGTATATGATGAGGGAAACTTTGGTTTTGACAATGCTTGGACATACCTGGTTATATTAAACAATTTGTCACAATTGGTAAGTGAATAATCATCTTCTTTATTGTATTAAATTAGTTTCTGTAGCTAAGTATTATCAGACACTATTTCTTTAGAGAAATATTCTTTTAATTTTTACGTAGAATCTGAGGCAGCTTTAATATGTACCTTTATACAATATAAACATATAGTATATGCTTGTGAATGATTTGGTGATTTACACACGGACCTGCTGTTTGCTCTTGCTATTGCAAGGCTGTGTGGGTATGTACATTGTGTGCCTTCTAAATGAAACCTAATGGAGACCTATTCAGTAAGAGGAAAAAGTCTAATTGGCATATGGTAAGTAAGATAAAGTTTAAATAAAAATGGAAAAATTTGATGAGCCTTGGTGACACACGCCTTTAGTCCCATCACTTGGGAGGTGGAAGCAGGCAGATTTCTGTGAGCTCAAGGCCAGTCTACAGAGTGAGTGTCAGAACAGCCAGAGCTGCACAGAGAAATCCTGTCTCGAAACACCAAAAATAGAAGTTTATAGTGGAAATGAGTGGGACATGTCTCCAGGGCCTTCCCTCATGGTCATCTTCATGACCATAGACCCCTTCCTGGGAATGTATTCTAAAGAAATAAAAGTATTTTTGCCTCGGATGTAAAGGACATTATAACAAACACTCTGAATTGGGTGGACATTGTTTGGTCTTCCCATTGGCATTTAGACAGTTACTAAAAGTAAACCTTACAAAACATACACAGAAGTTAGCTACGTCCAGTTGAAAAAGACTGGGCAACAATTTGATTTTAATTCATGACAGACACTGGAAAATTAGCTTAGGACTTGTGGAATATCTCTGTTGGAGTGTTTGCCTAGCACACACAGCTCTGAGTTTGATCCCAGAATGAGGGTAACAGTTCATAGGTACCAAGAAGTGGCTTCATGCTTAGAGTCCCAATTACTTTTTCTTTGAGCAGTAGAATATCAGGGCCTCATGCATATTGGGTGGGCACTCTGCCACTGAGCCAGAGCCATAGTGCAGTAGTCTGGGTAATGTGGACATATGGACTCCTCTCAAGGAATTTGTTTGTATGAGGCAGATCTTGTAGTCAGAATTTTATTGAAGCTGTACTTATTTATTAGTGTTGAGTTATAAACTGCATGAGCTGGGCAGAGGGGGTACACGCCTTTAATCCCAGCACTTGGGAGGCAGAGGCAGGCAGATCTCTGTGAGTTTGAGGCCAGCCTGGTCTACAAAGCTAGTTCTAGGATAGCCAAGGTTACATAGTGAGACACTTGTCTTGAAAAACCAAACTAATTAATTAAATTTAATAAACTGTGTGTGTGTGTGTGTGTGTGTGTGTGTTGTGTAGATGTTTTGCAAGAGACTTGCTAATAAATAACACAAGTCCTTATAAAAAGCAGTGGTAGTTTGTGTTTAAAAGCATAACAGATGTGTTTGCTTTCCTTTTGGCTGAAGGGAACCTTTTGTTCCATTGTCGTCCTTTTTTGCTTTCCTTGAGTTCCAGAGAAAACGTTACATATCTCTCTGGAGAAATTTCACTTCTATGCATTGGCAGCAAAGCATGGAAGCCTGTTTTTAATCTAAAAACATTGTCTAATTTGCAATGATACTGCCGGAACATTCCGGGGCTTCAGCAGCTCTGTGACTGTCCTCCTCCAGCAGAATGTTGCTTGTTGCTTTTGTCCCTAGTTTGCCATGTACTGCCTGCTGCTGTTTTACAAGGTCCTAAAGGAAGAGCTTAGCCCTATACAACCTGTTGGCAAGTTTCTCTGTGTGAAACTCGTGGTCTTCGTTTCCTTTTGGTAAGTATTGCTTTCTCATAAATGTTCTTATTTTATAAATACCAGTAAATAAAGCTGTTGATTAAGATAATGTAAGTATGAGGCAGGGAAAACCACAGACAAAAGTTAGTACAGGAGGTGACCTAAAATGCCATTGTTTACCTCTTTTAAAAGCTAGTCCTAGCCGGGCATGGTGGCGCACGCCTTTAATCCCAGCACTCGGGAGGCAGAGGCAGGTGGATTTCTGAGTTCGAGGCCAGCCTGGTCTACAAAGTGAGTTCCAGGACAGCCAGGGCTATACAGAGAAACCCTGTCTCGAAAAACCAAAAAAAAAAAAAAAAAAAAAAAAAAAAAAAAGCTAGTCCTGTGCCAGGCAGTGGGTGGTGCGTACACCTTTAGTCTAAGTGCTTGCTAAGTTGAGGCAGCCAGATCTCTGAGTTTGAGGCCAGGTTGGTCAGCATAGCAAGTTCTAGAGCAACCGTGGTTATATAGAAAAGCCCTATATCTGAATGAATAAATGAATGAATGATAAAATCCTACTAATTAATACGCATGTAGATACACTTAAGTATCAGGTCGTTACTTACAAGCTGTTAGAACTTAGAATCTAATTATTTATGCATGGTTTCAAAGCAATAAAAGGATATTTAAACCAAATGATGAAGTTGTGAGAATGTGTAATGAAATTCATCTATGAAGAATAGAATTAATTCACAAGGCAAGGGCGTATATTAAGTATAAACACAACTTGTTGGGATGCCCTGAAGGCAGGACAGTGTGGAGTCCTGGGATGTACTCTGAGACCTTCACTGTTTCTAGTTGCATATTTTCTAATCTTCTGGTGTATGATGTGTTGTGTTTATTATGTGAGTGGAGGCATGTACATGTCATCCGTGTGTGTTGAGGTCAGAGGACAACTTTGAGCATCAGTTCTTGCCCTTCATTTGAGACAGGGTCTTATAACTGCTCCTCTGCACACCTCAGGCTTGCTGGGCTGAAGTTTCTTCCCACCTCCCTGCTCCCATCAGGAGCACTGACAGGGTTTACTGACGTGTGCTGCCCCCCGAGCCAGCCTTACCCACCCCCAACCCCCCTCCAACCCTGTACTAGCCTTGCCTGGGCTGGGATTCTCACTCAGGTTCTCAGCGCCTGCAGCAAGTGCTTTACCCTCCAAGCCACCTCCCAGCGTATGCCTGTTGCAGATATTTAAAACTGTCGGTCATTTCAGGGTTCAGATGTGACGTTGACATTTCCTTGACTTACAGGCAAGCAGTACTTATTGCTTTGTTGGTTAAAGTGGGCGTTATTTCAGAAAAGCGTACCTGGGAATGGCAAAGTGCAGAAGCTGTGGCCACAGGCCTGCAGGTAAGTAGTGCCGTCTCTGAACTCGGGGAATGTTATTGTTTGTTAATACATTTGATGTAGTATTGCCCCTGAACAACATGCACATAGTGGGGCAAGACTGTTAGCCCACTCTGCAGAACAAGAGCCCACAGAAGCGAGCTATAGATACTTACTGTTACTTATTTTATTCTTGGTCCACTTAGACCTTTCAGTCCTTGGGTAGCCTTGAGAAATACTTGGCCGGGCAGTAGTGACGCATGCCTTTAATCCCAGAACTTGAGAGGCAGAGGCAGAGGCAGGTGAATTTCTGAGTTTGAGGCCAGCGTGGTCTACAGAGTGAATTCCAGGACACCCAGGGCTATACAGAGAAACCCTGGCCCACAGAGAGAGAGAGAGAGAGAGAGAGAGAGAGAGAGAGAGAGAGAGAGAGAAAAGAAAGAAAGAAAGAAAGAAAGAAAGAAAGAAAGAAAGAAAGAAAGAAAGAAAAAGAGAAAGAAAGGAAAGAAAGAAATACTTGACTGAGTGAATGCAAAAGAAGTGGCTTGTCATGTTTTGAAGAAGTGAAAAAAAATGTTTTGAAAATGAATATAGTCTGGAACTTAAAAAAAAAATTGACACCTTAAATAACTTTTAAAAAGTCAGCAGTTTGGTGAAAATTAGATTTAACCAAAAAGATGCCTGATGTTTTTGTTGCTGTTTGTAGGATTTCATAATCTGCATTGAAATGTTCTTTGCGGCAATTGCCCATCACTATACATTCTCCTATAAACCCTATGTGCATGAAGCGGAGGAAGGCTCCTGCTTTGACTCCTTCCTTGCTATGTGGGATGTGTCCGATATCAGAGATGATATTTCTGAACAAGTAAGGCGTGTCGGTAAGTAATGGGCTGAGTGTGTATGTGCATGTGGGGACCACAGATGAACCTCAGGAGCTGTTCACATTGGTGCATGTGGGGACCACAGATGAACCTCAGGAGCTGTTCACATTGGTGCATGTGGGGACCACAGATGAACCTCAGGAGCTGTTCACATTGGTGCATGTGGAGACCACAGATGAACCTCAGGAGCTGTTCACATTGGTGCATGTGGGGACCACAGATGATCCTCCCTCAGGAGCTGTTCAGATTGGGTTTTAGAACAGAGTCACTATCCTGGAGCTCACAGATTTCAGCTAAGATGATTGGCCAGAGAGCCCTGAGACCCTCCTTTGTCTTACTGCAAGCACCATACAAAACCATGCCCAGCTTTTTATCCGTGCTGAGGATGAAACTCAGTAGCTTCATGTTGTGTTGCCTGCAGTTTACAGATTTCTCCTCAGCTGAAATATGTGGGTTATTATATTTCTCCTGCCATGGCCATTCAGTAGTTCTTTAAGAGATAAGAACATATTTAAAGCAGTACCATGATGTAGGCTCTTCAAATTCAAAGAGATAAAGGGGGCCTGGGGTAGCTATTTTTACCATTTTAAACACATGGTAGAACCATGTGTTTAAAATGGTAAAAATAACTTTTGGTTAATAAGTTTCTATTGTCTTAAAGGGAGGACAATGCGAGGTTATCCAAAAAAGAAATGTTTTCCTGGAGACCCGGATCATAATGAACACTCAAGCCTACTTTCCTCTTCTTCACAAGATATAACTTCTGGCTCTTCAAAGGTACCCTCCCCAGTGGGCCTGTACCAAGGTTTTGGACACACCATTACTTCACAGAGCCCAATTTCTATAGCCAACCTATATGAAGAAATCTTGAATGACATCCCAGAAGAGCAACAGAAGCTTCTTAATCCAGAACAAGATGTCATGATTAACATTCCAGAAGAGCAGCAAAAACTTCTTGACACAGGCAAAGATGTCATGACTGACATCCCAGAAGAGCAACAAAAACTTCTTGACACAGGCAAAGATGTCATGACTGACATCTCAGAACAGAAGAAGAAGATTCCTGATACTAGCCAATATCAAGACCATGTACAAACAGTTACTTCACAGGCTTTACTTCCTTCAACAAAGACATCTGAAGATAGCATGATTGACACCTCAGAATCGCAGCAGGAACCTTCTGATTCATCTACGGACCCTTAAAGCTGACATATCCTCCTTTTGTTAGCTCAAGATCTCTGTACAATTCAAAATGTTGCAAAATCTCAAAGATAGGCAAAAACCAGATATAATATACGTAATTAACACTAATAAATCACATTAACATGCATATATTTGTATATGTTTTATATATCACAAATAATGTCTAAATTTCCTAGGCTTTGGCTTTCTTAAACTGTTAGGATATCATATATTCAAACAGTAGGTAACAACTTTAGAAAAATGCTCTTGAACTTATCAAACAGACAAACATTTAAAAAAAAAAAATCAATGCCTCATACCACTGCATGAATGTAATGTTCTGGACTGAAAATTTAAATTAATTGAACTTAATCTAATCCTAATCATGTGCCATTTAACTTTACATAATTATACTGTATTTAAACTCTTAAAACTCTCATGTGTCTTATTCTTTTTTTTTTTTTTTTCTTGAGACAAGGGTTCTCTGTGTAGCCCTGGTTGTCCTAGAACTCACTCGGTAGACCAGACTGACCTCAAATTCAGAGATCTGCATCCCAAATGCTGGGATTAAAGGTGTACATCACCACTATCTAGTTGTATCTTACTCTTCAAGCAGATTCTTAAATGTGGGGCAAGTGGAACTGTGTCACAAGACAACGTAAGGATGAGCAAATTAAGGAACCCGGCAATTCTCATAATTTAAAACAGTAGAGACCTGAATCCCTGATTCCTGTCCTGAAGTACAGGACCATGACACTCCACTAGAGGACCATGACAACTTGTCATGAAGCATAAAGCCCATCGTTCTCCATGCTAATGAGGTATCTAGCTGGGCCAGCAGGAGGGTTTAGCCAATAAACTTCCCTTCCCAGACACTCCTTACTGCAGAAGGTATTTAATCTCTGGTTCACCCTGAGTAAGGTATATGTACCCTGTTCACCCATGAATAAACACTTTGGACGAGCAAGGACTGTCTTTGATCAAGAACCACCATGAGGAGGTCTTCATTACCTCCTGACACCCTGAGCTAAACCAGATCCCCCTGGCCCTGGGTTCATTGCTAGTCCACTGGCCCCCATTCTCAACTTCTTGTGGTTCCCAATCATTTCTCACCCCCAACAAACATGGGCTGAGGCCTCCATCTTAGGCTACATTTTGCCGCCTCTGAGCAGTGTGTCAGAGTTCCACAAGCCCAGCACCCCAATGGCAGTGAGAAAGAAACAGCCTAGCGCCCTTGCATTTCAATTCCCCAAGCAGTGTTCCAACACCCCAGCGGTGAGGTGGAATGCAGAATGGTGAGGTGGAATGCAGAATTATATTAATAAAATTAACAAAAATTGCTTGGTTAGAAATCAAGTATTTTTTGAAAATGTTTGACTTAGTGTTGTATACCTGTCGTGGTTTGAATATGCTTGGCCCATGGGAAGTGGCACTATTAGGAGGTGTGAGTTTGTTAGAGGAAGTGTGTCACTGTGGAGTCTGGGAAGGTGGCGAGAGGCAAGGGGGCTTTGAGGGCTCGTATATGCTCAACTCTGGCCAGTGTGACACAGTCTCCTGCTGTTGCCCGTGAATCAAGATATAGAACTCTTAGCTCTTCCAGGACCATTTCTGCCTGCCTGCACACTGCCATGCTTCCTGCCATGACGATAATGGACTGAACCTCTGAAACTGTAAGCCAGCTGGCCCCAATTAAATGTTTTCCTTTATAAGAGTTGCCTTGGTCATGGTGTCTGTTCACAGCAATAAAACCCAAACTAAGACAAGTTGATATCAGGGACTCTGGCTGTAAGGGTCCAAAAATCGCTGAAGGAAGACCTCAGACTCAGATAGTAAACAGCCAACATGCAGGTGTCAACCATTCTTTAAAATGGCGACCCCAGACAAAGGTACCTAGGTCTTATAGGGAACCAGAGGAACTCTCTAGAAGGATTAGGTAATCTGCAATTTTATTGGTAGGTGCTGGGGGGGTCACAGGTGATCAGTGGTCTGTATTCCTATGTCACTAGCATTCAATCATGTAATGAAATAGGGCTGTTGGGCTGGAGAGATGGCTCAGAGGTTAAAAGCTCTTCCAGAAGTCCTGAGTTCAATTGCCAGCAACCACATGGTGGCTCACAACCATCTGTAGTGAAGATCCGATGACCCCTTCTGGTGTGTCTGAAGATAGGGACTCTGTACTCACATACATGAAATAAATAAATCTTTTTTAAAAAGGAAAAGGAAAGAAGAAAAGAAATAGGGCTGTCCAGTGCGGATGGCCCATTCTGAGATAAGATATTTCCCCATTTTTATGGTTGTCCCCAGGCTGTTGTTTGGGAGGAGTTTTATGACCTTGTTCTGAATTGTATGATCTGTATCTAGAACTGGTGTCTTCTAATCTAGTTTCTGGGACTTACAGTCTATTCCTGAAGCTGGTGCCTTTTTTTGAAATCAGGCCTAGTCCTCAAAATAGAGGCAGATTGGGTCCTTAAATGGGAACAAATTGGGTTTTATATTGTCCTTCCATGGGGTCTTATGATAGGCCTGACTGCTTTTGTTTGGAAGAATGTGGGTTTTGGGACTTTGGAAACCGTGGAAGGCTTTAAGTAGGGGCTTATGGAGGCCAGGCGATTAATGGTGTTTTGGCTGTGATGTCCAACTCACAGTAGACCCAGTGTGTCCCTGAACTCATGCTGTGGTCATTTCCCCTTGTTGCAGAATGTATAATTGGGATAGATGTATTTAGAAGGTAGCAAGATTCTCACATTGGTTCCTTGACTAGTGGAATGAGGGCTATTATGGTTGGAAAGGCTAAATGGAAGCCTTTAGAGTTGCCTCTACCAAAGAAAATAATGAATCAAAAACAGTATCGTATTCCTGGAGAAATTGCAGAAATTAGTGTCACCATCAAGGACCTAAAAGATGCAGAGTGGTGGTCCCACCACACCTCCCTTTAACCTTCTTACCTGGTCAGTGCAGAAAACAGATGGATCATGGAGAAAAACGGCTAAAAACTAAGTCAGGTAGTAACTCTGATTGCAGCTGCTGTACCAGATGTAGTGTCCTTATTTGAGCAAACCATTCATGGTACTTCTGGTACATGGTATGCAGCTATTGATCTGGTAATTGGCTTTTTCTCAGTACCTATTCATAGAGCTACCAGAAGCAATTTGTCTTCAGCTGGCAAGGCCAGCAGTATATCTTTACAGTTTTGCCTCAAGGATATATTAACTCTCCTGCCTGTGTCATAACTTAGAAGGGAACTTGGTCATCTGTCTCTTCCACAAGATATCACGTTGGTACACTATATTGATGACATTATGCTGGTTGGACCAAGTGAGCAGAAGGTAGCAATCATTTTGGACTCGGTAACACATATGAGTATCAGAGGATGGGAAATAAATCCAACCAAAATTCAAGGCATGGTGGCGTGTGCCTTTAATCCCAGCACTCAGAAGGCAGAAGCAGGTGAATCTCAGAGTTCAGACAGCTTAGGCTGTTACACAGAGAACTTGTTCCTGTCTAAAAATAAAATAAAATCAAGGACTTTCTACCTCTGAAATTCTTAAGAAGCCAGTGGGCGTACAGAGTTATTCCTTCTAAGGTGAAGGGTAAGTTATTGCACATGGCCTGTGATGGTTTGCATATGTTTGGCACTATTAGAATGTATGGCCCTGTTGGAGTAGGTGTGTCATTGTGGGTGTGGGCTTTAAAGACCCTTATCCTAGCTGCTTGGAAGCCAGTATTCTAGCAGCCTTCAGATGAAGATGTAGAACTCTCAGCTCCTCCTGCACCATGCCTGCATGGATGTTGCCATGTTCCTGCCTTGATGATAATGGACTGACCCTCTGAACCTGTAAGCCAGCCCCAATTAAATATTGTCCTTATAAGAGTTGCCTCAGTGATGGTGTCTGTTCATAGCTGTAAAACCCTAACTAAGGCAGAAGTTGGTACCAGGAGTGGAATATTGCTGTGATGAGCCTAACCATGCTTTTGTTTGGAATATGTGGATTTGGAAAGCAGTGGAATGTTTTAAATGGGACTTAATGGGCTATCCTAGCAGGAGTATGGAAGACTTTGTTACTGAGAGTAACAAATTGAATTATGCAGACCTGGCCCAAGAGGTTTCAGTGTAAAATTTCAATATATGGCCTGGAGACTGTTTTTGTGGTATTTTGGTGAAGAATGTGGCTACTTTTTGCCCTTGTCTGAAGAGTCTGCCTGAGGCTAAAGTGAAGACACTCAGATTAATTTTATTGACAAAGGAAGTCTCAGAAACTTCCATCATGGACTTTGTTCTCTGGATAAGTCTCATAAAGAGCATTTTAAGCAAGCATAGCAAGCTGAGAAAGGAAAAATATAAAATATATGGTGCAAGTATTAAAGGTGCACCAGGAAGTGAAATGGAGCTGACTCCTGTGTTCAAGAATATTAAATTGAATTAAGGGAGTGGTGACCTTGGGGCAAGATCCCACTCAGCAAAGTTTAGATCCAGGCTTGGAAAAACAAGCCTTTAATCCCAGGAGGCAAAGGCAAACATCTCTCTGAGTTCAAGGCCAGTCTTGAACAGAGCAGTTCTAGGTGAAGAAAGGCGTAAGTCCAGGCATGATGGTATATACCTTTAATCCCAGGAGAGAGGCCTGCAGATCTCTGAGTTCAAGGTCAATCTACAGAGCAAGTTCCAGGACAGGCAAGCTTAGGCAGTGAAGGAGTTGGAAAACAAACTGGAGATAATATAATAGGACAAGGGAGCCATATCTCAGCCCCACCAAGCAGCAGAACTCAGCAGCTTTATCATGTGGCTCTGGCTTTAGAGTCAAGAATAGAAGGGACCACTGGGACAACTGATGCTGGTTAGCTGGAGCTAAGAAGTTATCAATGATTAAAAAGAGAACACAAAGAAACTGTATTTCAGAGATAGACAAGGTTGTACCTCATGCTGCAGGTGAACTTGGTAATATTTAAGAATCACCCAGGTGGTACTGGCTTTGAAGGTATTGAGGGGTCAAGGAGAGAAGCTGAGGCCTGGCACAGTAAGAGGCCAGGGAAGGCCATTGGTAAAAGTGCAGCCTCAGTTGCAGTCGACATNCTTTCTTGAGACAAGGGTTCTCTGTGTAGCCCTGGTTGTCCTAGAACTCACTCGGTAGACCAGACTGACCTCAAACTCAGAGATCTGCATCCCAAATGCTGGGATTAAAGGTGTGCATCACCACTATCTAGTTGTATCTTACTCTTCAAGCAGATTCTTAAATGTGGGGCAAGTGGAACTGTGTCACAAGACAAAAACGTAAGGATGAGCAAATTAAGGAACCCGGCAATTCTCATAATTTAAAACAGTAGAGACCTGAATCCCTAATTCCTGTCCTGAAGTACAGGATCATGACACTCCACTAGAGGACCATGACATCTTGTCATGAAGCATAAAGCCCATCATTCTCCATGCTAATGAGGTATCTAGCTGGGCCAGCAGGAGGGTTTAGCCAATAAACTTCCCTTCCCAGACACTCCTTACTGCAGAAGGTATTTAATCTCTGGTTCACCCTGAGTAAGGTATATGTACCCTGTTCACCATGAATAAACACTTTGGACGAGCAAGGACTGTCTTTGATCAAGAACCACCATGAGGAGGTCTTCATTACCTCCTGACACCCTGAGCTAAGCCAGATCCCCCTGGCCCTGGGTTCATTGCTAGTCCACTGGCCCCCATTCTCAACTTCTTGTGGTTCCCAGTCATTTCTCACCCCCAACAAACATGGGCTGAGGCCTCCATCTTAGGCTGCATTTTGCCGCCTCTGAGCAGTGTGTCAGAGTCCCACAAGCCCAGCACCCCAATGGCAGTGAGAAACAGCCTAGCGCCCTTGCATTTCAACTCCCCAAGCAGTGTTCCAACACCCCAGCGGTGAGGTGGAATGCAGAATGGTGAGGTGGAATGCAGAATTATATTAATAAAATTAACAAAAATTGCTTGGTTAGAAATCAAGTATTTTTTGAAAATGTTTGACTTAGTGTTGTATACCTGTCGTGGTTTGAATATGCTTGGCCCATGGGAAGTGGCACTATTAGGGGGTGTGAGTTTGTTAGAGGAAGTGTGTCACTGTGGAGTCTGGGAAGGTGGCGAGAGGCAAGGGGGCTTTGAGGGCTCGTATATGCTCAACTCTGGCCAGTGTGACACAGTCTCCTGCTGTTGCCCGTGAATCAAGATATAGAACTCTTAGCTCTTCCAGGACCATTTCTGCCTGCCTGCACACTGCCATGCTTCCTGCCATGACGATAATGGACTGAACCTCTGAAACTGTAAGCCAGCTGGCCCCAATTAAATGTTTTCCTTTATAAGAGTTGCCTTGGTCATGGTGTCTGTTCACAGCAATAAAACCCAAACTAAGACAAGTTGATATCAGAGACTCTGGCTGTAAGGGTCCAAAAATCGCTGAAGGAAGACCTCAGACTCAGATAGTAAACAGCCAACATGCAGGTGTCAACCATTCTTTAAAATGGCGACCCCAGACAAAGGTACCTAGGTCTTATAGGGAACCAGAGGAACTCTCTAGAAGGATTAGGTAATCTGCAATTTTATTGGTAGGTGCTGGGGGGGTCACAGGTGATTAGTGGTCTGTATTCCTATGTCACTAGCATTCAATCATGTAATGAAATAGGGCTGTTGGGCTGAAGAGATGGCTCAGAGGTTAAAAGCTCTTCCAGAAGTCCTGAGTTCAATTGCCAGCAACCACATGGTGGCTCACAACCATCTGTAGTGAAGATCCGATGACCCCTTCTGGTGTGTCTGAAGATAGGGACTCTGTACTCACATACATGAAATAAATAAATCTTTTTTAAAAAGGAAAAGGAAAGGAAAGAAGAAAAGAAATAGGGCTGTCCAGTGAGGATGGCCCATTCTGAGATAAGATATTTCCCCATTTTTGTGGTTGTCCCCAGGCTGTTGTTTGGGAGGAGTTTTATGACCTTGTTCTGGATTGTATGATCTGTATCTAGAACTGGTGTCTTCTAATCTAGTTTCTGGGATTTACAGTCTATTCCTGAAGCTGGTGCCTTTTTTTGAAATCAGGCCTAGTCCTCAAAATAGAGGCAGATTGGGTCCTTAAATGGGAACAAATTGGGTTTTATATTGTCCTTCCATGGGGTCTTATGATAGGCCTGACTGCTTTTGTTTGGAAGAATGTGGGTTTTGGGACTTTGGAAACCGTGGAAGGCTTTAAGTAGGGGCTTATGGAGGCCAGGCGATTAATGGTGTTTTGGCTGTGATGTCCAACTCACAGTAGGCCCAGTGTGTCCCTGAACTCATGCTGTGGTCATTTCCCCTTGTTGCAGAATGTATAATTGGGATAGATGTATTTAGAAGGTAGCAAGATTCTCACATTGGTTCCTTGACTAGTGGAATGAGGGCTATTATGGTTGGAAAGGCTAAATGGAAGCCTTTAGAGTTGCCTCTACCAAAGAAAATAATGAATCAAAAACAGTATCGTATTCCTGGAGAAATTGCAGAAATTAGTGTCACCATCAAGGACCTGAAAGATGCAGAGTGGTGGTCCCACCACACCTCCCTTTAACCTTCTTACCTGGTCAGTGCAGAAAACAGATGGATCATGGAGAAAAACGGCTAAAAACTAAGTCAGGTAGTAACTCTGTTTGCAGCTGCTGTACCAGATGTAGTGTCCTTATTTGAGCAAACCATTCATGGTACTTCTGGTACATGGTATGCAGCTATTGATCTGGTAATTGGCTTTTTCTCAGTACCTATTCATAGAGCTACCAGAAGCAATTTGTCTTCAGCTGGCAAGGCCAGCAGTATATCTTTACAGTTTTGCCTCAAGGATATATTAACTCTCCTGCCTGTGTCATAACTTAGAAGGGAACTTGGTCATCTGTCTCTTCCACAAGATATCACGTTGGTACACTATATTGATGACATTATGCTGGTTGGACCAAGTGAGCAGAAGGTAGCAATCATTTTGGACTCGGTAACACATATGAGTATCAGAGGATGGGAAATAAATCCAACCAAAATTCAAGGCATGGTGGCGTGTGCCTTTAATCCCAGCACTCAGAAGGCAGAAGCAGGTGAATCTCAGAGTTCAGACAGCTTAGGCTGTTACACAGAGAACTTGTTCCTGTCTAAAAATAAAATAAAATCAAGGACTTTCTACCTCTGAAATTCTTAGGAAGCCAGTGGGCATACAGAGTTATTCCTTCTAAGGTGAAGGGTAAGTTATTGCACATGGCCTGTGATGGTTTGCATATGTTTGGCACTATTAAAATGTATGGCCCTGTTGGAGTAGGTGTGTCATTGTGGGTGTGGGCTTTAAAGACCCTTATCCTAGCTGCTTGGAAGCCAGTATTCTAGCAGCCTTCAGATGAAGATGTAGAACTCTCAGCTCCTCCTGCACCATGCCTGCATGGATGTTGCCATGTTCCTGCCTTGATGATAATGGACTGACCCTCTGAACCTGTAAGCCAGCCACAATTAAATATTGTTCTTATAAGAGTTGCCCCAATCATGGTGTCTGTTCACAGCTGTAAAACCCTAACTAAGGCAGAAGTTGGTACCAGGAGTGGAATATTGCTGTGATGAGCCTAACCATGCTTTTGTTTGGAATATGTGGATTTGGGGACTTTGGATTTGGAAAGCAGTGGAATGTTTTAAATGGGACTTAATGGGCTATCCTAGCAGGAGTATGGAAGACTTTGTTACTGAGAGTGATTTGAATTATGCAGACCTGGCCCAAGAGGTTTCAGTGTAAAATTTCAATATATGGCCTGGAGACTGTTTTTGTGGTATTTTGGTGAAGAATGTGGCTACTTTTTGCCCTTGTCTGAAGAGTCTGCCTGAGGCTAAAGTGAAGACACTCAGATTAATTTTATTGACAAAGGAAGTCTCAGAAACTTCCATCATGGACTTTGTTCTCTGGATAAGTCTCATAAAGAGCATTTTAAGCAAGCATAGCAAGCTGAGAAAGGAAAAATATAAAATATATGGTGCAAGTATTAAAGGTGCACCAGGAAGTGAAATGGAGCTGACTCCTGTGTTCAAGAATATTAAATTGAATTAAGGGAGTGGTGACCTTGGGGCAAGATCCCACTCAGCAAAGTTTAGATCCAGGCTTGGCAAAACAAGCCTTTAATCCCAGGAGGCAAAGGCAAACATCTCTCTGAGTTCAAGGCCAGTCTTGAACAGAGCAGTTCTAGGTGAAGAAAGGCGTAAATCCAGGCATGATGGTATATACCTTTAATCCCAGGAGAGAGGCTTGCAGATCTCTGAGTTCAAGGTCAATCTACAGAGCAAGTTCCAGGACAGGCAAGCTTAGGCAGTGAAGGAGTTGGAAAACAAACTGGAGATAATATAATAGGACAAGGGAGCCATATCTCAGCCCCACCAAGCAGCAGAACTCAGCAGCTTTATCATGTGGCTCTGGCTTTAGAGTCAAGAATAGAAGGGACCACTGGGACAACTGATGCTGGTTAGCTGGAGCTAAGAAGTTATCAATGATTAAAAAGAGACCAGCATCACTGAGGTGAAATCTTCTGGAAAGTGTTTTCTGAGAACACAAAGAAACTGTATTTCAGAGATAGACAAGGTTGTACCTCATGCTGCAGGTGAACTTGGTAATATTTAAGAATCACCCAGGTGGTACTGGCTTTGAAGGTATTGAGGGGTCAAGGAGAGAAGCTGAGGCCTGGCACAGTAAGAGGCCAGGGAAGGCCATTGGTAAAAGTGCAGCCTCAGTTGCAGTCGACATCCCAGGACTGAAGGGGTCATGCAAAGGATTTGAGGCTTGGCACCATGAAAAGAGCCTATGAGAGGCTATTGTTAAAGCCTTGTTACATCAGAAGAACCCAGTGTATTGGAGATGTCAGTACCATGGGATAACTAGATTGGATTGGATGGACTGGATGTTTGGCTAGATGAAAAGATCATGATTGGAAAATTGGTGAGAAAGTCATCTGGTGGAGAAGTATGTGGACAGATCTCTCCAAATGTACAAAGGATATGGAGATACTTCACGTCTCATGTAAATGTTCATTAAAAGGTAACCAGCCAAGGAGGCATTCAGCAATCAAATATCCACTGTGGATAATCAGCCTCTTTCCCTAGCCATCCCTGTCATTGCCCAAAGGCCACATGAACAAAGTGACCATGGTGGCCAAGATGGGGGTTATGCTTGGGCTCAATAACATGGACTTCCACTCACCAAGGCTGCAGCTAAATGCCAGATCTACCCACAGCAGAGACCAACAGTGAGGCCCTGAAACAGCACCATTCCCACGATGACCAGCCAGCAACCTGTTGGCAGGTTGACTACATTGGACCACTTCCTCTGTGGAAAGGTCAATGTTTCGTTCTTACTGGAGTAGATAATTATTCTGGTTATAGATTTGCCTTTCCTGCACATATTGCCTCTGCCAAAACCACTATAATACCTTTAAACACAGCACTTGGGAAGCAGAGGTAGGCAGATTGTGATGAGTTCCATGCCAGCCAGGTCTAGGAAAAAAAACCAAAATCAGAAAACACTGATCAAAGAAACAAAAAATGAAAATGAATGGAAGAATACCTTGTGAATGAGAATAAATCATTTTATCAGAATGTCCACACTGCCCTTATGAATACATAGATTCAGTGTAATTGCCATCAGAACCCTCGTGGCATTATTTAAATAAAAACTAATCCTAAAATTCATATAGAAGGAGAGCCATATTGGGTCCCAGGTCACTCAGACCCAGTCTACGCAGGTCAGCTCACAGACTGCAAAGGGTCGCTCAGACCCAGTCTGCGCAGGTGAGTGTGCAGACCGCAGAGGCAACACATCTAGGACAGGCCCTATATAGAGTCTTCAACTTTACCTAAGAGGCAGGTCTGAACACCAAAACTCCGTGCACCTTCCCTGCTGAGACTACTCTGACCACTGAGATTCAGGAGAGAGCTGGGCTCCCAGGTCTGCTGACAGAGGCCAACAGAATCACAGGAGGAACAAGCTCCAACCAAAGACAACTATAACAACCAACTCCAGAGATTACCAGATGGCGAAAGGCAAACGTAAGAATCTTAACAACAGAAACCAAGACCACTCACCTTGGACTGAAGAAAACACACATAAACCCAAGAGGCTATGGGGGAAAAAATTGATGCTGCAACTGTAGTAAAAAAAATAAAGATTAGGAACACCAAAAATCAAAAAGTTACAGGATGGATGCGGACCCTCTCAGTAACTCCTAGTAGCAATGCTCCCGAATCCCCAAAGATTCACATGAGGAGCTGGAGGTCAAAGTGAGGATCAAGTTATGTGTTGCCTTCAAAGAATGTGTCCCCATTATAAACAGATGATACCACAGGATGAAAGGATGGGAAAGCTATTCTAAACAAATGAAACTATAAACAAGCAAAGTGTCACTGTTCTAATACCTGGCAGAGCCAGTCAAAAGGCTTTAGAGCAGTCATTTTATCTAAGGTGACAATCTATCAAGAGGACATTACAATTCTCAATTTCTATGCACACAGCTGACCTGTGCACCTATTTCAAAAAACAGAAACTGCTCAATGTAAAGTCAAAGATCGGGATAGAACAATGGCTTGGCAGCAGAGCATGCACACAGTTAGCAGGACTGGAATTCAGAACTCCAGTGCCAACATCCAAGCCAGGCAGCTGTAGTGCTTGCCTGAGATGCCAGCATTCTGGAGGCAGAGCCAGGATCCCCAAGGCAACGTGGCCAGATAGAGTTACTGTTCTTGGTACTCTCTGACTTCAGAAAGAGAACATACCTCAATAAACAAGAGTGAGTGACTGAGAAAGACACCTTATCAACCTTAGGGTTCAATATGTATGCATAAATGTACACAAACTAGCACATACAGGCTCTCCTTACACAAACCATATGCAAATAATTTTTTAAAAAATTAGATTGGCTTTTTAAAAAATTATTTATTTATTTTATGTAGGTGAGTACACTGTGGCTGTCTTCAGACCTATCAGAAGAGGGCATTGGATCCCATTACAGATGGTTGTGAGATACCATGTGGTTGCTGGGAATTGAACTCAGGACATCTGAATGAGCAGTCAGTGCTCCTAACCGCTGTGCCATCTATCCAGCCCACAAATGAAAGTTTTAAGTCAAATAAAAAGGTCACAAATTAATCCCAAAACACAGTGAGAGACTTCAATATTCCATTCTCACTAGCAGATCATCTTGACAAAAAGTAAACACCTCAGCTAAATGACATCATATATCAATAGACCATATGTAAAGTACAGGACAGTCCACCCAAATGCTTCTGAATAGACTTCTCAGCAACCTGCCGAACTGACTCTGAAAAGCCCAGAGTAGGTCATGCAGCAGGACAAGCCTTAGCAAACATGAGGGATTTGAAAGAACTTCTCTTATTGTGATCACAGTGCTAAAAGTCAATAGCAAGAGGGACTACAGAGCATGCAACCTTGGGGGAATTCAACAGCACACCATTGAACAGCGCACAGTCAGTGAAGAGATCAAGAAGGCAATACAAACTCAGACTCAAAAGCAAAAGGAAAACAGACCATATAGACAACTATGGGACACGACAAAAGCATTCCCAAGAGGAAAGTTGTAGGTAAACATGCCCACATTAAAAACAAACCAAACAGAGGTTCTCAAATAAGTAACATCGCACCTTAGAGTCTTGGAGAACTAAGAACAAGTCAGACCCAAAACAGTGGTTGAAAAGAGATTATTAAGATGAAGGCAGAAATTAATGAAACAGAAAAGATCGAGTGAGGCTGAGTTGATTCTGGGTAGATAAACAAGGGATGGGGACACAGCTTACCAAAATGTTTGACTAGCATGTCCAAAGCTTGGAGCTTGGTCCCCAGCAGTTTACACATAAATGTAATGTCAGCATTGAGGGAGTAGAGATAGGAGATTCAGAAATTAAAGGTTATCCTCAGATACAGAGCTAATTTGAGACCAGCCTGGGATACATAAGGCCCTGTCCATAAATAAATGTAGGGAGGAAGGAGCAGAGAAAGGGGAGGAGAGCTGGGCATGGTGGCACACGCCTTTAATCCCAGCACTCGGGAGGCAGAGGCAGGCAGATTTCTGAGATTGAGGCTTGCCTGGTCTACAAAGTGAGTTCCAGGACAGCCAGGGCTATTCAGAGAAACCTTGTCTTGAAAAACCAAAAAAATAAAAAATAAAAGAAGAAGAAGAAAGGTGAGGAGAGGAGAAGAGAGAGGAGACAGGGACAGAGATACATACAAGGGCAAGGATTTTCTGAAATGTGCTAGATCACTCAGAAAATAATATCAACAATTGAAAATAGGCTCCTGGGCTGGGGAGATGGCTCAGTGGTTTATTTGCTGCTCTTCCAGAGGTCCTGAGTTCAATTCCCAGCAACCACATGGTGGTTCACAACCGTCTGTAATGGGATCTGATGTACTCTTCTGGCATGTCTGAAGATAGCTACAGTGTACTCGTAGACATAAAATAAATTAATTTTAAAAAATGGGTACAAAGCTTGCAACAGGGCATTCAAATCAAAATTTGAATTTACACAAATTTAATTCTGCTTTGGCAGTTTTAAGCTTTTGTTTGCCATTGATGTTTAACTTTCTTTTTGCCAAAACAGAGAAGGACACATTGCCTCCTGAGGACACTTCTCCCTACGCCCTTCACTCTTTAATACACCCAGTCCCTAACAGAAGCAGGCTCTGGTTCAGAGCCACAGCTGCCAGACTTTTACACATTGCCCCATAAGCCAAGATCTGGAAACCTTAACCATTTGCTTAACTGACATGACCATGAGGCAGACACCTTTAAAATCACTACAAAGTCTCAACAAAATCCCAACACAATGGCTTCCTAATCTAAAGAAACAAAAGATATATCCTTGTCTAGAAAGCAGTCTACATTTTAAAAATAATGTTACATACACTTTAAGAGTTTTAACACGGGCTTTATTATTGCAACCCTTAAACGTTTTGATGACTCGAGGATTTCCAAACATTCATTACAGTCTCACTGCTTCACTGTGATGCTGACGTTGCTTTTGTGATGCTCAACACTGAGGACAAGCTCCTCTCCCACTTGTACTTGGATGGGATTATCCAGAACCACTGCAGCTTGTTTCCAGTGGGAGGCTTCACCTGAGGTGTCCAGCCTGACCTCGTCATCCAGGCACAGATGAAACCAAAATGGAACAGCGGTCACTTGGCCAGACCTGCACACACGGACCTGTAGAAAGTAAATTTTGAACATTCCATCAAGGAAAGTTAGGTCTTTTTTTTCCCTTTTTAATCAATATGAATACAAATACGAAAAATATATTTAACTACTCATTCTAATTTAATTATAACTAATTTTAGACACTAATATTTATCTAGTCTAAGTTTGCATGTTATTTAGAATAAGATTTGACTCTTCAAAGGAAATGATAGCCCATGTAAATAAAGATAGTACCTCTCGTTTAAGGTAAATAAATGTCTTGAAATGACAAGAGTGATCATTTGTAGTTGTCCTTACCTTTACTTCTTTATTGGAAGTGTTCAAATATGGAGTCATCAGATCCAATCTCAACAGTTCCACTGGTTGGCTTAAAGGGACACATGGCAAAGAAGATAAATCCAGACATACCCGGATAGGCACCTAAAAAGAGAGCCCACTTTCATTTTGATCATTTCGCAGTCAGCGCTCCCTCTGCACTCCATCTGTAACCAGCTCCTCTGACAGTGCTTCCTATGCCTCGGTATTTTGTGCATCAGTCCTAAGGCATGAAAAGCTAGGTGTGCAGGCAGGTTCAGCACTTTGGTGTGCTTTGTTACTTACAGGCTTTTTTCTTGGAAGGAAACACACTACATTTTCAAGTGGCCAAACCATTCCAAAAACATTTATACCTAGAACATGTATACTAACAAGCAAACAATGTAACATTTAGTATTTACTGTATTTGATCAGAGACACCAAATGAGACACCAGGCATGGTGGCTCATGCCCTAAATACCAGCACCCCAGCGTCAGAAGCCAAGAAAGCTCTGTGAGAGGCCAGCTTGGTCTAACAGCAAGTTCCAGAATAGCCAAGTCTAACCAATGAGATCTTGTCACAAACAAACAAACAAACAAACAAAATTTCATCTGAACAGATTCACTCAGAAAAATGATCTCTTCTCTACAAAGCCGTGGTTCTTTTAAAACCTTGGCTACAAATTCAAGTCACTGGGGAGTGTGAAAGGCCCAGCTGCTCAGGGCACACACCATGGCAGTTTGTAGCCAGGCCCAGGATTCTGCAGCCTCTTCCTTGTCTGAACTAAAAAGATGGTGCTGCTCAGGGGATGCTTTCCTTTCTGGGAGAGGCTGAGTTCGGTCTTCATGAGTGGCCGGATACACCAACCTCTCCCAGCCTCTCCAGTCGTCCCTGTGCCATGTACCCCTGCTTATATTAGGCCCTGAGAACCTCATTCCCACTTCCCCCTGCCTGGGACTGAAATGCTCAAGGCTCTCCTGCACCGTACTGCCTGTCCCACTTTTCTCAGCTTAACCTCCTAGCCTCCCCTGCACCATTACACTAAAGCTTAGCACCTTGCAAGCGCTCTATATTCAGTTCTCAAACCTTTCTCTGCACACCCCTAATGTGCCTCCACTCTATGGCTTTAATGACATCCATGATACTGACAGCCAACTTTACATGCTCAGCCTAGATTTCTTTGAATCCTTATCCAACTGCTCAATGACCCCCTCTGACACCTCTTATATACACAATACAGCTTACCACTCCACGGTTTCCCTACATTAATAAATGGTAACTATCCTTCCTGGTCCTTTCTCATATTCTACATCCAATCTATAAAACTCCCACCTTTAAAATCTATGCAGAAGCACACATGGCCCCAGTTCCAGTCTAAGCCACCATTCTCATTGACTATTATGGTCATGTCTATGACTGGCTTCACAAATAACAGTCACCAAAGAGACCTTTTTGTTTTGTTTTGTTTTGTTTTGTTTTGTTTTGTGAGGCAAGGTTTCTTTGTGTAGCCTTGGATGTCCTGGAACTCACTCTGTAGACCAAGCTGGCCTCGAACTCAGAAATCCCCCTGCCTCTGCCTCCCAAGTGCTGGGATTAAAGGCGTGCACCACCACTGCCTAGCAGAGACCTTTTCAAAGGAGGTTGTTACATCATTCCATGCCTAACCCTCTGTGCTGCTACCTAAGGATCCTAATTTACCCCATTGGGCATGTCCCACACCATGTCAGAGGTTTTCATACTGGGAAGCTATCTATCTAGGGTGTAGAGTCATTTAATTCAGTTTCTGGAATCAGAAATGGCATCCTAGGTCTTGAGGGCAAGGAGGGTATCTGACTATATAGTGCTAATGCTTGCCCTCTTTCTGCCAAGGAACAGCTGAGGAGTTGACTGAGGAGTCTGTAGTCTCTGTCTAAGCCCTGATCCTGAAGGAGAGGAAGGATAGGTTTTAGGCTGGGACCTTGTGGACATACCAGCTCCAAAAATGGTGAAGCCAAAAATGTTTGGCAGAGACTATGGGCATACTGCTTTTTCAAGGAGCTAACAGCCTTGACTGCTGTGACCATTTTAAGTTGCCACCATTTTTTGTTCTTGTTGACCTGAGTCAATCTACCAACTTCCTTCAAGGGCAAAAAGGACCGTGGTCAATACTCGAGCTCTTTTCTTTACCTGCTCATGATCGCTGCTGTCATTGGGAAGCAGCTGAATTCCTGACAAGCTCATTCAAAAGCCATCTGTAAAATACCTCTCCATAGAGATAGTTCAACTATAGATACTTTGTGTCTTCTTCAAGTGCCCTTCCTTCTGCCTACTTTTTTTTTTAAAGATTTATTTTTTATTTATTATATGTAAGTACACTGTAGCTGTCTTCAGACACTCCAGAAGAGGGCACCAGATCTCGTTACGGATGGTTGTGAGCCACCATGTGGATGCTGGGATTTGAACTTATCACCTTCGGAAGAGCAGTCGGGTGCTCTTACCCGCTGAGCCATCTCACCAGCTCCCCTTCTGCCTACTTTTAATTAGAAGGTTGAGTTGGAAATTTCTGCCATCATGGACCGTGTTCCTCACACTGTGAGCAGCCAAAACAAACCTTTACTTTGCGGTGCACTCGTCAGGTGTTATGCTGTAGAAGCTAGTAACTAATACATACATGCAATTCGGGAATGGTGCCGTATGTCTACAATTCTAGCCCTTGGGAGATGGAAACAAAAGGATCTAGAGCCCGAGGTTATCCTTGGATACACACTGAGGCCCTCTGGGCTACATCAGACCCTATCTCAAATAAATAAAAAGATAATAAAATGAACAGGGCATGCAGTAGATGCTCAATGAACATCTGTTGAATAGTTGTTAGTGTATTATATTCTTTTAACAACCTCTGATTCTGTTTCATTTTCTAGTGGTCAATCATCATAAGAGAGGAGACAATACTAAGGCAATGGGGTAAACAGACTCTAAAATGTAAAACTGCTAAGAAAGGTTAAGGATTGTCTTTACATAAGTGGTCAAGTGACCGTGGTAAACGGGCCAACTGTAGGGTGTTATGTACGTTCTGTAGAAACACAGTGGATGGGGCTTAACCAAGACATGCTCGTTCAAGAACCCTGAGGGATGGAGTGCATTATCCCATTTGCATTATATGAAAACCACAGAGACCACAAGGGCACAGTGGTCATGAGAGGGAGAAACTGTGAAAGGGCAACAGGATCAGCATCTTGTAGACCCTGACAGAATTAAGAGCTGCTGGAGTCAGGATCAAGTGGGAATAAAATAGAAAGATAGGGACTAGAGGGACGTCCTAGTAGTTAAAGAGTGGTTACTGCTCTGGCAGATAGATGCCCATGGTGGCTCACAACCACCTGCAATTCTAGTTCCAGATCTTATCTCCTCTAGACTACATGAGCAATGCACTCACAAGATACACATGCATACAGACAACACTCAAACACTAAAATAAGAAAATAATTCTTTAAAACATTACAATGGAAAGACAGATGGTGGCAGTTTGGGACCATGCACAGAAAGAGCTTAAACATCTACCTTGTGCTAAGTGCATCCTCTTTATTAAATCTTCACAAGAGAGAGATAGTAAACTAACTCTAAAACCTTGGTTAGCCACATCCCTCCCCCCCCTAAAGAGTAGTTAAATAATTTATTCCTTAAGTAGGTTCTGTCAAGGAAGACTTCGGGCATCCTCAAGAGCTGACTAGTTAGAGCCTTTAGACATCATTTCTCTGACTCTGTACTCAACAGCCCACTTCATCCATCTTGAACTCCACGTGCCTTCCCTGAGCACTCTGTCTAGACACATCTTAACGCACACATGTGCATCTGTGTGGGTGTCACTCACTTCCTAAATCCCAGTGACTCCTTGTTTCTTAAACTGGTACTAACCTTCCCTCTTGAGCCCCCCACACCCCTGCTAAGCAGACAGATGGCCCAGATCTGGACTCCAGCTGCCCATGCCAATCAGTGGCCAATCTGAAGCTTCAATACAGAAATTCAAGCCTTGGATACAGTTTTCTGGATGTTTCTTTGTTACAAAAGTACAACTGCTTACTGCATGCCTAAAACCTCTTCTTGTTCTTTTATTCTATGACAGTGATTCAGAGCAAACTCTATTAACTTTAGTCAGTATTCATGACAAAAGTCCTTGGTTATTCTAACAACCCTCAGGTTGACTTCATCCCTGACGTGTTCCTTTATTCTAGGAAACTGACAGCCCTTTTTATCCAACTAAAACTGCTAGCTAGGTAAAACCTCAAAAGAAGAGACAAAGACCTCAGGAGATACTGACATCCTGGCTGCACAGTTCTCTAGACACTTACCTGAAACTGGTTAATAAAAGGTGCTATGTTTAGCCCAAGAGTATGTTCTGTCCCTTGAACCGCACTCTCTTCTACCAGTGTCTGGGACTCCACAAGCATCCCAAACATCAGCACATACTGTGGGAAGATCTTGCCTCCAGACTGCAATAAACATCTGAAAAGGGGTAAATACTTTTAAAAGCCTTAGATATAAGCAAGCATTGTGAATTAATTAAGTATAGATGGTATGTAGTCTGGTGGACCTTGTCACTAGTGGCTAGTAGCTCAGAATTTAAACCACTAGAAATAATTGCCCAAGAAGTCATACTTGGAGGAGACAGACTAAGGTAAATAATAATAATAATAATAATAATAATAATAATAATAATAATAATAATAATTTTCCTTTTATGAATGGAAAGTTCTTTGGTTTTTTTTTTTTAAAGATTTATTTATTTATTATATGTAAGTACACTGTAGCTGTCTTCAGACACTCCAGAAGAGGGCATCAGATCTCATTACAGATGGTTGTGAGCCACCGTGTGGTTGCTCAGGACCTTCAGAAGAGCAGTCAGTGCTCTTAACTGCTGAGCTCTCTCTCCAGCCTGGTAAATTCTTGGTGTTGTTTTGTTTTTGTTTGTTTTTGTTTTTGTTTTTTTTGAGACAGGCTGTCCTAGAACTCACTCTGTAGACCAGGCTGGCCTCGAACTCAGAAATCCGCCTGCCTCTGCCTTCCAAGTGCTAGGATTAAAGGCGTGCGCCATAACAAGTCACAATCATTAATGGTGAACCATCCTCACATGGAAATCAAAATGCTCCAAAATCCAGCACTTTTTGAAAACTCATATAACAAAATACATGGGAAATTCTATATATGACTTCATGAATAGGTTTCCATAAAAACAAGTAAACTAAAAATACTGTAAGGCTGCTTTAAGATGGAATATAAGGTATATATGAAACAGGAATAAATAACATGTGTAGACTTAAGCTTCTTCTACACCCGATCACTATGTGTATGCAATGGGCTGCAACACTGCTGGTCTCAAACATTTCAGGCAAGGCCAAAGTCTGACTGGGAAAAAGAAGGTCTCATAGCATCATCACTAGGAATGGCTTAGTGCACGAGGGTATAAAGTATGTGGTAAGTTCCCTGAACAATTCTGTAACTTTTCTGAACATCTGAAATGATTCACTTTCTATAAAGAATTCAATCCTCCAAATGCAAATATATATGTAAGTAAATAGTGTAGCAAGGAAAGCAAGACCAATGTTAACAGAAGGCTCTCACACAAGTGCACTTACTGCAGTGCAGCCACACCTTCGTTCCCCTCACTCTCCCTGTGCTGCCGCCACAGGAACGTATTAACAGCACTGCTATGGCTATAAAAAGTACTTCAAGTAGGCTGTGCCTGGACAGAGAATTATGGGCAGAAGACAGGTACCTGCTGGGAAGCCGGCACTCCCTGCCTGCCCATGGGGACAAGGCGCTTCTGTAGCAAGGACTTGGAGGCCATGCCATGGCAGAATGGTTCCCACATGAGGGCTGGCACTAAAACTACCATGGAATACTGTTTTTCATACTGAGCCATAAAAGGACGCAGAGATAGAAGACAGAGTGAGGTCTGTAAGACCAAGTGAAACTATCCCTTATCAGACAGCAGGTCTTCCTTGTACTGAGGATTCTGGGTATCTCCTACTTGAACTTCCAGAACAGGGACTACAGAGAGGTGGACACTATGTCACCTTGAATATCTTTCACAGTAAACTTTAAACCCAAGTTACACAGACTAGCCATCTACCAGTTTGTACATATCTAAAAATAATACACATAGGTGTTTAAATGTTTGTTACATGGCTTCCCTAAATAGATCATTAAGCCTCAGAGGCCGGGGAGACAACTCAGTGAGTAAGGCAGCAGCAAGCCAAATGGGAGGACCAGAGCTTAGATCCACACCACCCAGTCATCCTAATTCTTACTGGCAAGTTCAAGAACTACACTAGCCAAATCAGCAAGCTGTGTGTTTAGTGAGAAGTAAGCAAGGAAGACATTCAACACTTATTAGAAATAGAACAGCAAGAACAAGGGACGCACTAAGTCAGGGTGGCATCTAGTTTTAGGTTGTCCATGTTCATAGGACTCACTCTAGGCTTACATGGCCCTGTGCTTACAGTGAGTAAAGAGGAACTGGCCTGATTCACACTCATGACTTAGCCTACCAGGAGAGGAACTAGCCTGATTCATACTCATGACTTAGCCTACCGGGCTGATCTAAGAGGTGTCTGTGACTTGCTCATCCTATGCTGTTCCTAACAACTTGTTTGAGTTCAGGGGAAAGTTAATAGCCAATCTCAATTAGTGAAATTACTTCTCTCTTAATAAAATGATACAACTTTCAACAAAATCATTACTATTAGCTAGTGAGCTATTATGAAATTAGCCTATTTACTTGTTAATTTTCTGCCAGTTTACTTTAACTTTCCAAAATTTGAAGCTCAAGAAAAGTTCCAAGAGTGTTAACAGTGCACCTTAACTTGTTATTTTACTGTTATTAAATGGATCACTTACCAGGCACTGACCTCATTCTAGGTTTCTCTTTGTAGTACTGGGAAGCCAGGGCAAGCTCGCCACCACTGAACCACATCCCCACCCCATAAACTTTCTGACTTTTACCCAAACAAGTGCTTTCCCTTGTTTATTAAAATGTCTCACACCAAAATGGGAAGAACATTTCTCCAAAATTAATTAATTAATTAATTTTAAATTAAGATTTATTCAAAATTAATCAGGGGCTGGAGAGATAGTTCAGCAGTTAAGAGCACTGGCTGTTCTTTCAGAGGTTCTGAGTCCAATTGCCAGAAACCACATGGTGGCTCCCGACGATCTATAATGGGATCTGATGCCCTCTTCTGGCACACAGGTGTACATGCAGATAGAGCACTCATTCATATATATATTCATTCTCCAACGTTAGCAGAGACGTTTATGATTCCAGTCAATTCGAACACTATCTACCTGTGCCACGCCAGATAAAGGGCTCAGTCCCATGTGACTGCCCCTCTTCAGATGCCAATCCTAAACCCCTGATGTCTGGTGTACTGCAACCACTAACACACATGTGGAATTCAAGTAACTCCCTCTCTGAGGGAAGTAGCTGATGCAAATACATACATGCAGGCAAACCATACTTAAATAAATCTTAAAAAATGAATTTAAAAACAAACTCATTGAGAAATGGCCAAACAGGACATGCACAGGGCAATGATTTATACTAACACTATGTTTGATCTTGGTTTTCTGTTGTTCTGTTGTTTGTTTTTAGCACAAATCTCCTAAACATAGGAGTCTTCTCACAATCAAAAGAACGTTAAGAGTATCTTCTGTATACCAAGGCCATCTCAGGATCTAGGGACTCCTAGACTCTCAGGTTTGTTCTCTGGAAAGAATAAGGAATGACAGCGAGCTGGGCCTTTCTGTCATAGTCCCCTGCCTAGCTTCAACGCCAGACTAAGCTATCATGAACACCCAGTGATGCCATACACATAATGAGCCCCTGTGGAGAGCCCAGGGATGGAGTTAGAGCTGTGTGCACTCAGTGTGTGCACCCTGGACAGGATGTCCGGAAAGGCCATGGACGCTCTGCACCCTTCCATTGTCCGGAAAGGCTATGGACGCTCTGCACCCTTCCATTGTCCGGAAAGGCCATGGACGCTCTGCACCCTTCCATTGTCCGGAAAGGCCACGGACGCTCTGCACCCTCCATGCGCCTGCCCTATGCAGCCCTTCTGGCTCCTCGTCTGCAATCCTCTATAACAGACAGCTTAACCCAAGGCAAGCATTTCCCTAAGTCCTGTGAGCTGCTCTAACAAATTCAACCAAATCTGAAGAGGGTTTTATGCACTGAGGGACACTAAAATCTCTATCTGGTGGCTTACAAGTACAGATGACAACTATATATGCATCTGGGTTTTAAAGTTGGTAGCTCTCCTACAGGTTCTACCTCTACCTCCAGATAGCAGGACCAGAACTGACTTGAATTAAAGAACAGCAGCTCATGCCTAGAGAACTAACTGGTTGGTGTGGAGGATAAATCCCTGTATAACTATCATCAGAGTACTGTACCAAAGATGGGTTAGAGGAAGAAACAACTCTTTAGTGGAGAGGGGCACTCAGAGCCCCCAGTCAGGAGGAAGAAACAACTCTTTAGTGGAGAGGGCACTCAGAGCCCCCGTCAGGAGGAAGAAACAACTCTTTAGTGGAGAGGGGCACTCAGAGCCCCCGTCAGGAGGCACGTCACTCTTCCTTCCCTGTTTTGATGGGCTCACCCGCTCTGGAAAGCTTGTGAACCTTCCATTCAGAGCTTCTGTAAAGACTCATTGTGATTAACTCTGTTTCAGGAAAGGTCTAAATTTTCAACCACAGTCTAATCTGGCAACCACCAGCCTCTACTCCAAACCTGCCTAGAGGGTCTCCCTCACAGAACAAACCCTGATGTCAAGGAATGGTTACAGTAAAACATTTGTCTCACCCTCTTTGCCCACAGAATTTTTTTTTAAGATTTATTTATTTATTATATGTAAGTACACTGTAGCTGTCTTCAGACACCCCAGGTAAGGGCATCAGATCTCATTACAGATGGTTGTGAGCCACCATGTGGTTGCTGGGATTTGAACTCAGGACCTTTGGAAGAGCAGTCAGTGTTCTTAACCGCTGCGCCATCTCTCCAGCCCTTGCCCACAGAATTTAAAAAAAAAAAAAAAAGAAAGAAAAGAAAGGAAGAAAGAACAACAAACCTAAGAGAACCTTTAACCCAAGCTCCCCCTCACACTTCTGGTCTTTACTTACCTGGATATTGCAGCCTTTTCCATCAGCTCCTGCTGGATAAGCCCAGATGGCTCAATGACATCTAATATAATTATGCTCCACAATTTGTCTGATTTGGGCCTTTGCAACACAGCAGCTTCATCCTCTATATGTCGCAGCCAGAACTCAAGTGTTTCCTTAGGGAAGTGATTGGCTTCAGCTATGAGGTCCAAAGCAATACAATGCTGGTCTTTCTCCACTGAACTGTAAGGTTTAACATGGCCAAGTGTTCCGGCAAGTATAGGCAAAAGAGAGAAGCCTTCAGACACATCCAGCACATAGAAAGGGTCGGCAGTGCTTGGTGCAGCGTCACTCTGTCCACTCCCAGAGTTCATCTCCATGTACTGACAGTGAGTATCCATGGGCTGCCACAGCGGCTCTGGGGCCAGTGAAGACAACACCTTCCTCATTGCTGTCTTAAAGCCTTCATGATATGGAATGTTATTAAGCAAAGCAATCTCTGTGGGCTCTAACACACAAGTCTGCTCCAGGGCTTCTGGTCTACTGGTCTGAAGGTTAGCCAGAGCACTGCAGAGTTCAGCTTCGTTTCCTAGAGAAAGCAAGTCTTTACTCTTGGTAAAACCTTTCATAACTTCCATTTCATGTTCCAAATGCAAGATACTGATTCCCTGGATTCTTAGGTAGCAATCGTGACAAGATGCCTCCATTGTCACTCGGTCACCAGGCTGTATGCAGTAGTCTTCATTTGTAAGAAAGAAAATGAGAGAAAAAAAATATATATATACATATACACAGGTACATATATAGAACTGATTATCTTAGGACTTCCATTACTGTAATAAACACTGGGATCAAAAGTGCACTGGGGAGGAAAGGAAAGGGTTGATTTGGCCCATCATTAAAGGAAGTCGGGACACAAACCTGAAGCAGGAGCTGAAGCAGAGGCCATAGAGGCTGCTATGGCTTTCTCAACCTTTCTTTTCTGTTTTCTTTTTCTCTTTTCCTCTTTCTTCCCTCCCTCCTTCTCTCCCTTCCTTCCTTCTCTCTCTCTTTCTTCCTTTCTTTCTTTCTGGAGACAGGTTCTTTGTGTGTGTAGCCCTGGCTAACCTGGAACTTGCTCTGTAGACCAGGCTGGTTTCAAACTCACATAGGTACTCCTGCTTCTGCCTCCTGAGTGCTAGCACTGAGGGCATACATGACCACCACCCAGCTCACCCAACTTTCATATAGAAACTAGCACCACCACCCCAAGAGGTGGCACCACCCCATCAATTACTGTGAAAATATTCTACAGGCTTACCTACAGTTCCATCTTATAAAGGCATGTTCTTAATTGAGGTTTCCTCCTCTTTGATGACTTTAGCTTATGCCAAGCTGACAAAAAACTACCCATCATAACTGACCCTTTATCAACTTAAACTGAGACCAGGACAATACATGGCTGCTGCTGTTCTTGGAAGTTATGCCATGGTGTTGGCATCTCTTGCTGCAGGTGGCTGCACCTCAAACTTGCCATGTGGCTGAAGCTGGCCTGAAACTCCTGGATCTCCTCCCTCTGCATCCTAAGTGTTGGGATTACAAACATGTATTACCATGCCCAGGTTTATACTGTTTTTACTACAATCAGTAGATGTGCTGACAAACTGAGGAAGACCTGGGGATAAAGGAGGCATTGTCTAGAGGCAAAGACAGATGGAATCAATGTAATTTAATAAAGCCTCATTTTAGCTTAAATAGACACTCTTCTTTAAAGGTAATTTCCAAAAGAACAAAAGCACAACATGATTGTATCCAACACTCCTTATGCATCTGGAGATTTGCATGTTTGGGAACATTACAGTTTAAGGAAGACTAAGGCCTACAGTGAGACCTGTGAGTCTTCTGTGCTCCTCTGTGAATCTTCACACATGAGCCATTTCAACACCGCCCATGTGTGACTTCCATTCTTCCTATCAGATCCAGATGAAAATATAATCTATACTTAGGTATGGTGGGACTGGGAAGCTGAGACAGAAAGATCGATTGAGCCCATAAATTTTGACTTATAACCTTAACTCCCTGTGTTCAATCTCCAGAGACCAAGTAAAGTAGAAGGAAACAGCTGTCCTGTGACCAAATGCACGCCATGGGATGTGTCCTGTGACCAAATGCACGCCATGGGATGTGTCCTGTGACCAAATGCATGCCGTGGGATGTGTGTTCCCCCAAGAAATATTTCACACATCACACAGACAGATACACACAAATATTTTTTAATTGAAAAATCAAAAACCAAAAACAAAAGTTGTTATTTTTGTGTTAAGCACTTAAAATGGTCTTTGCTTGAGAATTCTTCAAGAGATATTTAAGAAAATGAAACTAAAAACACACAAATTTTAAAAATGTAACTGCGGAGAGCTTTTTATTTATATATTTTATCATTCCTACAATACTCTAGGGTAGACAGCATCGTCATTTTTTCAGATATGACCCAATAAAAGCTCTGAGAACGTAACAGCAAGGCCAGCCAGCAAAGTCATTTAATAACAGAACCAAGACCTGAATACGGGGCTGGCGAGATGACTCAGCGGGTAAGAGAGCTGACTGCTCTTCCAAAGGTCCTGACTTCGAATCCCAGCAACCACTTGGTGGCTCACAACCACCTGTAGTGAGTGAGATCTGATACCTTCTTCTGGTGTGTCTGAAGTCAGCTACTGTGTACTTTTGTATAATAATAAATAAATCTTTGGGCCCGAGCAAGCAGAGTTGACCAGAGAGAGCAGGGCTGACTGGAGGGAGGAGAGGTTCTAAAATTTCAATTCCCAACAACCACATGAAGGCTCACAACCATCTGTACAGCTAAGTATACTCACATACATAAAATAAATAAACCTAAAAAAAAAAAAAAAAAGACCCGAATACAAATCCTCACACTACAGACTCTACAGTTTCCTGGCCTTCATCAATCAGATCTTTGATCAAGAGTCTACACAAAAAATGTATTTCCTTCCTGTTTTAAATGGGTAGAGCTTTTCCATTTCTTAACTGCTAAGAACATTGAAACCCAACAAACTGCTTTAAACTTTCTTCCTAGACAGAAAATATTTTTAATACAGAATTTCCCCAGAGAAGTTTATGGATCGATCTCCAAATTCTCTTAAAACGGCAAGATTTTGTATTTCTAGGACTGTATACATTTTAATTTCTTTATTTACTGGGGGGGGGGGNGGGCTTGTGCACATGCCCTAGCATGTGTGTAGGTCAGAGGACAACTTGGGGGAGTCAGTTCTCTCCTTCCACCACGTGGGTTCCAGAAATAAAACTCAAGTCATTAGGATGGGCAGCAAGCACCTTTTAATCCACTGAGCCATCTCTCCAGCCAGCCCCACTACACATGGCCGTACAAATGTCCATCTCTCCAGCCAGCCCCACTACACATGGCCGTACAAATGTCACCTATGGGTTAAGTGCTCCTGTGCTTAATACTTTTATTACCCTTTTTGTTGAAAACAAGATGAGGCAGTATTCACTTCAGAAGCACTTCTGCTAAAGTTAGAACAATGCTTAGAATATTAGCATGGTTTCTGAGCAAGGACAACAGGCAAATTCATGAAGAGTCTCACTTTTTATAGTTTTAAAAGCATCATTCTTTCACCTGCTGATAACTAACATTTGAAACTTCAATAATTAATAAGAGTTATAGATGAAGGGCACGAAGTAGGGTAATTCGTAAGTTTTTAGTTATTTAGAGACAGGGTGTCACCATGTAACCCTGGCTGGCACCAAACTGCTTCCAAAGTGCTGGGATTAAAGTTACATGACAATGTACACAGTATTTTTTTGTTTTTAACAGAGTATCTTTTATTTACTTTTGGTAACTTCATACACATAGAAAACTAGTCTCTATCACAGGCACTCTCAGTGCCCCCTCCAGACACTCTCACCTCCTTTCTCCCACTTTACAGAATAATGATTTAATTCCTCTTATTATTTTTTGAAACTGGGTCTCAATATGTAGCCCTGGTCAGCCCAGACCTTGCTATACAGACCAGGCTGGCCTTGAACTCCCAGATATTTGCCTGTTTCCTGATGCCCTGACATGCTGTGATTAACATCATACAATACCGCAGCTGGCTGTAATCTCTGTTCTAAACTACATATTCATTATTCTTTTTTTTTTTAAGATTTATTTATTCATTATATGTAAGTACACTGTAGCTGTCTTCAGACACTCCAGAAGAGGGCATCAGATTTCGTTACGGATGGTTGTGAGCCACCATGTGGTTGCTGGGATTTGAACTCAAGACCTTCAGAAGAGCAGTCGGCGCTCTTAACCACTGAGCCATCTCGCCAGCCCCAAATTCATTATTCAAATTTACTTTTGAACTAATAAATTTATAATTCTGAAATATTTAAGTAACACTTCTTTTGCTGATAACTTCATCTCAAAAGTAATTATTTTTTTCTTTTTGGTCACTGACAATTACTTGATTAAAGCAACAAATTTTGTCTGTTTGATTGGTTTGGTGGGGAAAGGTTTTGTTTAAAAGAATTTTTTGTTGTTGTTTTTTAAAGATTTATTTATTTTATGTATATGAGTACCCATTGCTCTCTGAAGACACACCAGAAGAGGGCATCAGATCACATTACAGATAGTTGTGAGCCACCATGTGGTTGCTAGGAATTGAACTCAGGACCTCTGGAAGAACAGTCAGTGCTCTTAACCACTGAGCCATCTCTCCAGCCCCTTAATAGAATTTTTAAAACGGTTTATTTATGCATTTTAGAAATATAAATGGATGCTTTGTTTGTTTAGAAAAAGCCATTGGATCCCATAGGACCATAGGTGTAGACAGTTCTGAGCTACCCTGTAGGTATCACGGATCCTCTAGAAGAGCTGCTAGTGGTCTCTTCAGTCTCTAAATTTTTTTTAATGAGACAATACTTACCTTCAAGGGCCTGTACTGGATAAACAGCCTGTTCCCAACAGGTTTCCTCACTAGGACTTGTGGACAAACTGTATTCGTCATCAAGCTGGAGAACAAACCAAACCATAATAGCATCTAGCATGCCTTCTTTAATAGCAGGGACATTAAGAGAGTATGGCTTCTTAGTTGCAAGACTTTTTAACTCCTGATAAGAAACATGAAAAAGATGAGAAAAAGAGGTCAGGAAAGTAGTAAGGAGCCAAAAACTTTTGAATAATAAGAGAATGAGAGGGCACCGGCTGTTCTTCCAAAGGTCCTGAGTTCAAATCCCAGCAACCGAATGAGGGCTCACAACCATCCATAACGAGATCTGACGCTCTCTTCTGGAGTATCTGAAGACAGCTACAGTGAACTTACATATAATCAATAAATAAATCTTTTAAAAAAAAATAAGAGAATGAGAGGCCTTATAAACTGACTGTGTGTTTCCTTCAGTGTCACACCACAGCCCACTTCACAGTGCACAGCCCTGTAGTCAGGGAATTGCAGAATGTTGTGCGTCTACTGAACATGTAGACATACACACACTGCAGATAAAGACAACTCACCAGTGACAGTGCTGGGTGACAAAAGTGTGCAGCAAAGCAACGGAGTTATTTTATTCTAGAAGAGTATGTATGTGTACACACACACATTAAAAAAAAAAAAGCAAGCCAGAACGAGGCCCTTTAACAAGTGGCACCGGGAAAGGAGACACTTTAAAAGGTAGGACTAGGCTTCAGCACTCTGCTCTGTGTTCCTTGGAAGTGTTGAACAGGCAGGCAGTTTTAAAACTAAAACCTTTTACAAGGTGCGCGGTGTAAGGAAAAATTCAAATAAAACTGTAACAATAAAAAAACAGCGGTGGGCTGGAGAGATGGCTCAGCTGTTAAGAGCACTGACTGCTCTGCCAGAGGTCCTGAGTTCAATTACCAGCAACCACATGATGGCTCATAACCATCTGTAATGGGATCTAATGCCCTCTTCTGGTGTGTCAGAAGAGAGCAAAGTGTACTTATATTAAAAAACAACAACAACAACAAAAAAACAAAAACAAAAACAAAACAGCCGTCAGGTCCGTAATAGTTGTACTCCCATTCCTTCCTGGAACACTGTTTCTGGTCAAGAATGGCCTTAAAACACAGGGCTGCTCAGCAACCACAAAAGCAAACTTAGGAGACCTGTAGACCACTCCCAAGAAAAGGCAAGCTAAAGGGAGGCAACTGCACTTTAAAATCTCATGCTAGAATACCCTCCTGTGACAGTCTGCACACAGGAGCAGCCAGGACCTGTGTATATCAATAGTATTCTTTCTTTAAGACATTAGACTTTTAGTTAGCAGTTCTCGGGCTCTTTAGGTTCCTTATGCATCTATCATCCACCAACACACACACACACACACACACACACACACATACACACACACACACACACACACACACACACACACACACACGGTATAGAGGCTTGACTAGCAAGTGCCAGGTTCTGGGTCTAATCCCTAGCCTCGCCAAAACAAAAGACCTAAGTGTTCTCTGTCTCAGGAGTCCTTCAGCCCTTGGTGAAATGGGATGGTATTACCCTAACAGAGTGGTTCTCAGCCTTCCTCATGCTGAGACCCTCTCATACTGTGGTGACTCCTACCCATAAAATTATCTTCACTGCTACCTCATATCTGTTACCTTCATAATATAAAATTACCTTCATAATTTTGCTACTGTTATGAATCATAATACAAACATCGGTATTTTCTGATGATCTTAGGTGACCTCTGAAAGGGTCATTCAATAACCAAGGGGTCACAACCCACAGGTTGAAAAATCACTGCCTGGCCGGGCGGGCGTGGTGGCACACGCCATTAATCCCAGCACTCGGGAGGCAGAGGCAGGCGGATCTCTGAGTTCAAGGCCAGCCTGGTCCACAAAGTGAGTTCCAGGACAGCCAGGGCTATACAGAGAAACCCTGTCTCGAAAAACCAAAAAAAAAAAAAAAAGAAAAGAAAAAGGAAGAAAGAGAGAGAGAGAGAGAGAGAGAGAGAGAGAGAGAGAGAGAGAGAGAAAGACCACTGCCTAACAACTTTTTTTAAATTTAGATTATTAGGTTTAGATTATGGTTCATTTCGAGGAAACCATTAACTTAAGAAGATAGGATGTCAAAGAGAAATATAAAGATCTAGGCTGGAGAGTTTGTCCCTGTGTTTACATACTAAGACCTTGGCAAAAATCTTTTATTTCATCTGAGTAGCTCACGCATTATTTTATTTCTGCATAGTGCACGCTCTTGAAAAGCACAAAGCACGAACAAACCCTAGGGAGCTTTCCTGTTACACTGAAAAAGAACACTTTCAAAAGGGAATTTTAATTTGCTGCTAATCATTTCTTCGTAAGTAAAACTTCATGTACATTCAAACAGTAAGGCATAGCCAGGCAGTGGCTGATGGTGCACACCTCTGATCACAGTGCTCTGGAGGCAGAGGCAGGAAGATGGCAAGGTTGGAGGTCAGCCTGGTCTAAAGAGTGAGTTCCAGAACAACTGGGGCTACACAGAGAAACCAGGACGGGAAACAAACAAACAAACAAACAAGACAACAACAAAGGTAAGAAGTAAACACGTGGTTTTTACCTGAAGATTATTGAAATCCACTTTCATAATCTCAAAGCACTCTGTCAAAGGCAGGTATCCTCCAGGGATTCTACTCATCTTTTCAGTTGTGTACGGTTCAACCGTTTCTTCTGTATCTACAGAAGTATAGGCTGGGCTCTGAAATTTCACACTTGTTGGTAAATGTATACCAGCAATGTCCTTAGCACCAACCCTAGTAAGAGTTGAAAGAAATGGTAAGGTGTAAGACAGGATTTGTAAATTATCAAATATCATTGTCTAATAGTTGAGAAAATATAAACATAATAATGAACTAAGACCTCATGGCCACAGGTTTCTTAAATACAGATATAAATAATCATATGAAGAAAAAAATGATAAATAACGCCACATTAAAATGAACAATTTTAGCAGGGTGTGGTGGAGCATGCCTTTAATCCCAGCACTTGGGAGGCAGAGGCAGGCGGATTTCTGAGTTCGAGGCCAGCCTGGTCTACAAAGTGAGTTCCAGGACAGCCAAGGCTACACAGAGAAACCCTGTCTCAAAAAAAAAAAAAAAAAAAACAATTCTGTGGAGAGATGGTTAGTGGTTAAACACCCTTTCTGTTCTCGCAGAGCCCCTGAGCTTAGCTGGGTCCACGTGTCGGATGTCTTACAAATACCTACAACTCCAGCAACACCCTCTTATGGTCCCACAAGCTCCACATACACATGGCACACACACAAACACACATGCAGAAATATAAATTTTAAAACTTTTAAAAAGGAAAGTATTTACAGAACACATATTTAACAAATGATTCCTATTCATATTCAAAAAATGTGCTTTTGAATTCTGGCAAGCTAGCAGGAGACAAGCAAGAAGAGACAAAGCACTTCGTTCGGTCCTTCACGTTTGGTCCTTCACCATGCACGTCCACAGGAATGAGAGAGTACCACACAATGAGGTGAGAGCCACACCACATACTCCACAAGATGGGCACGTCTTTGGACCAGAGTGAGCAGATGTCCTGAATTCAATTCCCAACATCCACATGATGGCTCACAACCATCTGTACAGATACAGTGTACTCAGATACATACAATAAATAAATAAATCTTAAAAAAAAAAAAAAGAATCCTTCAATTTAAAAAAAAGAAAAGAAAAGAAAAAAGAAAAAGCTGGCTCTGATCCTGGAATTCTACTTCAAATAAGTAAAACCAAGCATCAAACAAAGAGGTCTGCCTGCCTCTGCCTGCCCCGCCCCACCTGCCTGCCTCTGCCCCGCCCCAACCTGAGCACTCTTCTAACCACTCACCTATGATGCCTTCGTATCTCTGCACACTCGACTGCCATCCCAAATATAACAGCACCGGCTGGTATGACTTTCCCATACTTCCCACAATTTCCATTCTCTCCTTTGGTCTGAAAATATAACAGAAGTTAAAACATTACACATACAAATAAAGAAGTGTGTTATATACACACACACACACACACACACACAGTCTAAGACATTTTTCCTTTAAAATTTCACTCGTGTGTGCATGTGTAATACATACAAATATATGTAACTTAATGTTTAGAATACAAGTACAAAGAGGAAGAGTGGTGTATAAAGCTATGTCACTCTAGAATATGATTTAATAATTTTTTAAAAAAAAGGGAGCCCAGCAATGGTGGTGCTGGTCTTTACTCCCGGCACCCAGGAGGCAGAGGCAGAAGAATCTCTGAATTCAAGGCCAGCCTGGTCTACAGAGAGAAACTGTGTCTTAAAAAACTAAAATGAGAAATTAAAAAAAGCACCAGCTACTGTAGCAGAGGACCCGGTTCATTTCCCAGATCCACAGGCAGCTCGTGATCCTCCCTAACCTAGTCCCACAGGATGTCATGCCTTCTGACTTCCACAAGCACTACACACATGTGACAGGCATGCACACATCCAAGAGGCACACACATACAACAGGCACATACACGTGACAGACACACAAATATCTAATAGCTATACACACACGTTCAAAAGACACACATATGCAACAGGTATACACATATGGGACAAGCACACACATACAACAGGCATATACAAATATAACAGGCGCACACACATGCGACAGGCACACACATGTGACAGGTACACATCTAATAGCTATACATACACATTCAAAAGGCACACACTTCCAACAGGCATATACACATTTGACAGGTACACATATATCCAACAGGCATATACACATTTGACATGTGCACACATGTGCAACAGGCACACACACATTCTACAGGCACAAACACACACATACACACACACACACACACACATGTGACAGGCACACATATATGCAAGGGAAAAATTAAATACATAAAACAAAAATAAATAAATCTTTAGAGGAAAAAGAATAAAATCAGGCTTGAAATATAGCTCAGGAGCAGAGCACTAGCCATGTGTAAGGTACCAAGTTCAACTCCTAGTACTAGAAAAAAAGGAAGAAAATATCAAAGTCATCATTATTTACTAGAAAAATAAACTTCTTTTCTACACTAAATACATGTCATATTCAATAAAGATGACTTTCCTTAATATATACAATGCATATAATAAATTAGCTGTAATATACATAGCTTGTGGGCTACAGTAGCAGGGTTCAGTGTGCTCTCTAGTAGCAAGAGTTTACTGAGTACCTTAAATCATTACTGAACTAATATTACTACCTTCTTTTCTAGAGATATGCCAAAATCCCAGGCAGAGACAGCTGTGAGATTCAAAGTTCTTCCCTCTTCTACTCAAGAATTTTAGTGAGTTCCTCCACAAATCAGCTCTCATTCACAGGACTTCCAGTAGAATCCTTATCTGCAACCTTACTGGTGCGTACAATACACATCGTATTACATTGTTGCCAAATGCTTTTTCTTGTGTTTCTTTCCATGTATACAGTTGTACTCTGACATATTTTTTATGTCTTGCAAACATTCTAGGGGCTCAATATGCCTCTTAAAAAATGAATTATTGGCCAGGCATGGTGGCGCACGCCTTTAATCCCAGCACTCAGGAGGCAGAGGCAGGGGGATTTCTAAGTTTGAGGCCAGCCTGGTCTACAAAGTGAGCTCCAGGACAGCCAGGGCTATACAGAGAAACCCTGTCTTGAAAAACCAAAAAAAAAAAAAAAAAGGATTCTTCATCAAATTGTAAGTGATTTTGTGCTGCTTACCTTTGGCTGCAGAAGTAAATGTTCCCATGCATGAATTAAACTCTCCACAATTCCTTCTCCAAATACACCTGCATCGACAGTTTCTGTTACAACTAGGGACACTCTATAGAATGATGTTTTAAAGATATATGTAAGTAAACTGATATGCTATTTCTATAAAGCTGTCAAAGCTGAGAGAAAAGGGCAAATATGTTATAGAAAATCTTTAAAATTTTCTAATATATTTCATTTCATTTCATTATCTTCCCCTGAGTCGTGAGATGTCCCTTGGGTCCCTCTCTTCTTCATCAGCTCCTTTCCCTTGCCCTAGGCACAGAGGGCTTGCACTCCCAGACTTTGTTCACAGCCTAAGTCCTTAAAGAGTAATTGGCACCCACAGCTTTCCTGGTCACTGCCTGAACATTAAACATTTAGCTTCTAACTCTAACACAATATAAGTGTTTTTCTCCTAGCCTGGAATGGTGGTTTATGTCTGTAATCCCAGAACATGGCACATGGAGGCAAGATGATAAGGCAGAAGCTAAAGGTATTCTTTGACTCCATAGTTGGTTTGATGCTAGCCTGGGCTACACGAAACTTTGCATTAAGAAGCAAAAACAAACCAGGGAGGGAACACATCCACAAAAACAAACCAGGGAGGAAACACACCCACAGACTCTCTGCCAATGACCCTCCCTTCTCAAATGAAATTCTCTTTTTCTTGTATTTTATTTTGTTTTGTTGAGACAGGGTTTCTCTGTGTGGCCCTGGCTGTCATGGAAGTAGTTCTATAGACCAGGCTGGCCTCAATGTCCGAGATCCTGACCACAGTGAGATGCAGATACAAACACAGGGCTTCTAAGACAGTGCATGCAGCCCTCAAAGGACACAAACAAAGCACTCGTCTACTGGAACTTTCATACTTTCATTCTGGTCAAAGCCAGTAATGACATGATGTCTACTGAGGGTGAGCTGCTCACATTGTAAACAGTTATCTAGCACTGCTGACCTATAGGAAGTCTGTCTACTTTAATGATCAAAATCATATGATTTAGCTGCATGTGGTGGTGCGCACTTTTAATACCAGCACTTGGGAGGCAGAGGCAGGCAGGTGTCTGAGTTGGAGGCCAGCCTGGTCTACAAAGTGAGTTCCAGGACAGCCAGGGCTACACAGAGAAACCCTGTCTCAAAAAAACAAAACATACAAAAAGACACAATAAAGTGACATGCTAAAGGAGTGTTTCTCACTATCAATTTTTCTTGAGTTCTGAAGTACTTTTTAAAACATGTTATAAAAACCTGTATTTTATTAACTATGTGATAACCATATCTTCAGAAACCAAGGATTGTTAGCGCTTTTGTTAACATAAGAAGCTGGAAATGCACCATAACGTTTTTAGTGACTTATAAACACACCTTTCAGGAATGTGTTTCGGAATTTCTATATCAAGTGACTTCATATGTAGGAGCTTTATCCCATTTTCCATCTTGTTTGCAGCCACTACATCACAGGCGAGTTCATACATGGTCTTGGATAATTCACAGGCATATACTGATTGTGCACCAGCTTTTTTAGCAAACATGCTATAAAAGAAGAAAAATACACTGTATTGTTTTCCAACTTTAATAAAATTAAGATGCTTAAAACATGGGATCTTCCTTCCATTCTTTAATGTAACCATTATTTGTTCTGCATTTAGAAAGTAGGATTAGCAAAATGGCTCAACAGGTAAAAGCACCGGGCAGTGGTGGCGCACGCCTTTAATAATCCCAGCACTTGGGCAGCAGAGGCAGGCAGATTTCTGAGTTGAGGCCAGCCTAGCCAAGAGGACAGCCAGGGCTATACAGAGAAACCCTGTCTCAAAAAACAAAACAATAAAACAAAACAAAACAAACAAACAAACAAAACAAGTAAAAGCATTTGCACATGCAAGTCTGACAACCCAAGTTCAATCCCTAAAACCCAGTGGAAGGAGAAAAGACTGAAAGCTAGCTTCTGACTTCCATATGCATACTATGGTACACATGCTTGGACATTCACACACTCATTCTCTCTCTCTCTCTCTCTCTCTCTCTCTCTCTCTCTCTCTCAGCACTTGGGAGACAGAAGCAGATGGATCTCTGTGAGCCCCAGACCAGCCTGGTCCACATAGCAAGTTCCAGGGCTACACAGAGAAACACTGTCTCAAAATGATGATGACGATGATGATGATGATGGAGGGCGAGAAGGAAGAAGAGGAAGAGGAGGAAGAAGAGAAAAAAAGGAGAAGAAAAAGGAGAAGAGAAAGAGGAAAAGGAGAAGAGAAGGAGAAGAACTAGTATACTTGTTTAAAAACAAATCATTCAATAAATAATGACATCCATTCATTTGTTTTGGTTTTGGTTTTCTGATACAGGATCTCTCTACATAGCATTGGCTGTCCTGGAACTCATTATGTACACCAAACTGGTCTCAAACTCACAGAGATCCTCCTGCCTCTGCTTTCTGAGTGATGGGATTCAAGGTGTGTGCCACCACACCCAGATCAGCACACACACAATTAAGACATGACTGGCAATGAGTTGCTTCATAGGCTTTCTAGATTCCACCAGAATGTTAATATAATATAAAACATATCCTTTCATTATGGAGATTTTCAATAACCCCAAGTATTTCTTAGTTTACTTGAACTTTTCTTTTTCTTTTTCTTTCTTTTTTTTTTTAGACAGGGTTTCTCTGTATAGCCCTGGCTGTCCTGGAACTCAATCTGTAGACCAGGTTGGCCTCAAACTCAAAAATCTGCCTGCCTCTGTCTCCCAAGTGCTGGGATTAAAGGCATGGGCCACCACCGCCCGGCTTACTTGAACTTTTGATCACCGCCCGGCTTACTTGAACTTTTGATAAGTAAAATCATAATAAAAAGTACAATACTGAAAGTTGAATCAACAACCCTAAAAATACTATGAGAAAAACTGCTATTTTATATACTAATGTAAATATAATAGAAAATAATAATGATAACAAACCTCAGTATTCCGGTTCCCGTGCCAATATCCAGAATGGTTCTGGAGCCCAAGCACACTGCCTTCTGGATCGCTGCATTGTAAATCTTATTTCTCTTGGTGTCATTAAGCATGATGAAGTGCCAGCGCTCCACCAACCAGTTTGCTACACGATGAAAGTTCTCCTTTGCATCATTGAAATCAGGGTTTAGCTTCACCGCTTTGTGAAAATACCCAGCTGCCTCATCTCGAAAGCCCATTCTAAAGGGGGAAGACAGAGAACATTCAGCTCCATGGGGTCAACTACAGTGCCTGTGAGCATGCACTAACCCGGCCTGAAAATCCTCTATCGCAGCCCAGAGCCCAGAGCCCAGAGCAGTCTACCACCTCTGCAAACCTGGCTTTCTGTGAGGACGGCACTCTGCTGATGGATCTCAGATGTCCTCAGGGTAGAAGTGGGGCGCTTAGGCAGTAACTTGTACTGAACTGAATATGAGCAAATACAAGGTAAAAACCAAGGAGAAATACCACCGAGTCATCAAACAGTGCTTCCTCAAACTGTGATAAAGATCTCCCTGGCATCGCCTACAACAGTTCATCGTAGGTGGACTGTACTGCTCACAACTAGTATGTAGCTCATATACCATGAGACCCCAGCAGCCTCCAAACAGTCTACTCTTGGTTCAGCCTACGAGCTCCTTGACCAGACATGGATTTCTACTATCATCAAGTGCACTCTATACACAGCCGTCGTGAATCAGCAATTTACAGAGCACACATTCAACAGAGGAACAAGTCGGTTTTATCTCACTCCTGCCTTCATGAGCATGTTTGGCCAGCATCCGTTCTAAAGCCTGGCAAATTCAGAAGTAGATGCTCACAGTCATCCATTTGACGGAGCACAGGGTCTCCAATGGAAGAGCTAGAGAAAGTACCCAGGGAGCTGAAGGGGTTTGCAGCCCCATAGGAGGAACAATATAAACTAACCAGTATCAACAAAGCTCACTGGGACTAAACCACCAACCAAAGAAAACACATGGTGGGACTCATGGATATAGCAGAGGATGGCACAGTTGGTCATCAATGGGAGAAGAGGCCCTTGGTCCTGTGAAGGTTCTATGCCCCGGTATAGGAGAATGCCAGGGCCAGGAAGCAGGAGTGGGTGGGTTTGTGAGCAGGGGGAGATGGAAAGGGATAGGGGATTTTTGGAGGGGAAACTAGGTAAGGGGTAACATTTGAAATGTAAATAAAGAAGATATCTAATAAAAAAAAATAAAGTGAATGCTACAAAAAAAAAAAAAAAAGAAACTTAAGACTACATATTCTGGGCATGAGTAAGACAATGAGACCAACTCAGAAAAGAGCAGTGCTATTTTAAACTGTAGGCAATCGTTCTTTAGTTTAAATGAAAGCATTTAAGGTCAGCATATGCTATTTCTTTGCTACCTTGAAGGCAGAGATAAGCCGGGCATGGTGGCACACACCTTTAATCCCAGCACTTGGGAGGCAGATGGAGTCGGTTTTCTGAGTTCAAGGCCAGCCTGGTATACAGAGTGAGTTCCAGGACAGCAAGAGCTATACAGAGAAACCCTATCTCAAAAAAACCTAAATAAATATTAAAAAAAGAAGGTAGAGATAAATATCTTGTTTATATGCTTATCACAGCAGAAAATACATGGTATTGATGTAAAAAGCCTCACCGTGATGAACCCAAGGATGTAACAGTGAAGACTACTGCTCAATTAATTTACTTTGTCAGAACTCTAGAGACTGCATATACTCCTGTCCCCAGAGCACTGGCCCTGCACAGTCCTCTAAGTCAAGTAAGGGGTCCTTGGGAGAAGGAGACAAGACTACTAGGTTGATTGTTGACAGCTAATAAGACTTTAGATACAATGCAGAAGAGAATTATGAGAAGGAACATATGAAATGACAGCCACCTATTAAATCCCTCATATGTGAAAGTGCAGTTTGCCAGTTTGCCAGAACCAGGCTCTTTCCCTGTTACTTTGAAACATTCAAATTTAAAAGCAACGCTAAGCTTTCGTTGTGGTTCCTGGGATTGCTTGGAAATGAAGAGTTCCCGTGGCAGGTCAGACTGGTGTGCTTTGAGAAGTCATCTTACAAGGCCGACCTCTGACTGGCATGTGGGTATAACGACTGATGAGGGCTCTCACTGCTTTGACTGAGCCTCAGTGTTTATATAAGCAATGTGATTATGCTGGATATGGCTTCTACTATGGGAGCCTAGAACTTGGGTATGCACCACATGGAGGTGGTGGTACCTGAATATGTATACTGTATACAACCTCCAATAAAACCCTGTATAGTTGGATATGTATACTCTATACAACCTCCAATAAAACCCTGTATAGTTGGATATGTATACTCTATACAACCTCCAATAAAACCCTGGATAGTTGGATATGTATACTGTATACAACCTCCAATAAAACCCTGGATAGTTGGATATGTATACTGTATACAACCTCCAATAAAACCCTGGATAGTTGGATATGTATACTCTATACAACCTCCAATAAAACCCTGTATAGTTGGATATGTATACTCTATACAACCTCCAATAAAACCCTGGATAGTTGGATATGTATACTCTATACAACCTCCAATAAAACCCTGGATAGTTGGATATGTATACTGTATACAACCTCCAATAAAACCCTGTATAGTTGGATATGTATACTCTATACAACCTCCAATAAAACCCTGTATAGTTGGATATGTATACTCTATACAACCTCCAATAAAACCCTGGATAGTTGGATATGTATACTCTATACAACCTCCAATAAAACCCTGGATAGTTGGCCTCAATGGAGCTTCCCAGACTGCAGCCTACTGCTGAGGCACAAACTCCACTGAGACTTGGAGAGGCCCTGCGAGGACTGCTCTTGGGTTCCTTGTGACTTCGCCAGTGTTCCCTTTCCCCTTCGCTAGTCTTGCTTCTCAATCAAACTAAGACAGCCAGTTACTGACTTCCTACCAAACTTATCCTTTTGCCTGCTGTTTGAAATCTTATCTGGCCATCAAAGTTTCCCACCGATCACTACAAGGTGCAGGAGACACTGCAGGAGGGAAAAATGTTGCTTTCTAGTTCCATTACTCAGGGCTTACCCAGTTCCCACACTCCAGTGTGCTTGGGAGGCACCAGCAGCAGCCCATGATGGCAATTTACCTAAAGCTCTACCCTAGTGGGGATCTCATTAACAGTATGCTCCAAATTTTATACTTCCCCACTAGGCTCTCTCGGAAACCCGGAAAGGACAAATTCTAGTATGGTCCGAAAAACAGATTTCTGCCAAGGCATCCTGGGAACCACAGCTGTGCCTTTTCAAACAAGGACTGGATCTGAGTCCAGTGAAAAAATTCTTCCTTGAATACTTCCTCAGTGCTAGGAGTGTGACTCTTAGAAAATATAAATCTGCCATGGGCTGACAAGATGGCTCAGCAGGTAAAGGTTTTTGCCACTAAGCCTGAAAATCTTAGTCCAATCTTCAATACCTACTTGATGGAAGAAGAGAAGTAGTCCTCTGTCCACCACATGTACTTTATGGCACAGGCACCTACACATGTGTACAAATGTTCACACATATCCATACAAATGTACTCACATGTGCACACACAGAATAAACCAATTTTAAAATTGCTCTTTTTACTACGTACTACATATTTACTATGCCTATATTCTTTTGAGCTCTCCTTATTACTAGCTAATCACTCATTCCTCCAATCCTGCTAATTACTTACATTAAACATTCCCTATTCAAATTACTGAATCTACAAACATAGTGGTGTATATATGTAGTCTGTAGCTTACATAATGTAAGCCTACAAGTTCCAGAATGGACTGAGCTGGTGGTAAGATTATCTCAAAACCAAACCAAGTAAGTTAATGCATGATTTATCCTTGCTTTGGCCTGATAGAGATAATCCTATACTCGTGAAGTCATGACAAACCTGAAGAGATGCTCTCCCATACTGTTGCAAATCACTTCATCATCAGGAAACAGCTCCAAGGCCTGCTCATAGCAACCAAGTAAGTCTTGTATTCGACTCAGTGCATGAAGCTCTTCAGCCCACTTGAAAAGTGTGTACTGAAAAGTTTCCTTTATAAACAAGAAAAAAGTACAAGTTAGTAAACAAGAATGAGGAATACGCAAGACTCCAGCAAGTGGAACTGAGCCTGAAATGAATGATAGCCTCCAATTGGTAACCTTTAGTAAGAACTGTTCAACAAACGTGGTTGAGGACTTTCCTAGGATGCTTAAGGTCCTGGTTTTGGCTCATGGTAACAACAAAAATAAGCAAATAAATAAAATAACTAAGGGGCTACAGAGATGGTCCAGCAGCTAAGAGTACTGCTGCTCTTGGTGTTCAGTTCCCAGACCCACATTAACAGCTCACAAATGGCTATCATTCTAGTTCCATGGAATCTAATCCCCTCTTCTGATCTCCTTAGACCTGCACACATGAGACATTTTATGTATATACACATACATATACAGACAAATAGGTAGACAGATACATGCATGCATGTATGCATGCATGCATACATACATACATACATACATTTAAGCAATACTCATACATACTATGGATGGCCAAGCAATAACCAGCCCAATCCATGGACAAGCACCAATCCTTGACACTACTCTGTTATGCTTGCAGACAGGAGCCTAGCATGTCTGTCCTCTTAAGAGGCTCCACCAGCAGATGCAGAGACCCACAGCGAAACGCTGGATGGAGCTTGGGAACTCTTAGGGAAGAGTTGGAGGAAGGATTGAGGACCCCAATAGGGATCGGAACTCCACAGGAAGACCAACAGAGTCAACTAAACTGTTCTCTTGGGACTCTCAGAGACTGAACCATCAATCAAAGAGCATACATGGGTTGGACCTAGATCTCCCACACATATGTAGCAGATGTGCAGTTTGGTCTTATTGTGGGTCCCAAATAACTGAAGCAGGAGTTATCCCTAAAGCCGTTGCCTGTCTGTGGAAGCCGTTCCCCTAACTTGACTGTCTTGTCTGGCCTCAGTGGGAGAAGCACCTAGTTCTGCAGAAACTTGATGTGCCAGGGTGTAAAGCTATCCAGGAGGAGCATCCATTCTCTCAGAGGAGAAGGAAAGTGGGGTGCGGGGAAGGACTGTGGGAGGGAGGAATGAGGGGGCTGTGATCAGGATATAAAGTGAAGAAAAAATAGTTTTAAAACAAAAGTTTAAGTAGTTTAATGTGACTGAAATGTGGATCTAGGTAGCAAAGAGAATATCAGGAAAGCAAATTTCTGCAAATGAGGCTTTTGCAAAAAAAATATGAACTTTGTTTCATATAAAACCAAGCCAGTTTCTAAGTCCTACTGAATGCTGGTCATTACCAGTTTGTTTGTTTGTTTTTAATACATAATTAGGATAGGGCCTTATACAATCCAGGCCCTATACAATCAAACTCTGTATGTAGCTGAGGATAACCTAGAACTTCTGACCCTATTGCCTCTACCTTCCACATGCTGGGATTACAAGTGTGTACTGCCACACTAGGTTTAGACCTCATACATGATAGGCACAATTCTCCTTCTCCAGCACATGCTTTATTTTTACACATTTATTTTTTTCTGTGCTACAAGTGGAAGCCAGAGACTCACACGCAGGGCCATTCTATGGCAAGCTGTTGTACAGGCCTCTTCTCCAAGACAAACCACTGACATCTTAAGAGGGGAGTTTAGCTGGGCCACCTACAAAAGATCACACCCGATGGACTTACTATCTGTTTAAATCCCTTTCAGAAAGGCAGGCTGGGTCGTGAGACCCTCACCGGAGTATTCTGCTGCTCCAAACCACCTGCTATATGCAACTGTCCTAACTGCATGGCCTTATGGCTAATCCAGAGCAGTGGTTCTCCACCTTCCTAATGCCGGGACCCTTTACTACAGTTTATCTTAGTTATGGTTTCCATTGCTGTGAAGAAACACCATGACCAAGGTAACGCTTATAAAGGCAAACATTTAATTGGGGCTGGCTAACAGTTTCAGAGGTTCAGTCCATTATCATCACAGGGTAAAGCAGGGCAGCATCCAGGCAGACACGGTACTCGAAGAGTTAAGAGTTCTACATCTTGATTTGAAGGGAGCCAGAAGAGGACTCTCTTCCACAGGCAAACAGAAAAGGGGCCTCTTCCACACTGGTCAGAACTCAAGCACAGGATCTCACAGCCCACCCTCACAGTGCCTCACTTCCTCCAACAAGGCCATACCTATTCCTACAAGGCCACACCTCCTACTAGTGCCACTTCAGTGGGCCAAGCATATTCAAACCACCACGTACCACTCCCTGGCCTGCATAGGCTTGTTCACACATAAGTATATGGGGGACATACCTAGCCATAGCATAATGCAAAATACATTTAGAACAACATCAAAAAAGTCCCCATAGTCTATCACAGTCTCAACAATGTTTAAAATGCCAACGTTCAAAGTGTCTTCTGAGATTCACACAGTCTCTTAACTGTAATCCCCTATAAAATCGAAAGGCAGATCACATACTTCCAATATCACAGGATATACATTACCATTCCAAAATGTCATACTGAAGAAATACTGGACCAAAACAAGAGAGAAAACCAGCTGGGCAAACTCCAAACTCTGTCACTCTATGTCTGGTATCAAAGCGGACTTCAGATCTCCAACTCCTTTCTGCTTTGTTGACTGCAACACAATTCTTTCTCTTTGGCTGGTTCCACTCCCTGTTAGCAGATTTCCTCGGCAGATAGCCCATGGCTCTGGCATCTCTAACATTTTGAGGTCTCCAAGGCAACTTCAACTTCACAGCTTCTTGTTCCAATGTCTGGGTTCTACACATGATCTTCTAGGCTCCTCCAAAGGTCTTGGGCTACCTCTCCAGCTCTGCCCTCTGTAGCACTGTAGGCCCTGGTTGACTCCTCTCCATACTGCTGCTGCTGTTCTCGGTGATCATCCCTTGGTACTGATGTCTTCAATACACTGGTGTCTTCTGCTGCCAACTAGGCTTCACCAATAGCCTCTCACAGGCTCTCCTCACGGTACTAAGCCCGAGCTTCTTTGCATGACCCCTTCAGTCCTGAGCCGTCAACTGCCACCTTTACCCATGGCCTTCCTTTGCTTCTCACAGTCTTAAGCCTCAGCTGCTCTTCATGACCCCTTCATACCTCCAAAACCAGTACCATCTGGGTGATTCTTACACATTACAGCTATAGCACGAGGTACAACTTTGTCTATCTCTGGTTCCAGTTTCTTTGTGATCTCAGAAAACAGCTCCCTGAATACTTCACCTCAGTGATGCTGGTCTGTAGGCTTAGGTTTTTCAAAACCTACTTTAATAAGGGTTCTTTAACACTTCAACCTCCTTTCTAGCACACCACCCACTAGAGGTAGGGGAAAAGACAGGTTAGTAGGAAATGGGGGTGTGCACCTGTTTAGAAATAGTTCTTTGGGGCCATTCCAATCTTCACTGTTAGCAGTCCAGTCTACTTGACAAACACCAAACACAAACCAGCAGTAGCAGTTCAATTCAGAAGAAACCACAAAAGCAACAAGAAGCAACCAGAATATGACGGGAAGGCCTTTGGTGGGATAGTCTTTACAAAGTCACAAGTGGCACTGAGCAAGGTGAACCAATGCAAGAGCTTCTGTCACACTGTCTGTGTGGTCATATTTATTATATTCTTTCTAATCATCCTGTACCTTTCATGTGTCTGCTTCAGCAAAACATCACATGACATAACTGAGTCCCCAAAGAAACCATGAATTTCCACTTTACTAGTCTCTTCTTAATCACCGTTAATTTCTTCACTCCAGCTAACCAGCATCAATTGTCCCAGTAACCCCTTCTATTCTTGACTATAAAGTTATCCCTGCTCAGTAAAGGCTTTCCAGTGCAGCCTTTTGAAGTAGGCTGACAAGAGAATGTTCACACTCCAGTAAATAACCCCTCATCTGTCTTCTGTAAGTAAGCCCAGTGAGCTCATCGCTATCTGCAGAGACCTGTCTGTTATTGGGATTTTAGGAGGAAGGGCAGGTACTGCTTATGTATTCCCCTGAATAAGAATTTTATCAACACAAGCACTCTACTGATGATCTACATGCAGCCAAATCTTATATGTACTTTCTTTTTTTTTTTTTTTTTTTGGTTTTTCGAGACAGGGTTTCTCTGTATAGCCCTGGCTGTCCTGGAACTCACTTTGTAGACCAGGCTGGCCTCGAACTCAGAAATCCGCCTGCCTCTGCCTCCCGAGTGCTGGGATTAAAGGCGTGCGCCACCACGCCCGGCTTATATGTACTTTCAACACATACTGTTTATCTTGTCTGTTCTCAGAAGCATCAGCTAGAGCTGTGCAAAGAATTGTGTTGGTCCACTATGATAAGTTATTTCTCTCCCAATGAAATGTGCCAACTCAAACCAGATTAGATTAATCAAATGTAGGTTTATTGGGAAGTTGCTCTCGGGTGGGCGAGTTCACTGGCCCCAAGGAAGAAGGCCAGGGAAGCTGCCATGGGGATGGTGGGAAGAGGAACGAAAGAAAGAGTGCAGGAGCAGAGAGAGGAGGAGGAGAAGGGGAGAGGGGACCAAAATGTCTGGATTATATAGGGAAGAGCCTCTGGGGGAGGGGCAGCCCAGCCTCTGGGCTGGAGAGTTCAGGTTTGGGGTCAGGATATGCCAGGTAGAGACTGAGGGATGCTGAGAGAACCTGGAGGTCAGATCCACTTTGATATATAAAATATGCACCTCAGTCCCTGGTCAGAAACCAGACACACTATTCTACTGCTGTCTGCACAGAGGAACAAATGACCCAGCATACTATCATATTCCCAAGTAAACCAACAGGTCCTGAAATTTCTATGGATTACAAAAGCCCAATGCTACTGACATCTAGTGGGCAGAGGACAGATCATGCTGTGAGACAGGAAGGAAGACACAGGACTGCCTGGTGCAAAATGTCACCAGTGACAGGTTGAGAAACTCTGGACTAAACAAAGCAAGACTGCCCACAGCTTAAAACTGTATATGCAATTAAGTTACTTTTTGCAGTTGAGATTCTAACATAAAAAAAAAAATACAGTAGTTCAACAGGTTAACTGTTGCAAGTAAGATGAATCAACAAATATTAAGAGTCCCTTATGACTGCACACGTTATCCAACCTCAGGATACATAGCATTCCTTCTACACAGGATAATGCAATGTCTACAAGGCAGGGATAATTTAATTTAGATACTGGAGGGGAAAAAGAATTACCCAGTCCTATCCCATTTAAAAGGCCTTTGGAATCTTAAGTGAGGCAGAGATTTTGAAAAAGATGTGTGACAACTTTTGACTTTTGTTACTAAAACCTGGCTGTATTGAGATGGGCTGTGAAAGACCCCAAAGTGTTTCCCCCTGAAATGTACAGCCTTTGAATGCTCCCCCAAGGCCTGTTTCCCAATCTCTGAGAATGCAGCCAGTGAGAAGCTCTTTGTTAGCAAGAAGACCTAGCCTGACTGTCTGTGTCAGAGACCCAGAGATAACTCCAAGGACAGCTCACTCCCTCTCTTTGTTCCTTCAGCAAGGCNGAAAAAAAATAAGGCCTCACCTTCACGTCGTCTTTGAGCTCTGGCGCCAGGCTGAGCACCAGAAGGTAATGGGCATAGGCAGTGCCGAAGTCCTGGTCACTTAGACAGTGCTCAGCACTCTGCAAGGACCGTGCCACCAGCCGGTCCCGGCCTGCCGCACCTGCGCCACCCCCGGCGCCCCGGCGGGGCCTGGGCCTCGGGTTCGGCATGGCTAAGTCTCCGCTCGGAAGCCCACGAAGGAGGACAGACTGGTTCGGGAAAAGAGAGTCTCCAGGGCACGCTTCCTTGGGCCCGTCGCAGCAACTGGACGCACAGAGACACTCGGTGCACACAGCAGGAAGCCCCGCCTTCCCAGCGGCGGACAGAGCTGCGCGCGCATCCTGCGGCGATGCGCTGTGATGACGTCACGCCAGGGAGCGCCCGGTGGCCCACTGTGGTTTTGGAGTTAGTACTGTGAGGCTGTGAGATCATTTTCTGGGATGGCGTGTTTTGGCAGGCTGCAACCAAAGGTTTCCACCCTCTCTCCTGCCTCTTGGAGAGTGCGGCTGTGAATTCCAGACCCTGCTCTAGTCCTGCGTGTGCGATGCTCCAGGCCTTCTGAATCTCAGCGCACCAGACTCACTACTGCAAAACGAAATAAAAGCTCCTTAAATTGATCTCTGTGTACTCTCTTAGTATTAAGTATTCTCACAAAACCCAGTGAGGTGGAACTTGGGATCACACTCTCAAAAAGGAACTGCTTCAAGGTTGAACAGTGGGATGGGTACGGCCGAGTCTGAATTTCCTGATGACATGTACATTAACACAGAAGACTGATGTCAAGTGTGGCCTCTAAGATATAAATCCGAATATTTAAAGCAATGTATAGGAATTATAGCGAAAGCTATTTTTGTTCCCATTTTGAAGAGATTAGCAGTGCATAAAGTGGTTAACAAGAAATGAGCCGGGCATGGTGGCACAAGCCTTTAATCCCAGCACTTGGGAGGCAGAGGCAGGCTGATTTCTGAGTTCGAGGCCAGCCTGGTCTACAAAGTGAGTTCCAGGACAGCCAGGGCTGTACAGAGAATCCCTGTCTCAAAAAAACAAAACAAAACAAAACAAACAAAAACAACCAAAAAATGTGGTCTTTAATACAATCATTATTACTACTCCCTCACTCTGTATTGCTGGGTGTGGTGGCGCACGCCTTTAATCCCAGCACTCAGGAGGCAGAGGCAGGCTGATTTCTGAGTTTGAGGCCAGCCTGGTCTACAAAGTGAGTTCGAGGACAGCCAGGGCTATAAAGAGAAACCTTGTCTAAAAAAAAAAAAAAAAACAGTTCCTCATGTTGTGGTGATCCCCAACCATAAATTTATTTTTAAAAAATAGAGGATACACCATTTTGGATATTAAACTAAAATTCTCCAGTTCTCCCAAATCCATCGATTATGTGTCTTTTTGCTTTCTCTAGTGTCTTATTGTCTGATCTACTCTTGTAAGCAGGTACCTATGTACCTAAGAAAGGTCTTCGAAGACAGGAACTAATCTCATTATTTTAATATGTACAGAACGACAATTTTATTATATCTTGCACTTGATGGAAGTGTTTCTCCAGCTCTTTGATTTTGCCTATATATTCTCCTAACTATTCATATCATCCTTGTTTGATGATTTGTGTATTAAGCAATGTAGGACTTAACTATACAGTATTTAGTGAGATGGAAATACAGAGGCAGGCCTTTATACCTAAAGGAACTGAGTAGAACATAAAGACCAATTGGCTTGTGGGAAGGGTTTTCTCATTCCAGTCTAGCAACCCTCCCTTGAGACATTCAGACAGACCTAATAAAGCTCTCTTCCTGGCTTAATACATAAGGGTACTCTAACTATACAATGTAATAATTTAGAAAAGCATTTTACTTATATACACATAGTTAATGTAATTAATTAGCATTATCTAGAAACATTTAGAAATTATCTAAACCTTTAAAAATGTTATTACTCCTGTAAACATTTAACCAAAGATGTATAATGTTATTTGCATCCTGTATATTTTAGAGGTGATAGACTGAGGCTGGGTAGAGAGACACAGCCCAGTCTTTGACAGAGACTTTGGTTTGCATTGTTACAGAATCTAGAATCACCCAGAGACCAACCTTTGGTCATAGCTGTGGATGATTATCTTGACTGCTTTAATTGGGGTAGAAAGACTTACCTACTGTGGGTAAACACCTTTCCCTGGCTGCCATCCTGGACTGTATTAGTGAAGAAAGAAAACTGAGCAACAGTGTATACTCATCACTCTCTGCTTCCTGACTGGGACAATGATTTGACCAGCTCCTGCTGCCCTGGCTTCCCTTCAATCTCTTTCTCCCTTAAATTGCTTTTGTCAGAGTCTTTTATCACAGCAACAGGTAAAGAAACTAAGAGAGAGTAGTGTTTGTTTGAACACTTGGTCCGGAGCTGGTGGTGCTATTTGGGAAGATAGTAGAGTTTCCTGGGATAAACTGGGTCACTGGAGTCCAACCTTGGGGGTTAGTAGGCTTGTCCACCTCTCTCTCTCTCTTCTGCTTGGCAATTCAATGAGATCAGCTATCTCTGGTTCTTGCCACCCTGCCTTTCTTACTATAAAGGATTGTGTTCCCTAAAACTGTACTCAGAAATAACCTTCTGTGATGGTTTGAATAGGCTTAGCCCAGGGATGGCACTGTTAAGAGGTGTGGTTTCGTTGAAGTGGGTGTGGCCTTGTTGAAGTGTGTCATTGTGGATGTGGGCTTTAAGAGCCTCATCCTAGCTCCCTGGAAGTCAGTCTTCTCCTGTTTGCCCTGGGAACAAGATGTAGAACTCTTAGCTCTTTCTATACTATGCCTGCCTGGACTGAATCGCTGAACCTGTGAGCCAGCCCCAATTAAATGCTGTCCTTATAAGAGTTGCCTTGGTCATGGCATCTATTCACAGCAGTGAAACCCTCACTAAGACAACCCCTCTTCTCATAAGTTTCCTATTGTCCACAGCAACTAGATCAATCATTCTATCACCATGTGAATTTCTGCTTCAGCTGAATTTCTTTATTTTGCAAACTATTTTGTCCTATGGGCATGCTTTCTTCTTCCACAGGACCAAGTGTCTTATGTTCTGTTCTGATTTTTTTTAAATATATTTATTTATTATACGTAAATACACTGTAGCTTTCTTCAGTCACTCCAGAAGAGGGAGTTAGATCTCATTATGGATGGTTGTGAGCCATCATGTGGTTGCTGGGATTTGAACTCAGGACCTTTGGAAGAGCAGTTGGTGCTCTTAACCACTTAGCCATCTCTCCAGCCCCTGATTTTTTTTTTAATCTGCTCTGTTCCTTGATATGACCCAAGAACCTAAAGCAGCTAGAGTAGGTGAACGGTTCTCAGAGGGGGCATGTTTCCATGACAGAAGCAGGAGAAGAACAAACCATAGAGAATTAAAATTTCTGTGGGCAGCATTCCAGGGTCAATTCTTCTCTCTTGAAGAATTTACTCATCACATCCTGCAGAGTGCACCAGTTCTACTTTTATCAAGTCAGAGTTGAAGGTCCAGAGCTGGAGAGATGGCTCAGTGGTTTAGAGGATGTACTGCTTTTCCAATGGACAAGCTCGGTTTCCAGGATCCACATCGGATGGTTTACAAACTACTGTAACTCTGGCTCTGGGGATGTGGTGGTTTGAATAGGTATGATCCCTATCATAGACTTATATGTTTGAAAGCTTGGCTCATAGGACGTGGCACTATTAGGAGTTGTGACCCTGTTGGTGTAGGTGTGGGCTTGTTGGAGGAAATGTGTCACAGGCTTTGAGGTCTCCTGTAGTGACTGGTACTACTATGTATTCAAATGCTAAATACTACCCCCCCCGATATCTGGTTGCCCCCCCATGAGGAGATCCTCAAGGATGAGGATACCAAATGATGTGTACCTCATGTATACCAAATGATGCTATATAATTTTGCTCCCCAAGTTAATTGGTCAATAAAAGGCTAAAGTCTGTGATTGAGCAGTAGATAGACAGGTTTTCAGCTACCTGGCTGGGGATTTCAGGTAGAGAGAGAGAAGAGAAAGAAGAAAGGAGACATAGGGAGGAGAAAGCCACCATGAGAGGAAACAGACCTTGAGCACATGGCCAGGAAAAACAGCAAGTGATGAGCGAGGGACATTATGGCTGGGAAACAAGTCAGAATAACGCCAAACTTGCCCAATCTAGGCTTACAACTTGTAAATAAAGTAACTGGATTGTGTGTCTTTTAAACGTGCTAGCAAGAATGTTTGATTCCTTCTGCAGTCTCCCATGTGGCACACAGGCCTATGGGTCAAGATGTAGAACTCTCAGCTCCTTCTCTATTACCATGTCTGTCTGCAGTCTGCCATGCTTCCTGCAGCTATGATAATGAAACAAACCTCCAAAAGTGTAATGCAGCCCCAATTAAATGTTTTCCTATGTAAGAGTTGCTGTAGTTGCCGGGCGTGGTGGCACACGCCTTTAATCCCAGCACTCAGGAGGCAGAGGCAGGCAGATTTCTGAGTTCGAGGCCAGCCTGGTCTACAAAGTGAGCTCCAGGACAGCCAGGGCACACAGAGAAACCCTGTCTCGAAAAACAAAACAAAAAACAAAACAAAACAAAAAAACAAAACAAAACAAAAAGAGTTGATGTAGTCATGGTGTGTCTTCATAGCAATAAAACCCTAAGACAGGGTATCGGGGGAATCTAACATCGTGAACAGACATATGCATAATTAAAAATAATAAAAATACATCTTTTAAAAGAGAGAGATGGAGCAGAGACTAGGCAGGAAGTATAGAAAGGACAGAAAAAAAAATTAAAGAAGCCAGGTCTGATTATCTTCTTATCACCTCTAAGATCAACCTGTGGACAGTGACTACTGTAAAAAGGTGAATGATGACCTTCCTTCCTGTAGCTCCTAAGATACTCAGATAACCATGGACTGACAGATCTTACTAAGATAAGAGGTAAGAAAAATAGGTCTGCTACAGGTCATTTGTGCTTCTTTATATATAATATAGTTTGTCAATACTATATGAGGTCTTTTGCAAAAGTATAACTGGCAAAATAGAACAAATACCTGGTCATTGTAAGAAACACAATGGGGGTGCACTCAGGAGTCAAAAGCAAGGGGGTCTCTGAGTTTGAGGCCAGCCTGGTCTGCAGAGCCAGCCAGGGCTACACAGAAAAATCCTATGTCAAAAAAGAAAAAAGAAAAGTAAAAGAGAGAGAGAGAGAGAGAGAGAGAGAGAGAAGAAAAAGAAAGCAAAATAGAAAATGATACATTTGACTACTCTTTTGTGCCCTTATTCAATTCTGTTTTGTTTTGTTTTTGTCTGGAATCATGTACTGCTTAAAGCTAGGAAGGAGAGACAGTGTCCAGATACCGTTTGATCTCAATGTTTATTCATTTGGATGATAAGCATCAGTTCACAACATACACATGGAGTGCTTAACTCAGAAGCAAGTAGTAGAGAGGCTCACACTAGGCCTGCAATCTGTTAGTGGCTTGATGGGCTCCTTCCTCTGGATCCTCTTATCTTCAATGCAGCCAGGGCAGAGAGCCAGACAGCACATGGTCTTCACTGTCACAGCATCGGGGGCTTTGCCTGCCTGTTGTGAGCCTCTGCTTTTATTACCTACGAGAGGTGGTCACTCTATAGCATTACATCATTGGATTATCTGCTACACACAGCTGATGTGAGCTAGAGAGCTGGTGTGAACTGGCTGCTCCTCCAATTATTACCTACGGCAGACAGTTGACATGAGCTAGCTGCTCCTCGCTGTAACATTCAACTCAGTCTTGTTCTTTTGTTGTTGTTGTTGTTGTTTTGTTTTGTTTTTAGGTTTTTATTCCAGACAGGGTTTCTCTGTGTAGCCCTGGCTGTCCTGGAGCTCACTCTGCAGACCAGGCTGGCCTCGAACTCAGAATTTCGCCTGCCTCTGCCTCCAAAGTGCTGGGATCAAAGGCTTGCGCCATCAAGCCCAGCCCTCAGTCTTGTTCTAATTCCTTATTACATGCTCTACAGTTTTGTTATGTTTTGTTTTGTTTTGTTTTGTCTTTTGGAGACAGAGTTTCTCTGTGTAGTCCTCTCTGTCCTAGAACTCCCATAAAGTAAACTGGCCTCGAACACACAGAGTTCCTCCTGCCTCTGCCTCCTGAGTGCTGGGGCCTAAGTTGTGTACCTCCAGGCCAGGTGCAATTCTTAATGAGACTGAGAGTTACTCAAAATGTTTGGTAATCTTAGTAGATCAATGGAATAGGATCGAAGACCCAGAAATGAATCCGCACACCTATGGTCACCTGATCTTTGACAAGGGAGCTAAAACTATCCAATGGAAAAAAGACAGCCTTTTCAACAAATGGTGCTGGCACAACTGGCAGCTATCATGTAGAAGACTGGGAATTGATCCATTCTTATCTCCTTGTACTAGGGTCAAGTCTAAATGGTTGAAGGACCTCCACATAAAACCAGAGACACTGAAACTTATAGAGGAGAAAGTGGGGAAAAGCCTTGAAGATATGGGCACTGTGGAAAAATTCCTGAACAAAACAGCAAAGGCTTGTGCTGTAAGATCAAGAATTGACAAATGGGACCTCATTAAGTTGCAAAGCTTCTGTAAGGCAAAAGATACTGTCAACAAGACAAAAGGGCCACCAACCGATTGGGAAAGGATCTTTACCAATCCTAAATCAGATAGGGGACTGATATCTAATATATATAAAGAACTCAAGAAGGTGGACACCAGAATATCAAATATCCCCATTAAAAAGTGGGGCACAGAGTTAAACAGAATTCTCAACTGAGGATTACCAAATGGCTGAGAAGCACTTGAAAAGATGTACAACATCCTTAATCATCAGGGAAATGCAGATCAAAACAACCCTGAGATTCCACCTCACACCACTAAGAATGGCTAAGATCAAAAATTCAGGTGACAACAGATGCTGGTGTGGATGTGGAGAAAGGGGAACACTCCTCCATTGTTGGTGGGAATGCAAGCTGGTTCAACCACTCTGGAAATCAGTCTGGCGGTTCCTCAGAAAATTGGACATAGTACTACCGGAAGATCCTGCAATACCCCTACTGGGCATATATCCAGAAGANTTGGTCTCTCCGGTCCAAGGATTCATTTCTTATTATTCTTCATAAGTACGCTGTAGCTGACTTCAGACGCACCAGAGGAGGGCGTCAGATCTTGTTACGGGTGGTTGTAAGCCACCATGTGGTTGCTGGGATTTGAACTCATCACCTTCGGAAGAGCAGTCGGGTGCTCTAACCCGCTGAGCCATCTCACCAGCCCTATAATAAAGCTCTTAAAGAATAGTCTCTGCTCCTTCAAGTTCTGCTGTGCACTCTGGTTAGTGTTGGGAACTTCTTCCCCTATTCCCTCTCTCCCACAACCCTGGTGGCTTTAGCAAAGTAGCTCCAGAGGGGTCCCCAGGCAGGGCTGCCCCTTGACCACCCCCTGAAAAGTGGGATAGAGGAATGCCCACCCAGGGATAAGTGGATAGGGTAAGTAGCAGCCCTCCCACGCCTGACTGGCCAGAAAATAGGGAAACTCTGGTGGGGCAGTGGGCATCTTTTCCTCCCCTACTTTCCCCAGGGCCACAAGGCCCCTGATGGAGGTAGCTTCCCAACTGAAGTTCCCCCTTTTTATTTTGTTCCCAACAGACACCCATGAATGTGGTTGCTAATGAAAGTGCTGTATTTTCTGCTTCAGAGGCTACAAAAGAACAACTGTGAGCAGATGCTAAATGTATACTGTGCCAGTTAGTTTTCTGGGAAAGGTGTCAGAACACGATCCATGAACAAAGCTATACAAAGAAAATTCTGAAAGCTTGTGAGAAAACTCCAAGCAAATAAGACAAAAGTCTTGTGACCTCTGTTCCTCCATAACAAGGGTTGTTCTTGGAGGGACCTTTGGTGCCACCATCAAGTGTAGTGACTAGGAGTGGGCTTACATCAGCTTACCTACCCATCACCTTCTATTATGAAGATGATATTTCCAAGCACGGATTGTCCTTGTGACTGTATACAACATGATCTCATATGACCCTGCTTAACCCTCAGAATACTGTCAAAACAGAAAATGGTGCTTTGAAGTTGGCTATTGCATGAGATTTCAGTCTGGCTCATTGGGGGGCTCCATTCTGGCAGGTTCATGCTGCCAACTAGAGCAGTAACAAGAGGGAACTTCAGTTGGGAAGCTACCTCCATCAGATTGGCTTGTAGGCATGTCTTTGAGGCATTTTCTTGATTCATGATTGATGTGGGAGAGATTGATTGATTGAGCCCACTGTGGGAAGTGTCATTCCTGGCTTATATAAGAGAGCAAGCTGAGCAAGCCAAGGGGAGCAAGGTATTAAGCAGCATCCCCCACAGTTGCTCCCTGCTTTGAGTTCCTGCCTTGGGGTTCCGCAATGGTGGACTGTAATCAGGACATGTAAGTAAAATAAATTCTTCCCTTGAGGGTTGCTTTAGATCATGGTCTTTATTGTAGGAATAGAAAGCAAATTAGGACCCAGCCCACTGTGGGTGGTACCATCCTGGGCTGGTAGTCCTGGGTCCTATAAGAAAGCAGGCTGAGTGAGCCAGAGGGAGCAAGCCAGTAAGCAACACACCATGGCCTCTGCCTCAGTTCCTGCCACCAGGCTACTGCACAGCTCCTGTCCTGTTTTGCTTCAGTGATAGACTGCGGATGTGGACCTGGAAGACAAATAAGCCCTCCCCTCCCCTTCTTGCTTTTGGTCATGGCGTTTATCACAGCAACAGTAAGCCTAGCTAAGATGGCATGCTTTGCTCAGTTTCCTCTTATACAATCCAAAATCATAGCCAGGCAACGGTGCCATTCACTGACGGAAGGGCTTCAAGGTGACCTCTATGGCATGGCCTTCTTCCAGGGGATTCTAGGATATGCCAGTCTGACAGGGAATACACTGTCACACCACTTAATCTAACAATCTACATTCTTGATCTTTATAAAAGCCAATCAATAGGTTTGTATTTTCTATAGGCTTTCATGTTAACTTCTTCCCTAGAAATTGTAATTCCTATCTATACCCTCATTTTTCCTCTTTATAAAACTTAAAACCTTGAGACTAATAAAAACCATAACGTTTAAAATTCAGTATTGATACATACTTCATATAACATAAACCTATAGGTTTTGTTTGTTTGTTTGTTTGTTTTTGGTTTTTGATCTTTCAGGACAGGATTCCTCTGTCCTGGAGGTTGCTTTACACACCAGGCTGGCATCAAACTAATCCCCAAGTGCCGGGATTAAAGGTGTGTTCCACTATGTCTGGAAACCCATAGTTTTAAAGCATACATTGCAATGGTTTTAAAGCATTTTATTATTACTTTTAACCATTTGTTTTGGGGAGCACATGTGTACCTTGTTGGACATGTGTACATCAGAGAACAACTTCTGAGTCATTTCTCTCCTTTTACCATATGGGTGCTAGGGATTGAACTCATGTTGTTACCAAGTCATTTTGCTGGCAGCCTCAATATTTTTTTTAAGATTTATTTATTCACTTTTATACATGTGATTACACATTAGCTGTCTTCAGACACACCAGAAGAGAGCATTGGATTCCATTACAGATGGTTCCACCATGTGTGGTTCTGGAAATTGAACTCAGGTCCTTTGGAAGAATAGTCAGTGTTCTTAACTACTGAGCCATCTCTCCAACCCCAATAATATTTGTATAGCATATTCCCTATATTGTATAACTGTTGTCATTGTTTAATTCCAGAATATTTCATTGTCTCCAAAGGAAACTTCTTGTGTATTTGCTGTCTTTGAAAATCTGCTTTCTTTTTGGGGGGATGGGGGAGGAAGGGTTCGCTGTGTAATCCTGGCTGTCTTGGATCTAGTTTTGTGAACAAGGCTGGCCTGGAACTCAGAGGTTCACCTGCCAGTTCCTCCTGAGTGTTGTGATTAAAGGTGTCCACCACCACCGCCAACTTGCCTAAAAACAAAAAACAAAGCAAAACAAAACCATTTTCTTTTTAACACAGAGTCTATTTTCAGGGTTTGCCACAAAGTCATCCCTGCGCATAGTAGGTGTCCTACACTGAGCTTTTTCATCCACCAACTGATAGATATTTGGTTTACTTCAATTTGGGAGCACTGATGAATGTATTAGTTCCTCTTCTGTTACTGTGAAGAGGCAGCATGACCAAGGCAACTGATGAGAGAAAGTATTTAATTGGCGGCTTTCTTACTGTTTCAGAGAGTGAGTTCATAATCAAGGTACGAAGCAGACAGATACGGTATATAGCAGCAGCTGAAAAGCTTTACATCCTGATGAACAGGAGAGGCAGAGAGAGAAAACTTGGCTGGTGTGTTTTGAAATCTTAAAGCCTACTCCCAAACCTCCTCCAAGAAGGTCACACCTCGCAATCCTAGCCAAACGTTAATCCACGAGGCGTCAATCATCCAAATAACTGTGCCTAAGGAGCAGGCTCATCCAAGCCACCGCAGTGCATAACGCCGCTGTGAGTTTTCACATGTAAGGTTTTGTGTGAACATACGTTTTCATTTCAATTCTCTTAGATGCTGATGTAGGGACTGAGTACTAGGTCACATGGTTAATTCTGTATTTAGACTTTGGAGTACTCATACATGGTTTCAATGAGGATATACCATTTATATTCCAACCACCCATATTGTAAGGGCTCTGATTTCTGCATGTTCAGCCAATACTTTTAATTAGGCTATCATTTTGTGTATAGCTATCCTTGTGGAACAAAGTCCTATTTTATTGTAGACTTAAGTTTTTTTGTTTTTATCTTTCACAGAGCAAAAGAAAGGACAACTTGTAGAAGTCAGGTCTCTCTTTCTACTAAGTGGGTTCCAACCATCAAACTCTGGTCACAGGATAGCGTGTCCTTTTATCTTCTGAGTCATCATGCCCCCTCCCCCCCACTGTGCTTTTAATCTGTAATTCTCTACTGACCAATGGCACAGAGTCACTGCTAGGCTTAGTGGTTACTTGACTACATTCTTCATTGGACCAAGGTTTGTTCATACATTTAGGGAGTTTGAGAGAGAGAAAGAGACAAAGAGTTGGTATGTCGGTAAGGTTGACCTTGAACATGTGATTTCCCTGCTTCAGGGAGCTGAGCATATGGGACTGTCGGCTGCATCACTTTGCATGGCCTTTTGTTACTGAGAAACTGGCAAACAAGAGTCCCACTCTCAATGTATAGTAATATACTAAACAGATTCTCCCACTCTCAATGTATAGTAATATATTAAACACATTCTCCCACTCTCAATGTATAGTAATATATTAAACACATTCTCCCACTCTCAATGTATAGTAATATACTGAACATATTCTCCCACTGATTCTCCCACTCTCAATATATAATAATATACTAAACAGGTTCTCCCTGGCTGTCCTGGAACTCACTTTGTAGACCAGGCTGGCCTCAAACTCAGAAATCTGCCTGCCTCTGCCTCCCAAGTGCTGGGATTAAAGGCGTGCGCCACCACGCCCAGCTCGCCTATTCTTTTTTTTTTTTTTTTTCTTTTTTCCTCGCTCCGGTCACCCCCCCCCCTCACTCCGGTCGGTCCTACTTGCTCAGTCCCTGCTGGCTTCAGATGCACCAGAGGAGTGCGTCAGATCTCATTACGGGTGGTTGTAAGCCACCATGTGGTTGCTGGGACCTGAACTCATCACCTTCGGAAGAGCAGTCGGGTGCTCTTACCCGCTGAGCCATCTCACCAGCCCCCAGCTTGCCTATTCTTAATTGGTTGTCTTTTATTGGTAAATTATAAAAGTGTTCACTAGTCAGTCTTTTGTTACTATAACAGAATACTGGAGGTAGTGAAAGACCCCCCAAGAGGGGAGACCCTCACTCAAGTCTCAGGATGACGTGGCCCTCCAAGAACTCATGAGAGACTATCCTTGCTGCAATCACACGAGGTTTATTGACAGGAACCAGCATGCTGGGGTCGACTCGTATCCTGTGCAGGAGTAGAGGAGTTTGACCCAGAGTAGCTGGGAAAGGGGGTATTTAAAGGAAAAAAACACAACCCAAGGCGGTAGGGAGGGCATTATTGGATAATACCAAAAATACCAGTGAAAATTCACAAGGGGGTACTAAAAATCACAAGGGGAAACTCCCTCCTTCTCAAGATTGTTCTCAAGGTTTTTTTTTTTTTTTAGATTTATTTTATTTATTATATGTAAGTACACTGTAGCTGTCTTCAGACACTCCAGAAGAGGGCGCCAGATCTCGTTACGGATGGTTGTGAGCCACCATGTGGATGCTGGGATTTGAACTTATCACCTTCGGAAGAGCAGTTGGGTGCTCTTATCCGCTGAGCCATCTCACCAGCCCAAGGTTTTTTTTTTTTTTTTTTAGTTTTTCGAGACAGTGTTTCTCTGTGTAGCCCTGGCTGTCCTGGAACTCACTTTGTAGACCAGGCTGGCCTCAACTCAGCAATCCCACCTGTGCTGGGATTAAAGGCATGCGCCACCACGCCCGTCTGTTCTCAAGGTTTTAATCTAACTTTTGTGGTCGGCCAGTTCCTGGAACAGGGTCACTGAACCAGCTAATCTACATTCTTGGTGCTAGGGAGGGTCTGAATTTTCCCTGGTCTTTCAGTAGCGAACAAAAGAGAGGTTTATTTAGCTCACAGTTTTGAAGGTTCAAGGACATGGTATATTTGTATCACTTAGAAAAGATTATTTGAAACTGGTTTCATCTCAGTAAATAATGTGTAGACAATTCAGTGCCATCTCAAGCAACAGGACTATGCTGGTTGAATGAGAATGGCCCCCATAGACTCATATATTTGAATGCTTAGTCAACAGAGATGGCACTATTTGACAGTGATAGGAGTGTGGCCCCTTTGGAGGAAGTGTGTCTCTTGGGAAGGCCTTTGAAGCCTCAAAAGCCCAAGCCAGGCCCCAGTCTCCCTCTCTTTCTGCTATTTGCAGATCCAGATAGAGAACTCTCAGCTTCTTCTTTAGCATTATGTCTGCCTGCCTGCTTGCCATGCTCCTTACGTAAGGATAATGGATGGAACCTCTAAAGCTGTAAGAAGCCCCAACTAATGCTTTCTTTTATAAGAGCTGCCTTGGTCAAGGTGTTTCTTCATAGTGCTAGAACACTGGCTAAGACAATGGCTAAGGAATATGTGATTTTGACATAGATTTAGAAGTTATGAACTACTCTATTTCATCAACTACTCTATTATGGGAAATAGGAGGAACAAAAGGAATTTGTTACGCTTAGTTGCTATTTTAGAACTCTCTTTCTTGGCCCCAAGAAGTTCAGAATCAAGTAATGTGTTTAAGGACATTGGGAAGAGATGGAAAGCCCAGATGGAAGTGGGGAAGACATTATTTTTCATAAGACTCCTGGGAGCCTTAGCTTACCAGGGACCCACTGAGTGAACCACATGGAGCTGGGATCGATGCAAAAAGCAAGAGAAATTTTTTGTTCCAGTGCACTGGGGTCACCCCAGACCCGAAGGAGAGGTGGTGACCCCCAGCACTGTAGAGTAAAAAATTTTAGCTAGGCTCCCATAGACTAGGCTAAGAAAGTTAAAATGGAATCAATTGTGCTCCTATAGAGTAAAGAAATCTTTAGCTGTTTGTGAGAACATAAACTTTGCACCCTCAGGCTGAGTGACTATTCCAGGAACTTAAAATATACCTTTCCTTTCCTGGAACCACCACAGAGTGTTCTGAATGTCACAGCGACCTCTGTGGAATGTCTCAACGCCCCAGGAGGTTACCTAAGGTAGCACAAGACTTAACTGTTAGGTAAATTACCTCCCCCTCCCACCCCTGAGTTTGTGGTTTTTGCCTTTATAAGCTTTGTAAAATTTCAGGTCAGGGTCAACTCCCCTGTCTCCTGTGTGGGATACTGGGTCGTCCTGGAGCTCTGATTAAAAATCCTCTTGCAGTTTGCATCAAGATGGTCTTTCGTGATCCTTGGGGTGCGCGAACAGCCCGTGTTTGGAGTAGGGGTCTTTCTGGTTTGATCTTACAGCACCAGTTTGAGGAGTTTTTTATATGGCTTCCAGGGGCAGAACAGAGCATCAGCAACTAGGCACAATATGATTGGCAGAACAGTGCACCCTTTAAACTGATTGGTCTTTAGGGAATGAGGTGACAAGGACTTCCCTTGTCTGAAGGTGAGCAGTCCTGTGGAATGTGTCCCCACCCACAGGTCAGTTCCCACCCTGTGGTCTGAGAAATGCTAATTAGCCTCTCCCTTCCAGAGGGGTGTTTCATGACCTTCCCAAAGTCACTGAGCTGACCTTTTCTGCATAGCCACTTGTATGTTGCTAATGTCCTAATAAATGCCCCCCAGTCATGTTTACAGAAAGCAATCCTAATCAAACTCAGTGAAAAAAAAATTAGGTTGGAGAGATGACTCAGAAGTTAAAAGTACTGACTGCTCTTCTGAAGATACTGAGTTCAAATTCCAGCACCCACATGGTGCCTCACAACCACCTGTAATGAGATCTGATGCCCTCTTCTGGGGTATCTGAAGATAGCTACAGTGTACTTACATATAATAAACAAAGAAATCTTTGAGCCTGGAGCAAGTGGGGCTGGAGAGAGAAGAAAAAATGTCTGAAGAAGACAGCTACAGTGTACTTACATATGATAAATTTAAAAAAGAAAAAAGGCATCCAAGTAGAAGTAGTTGGAAAGAAAAGGTTTCGTGGAAATGGGAGAGGAATGGGAAGTAGTAATGGAGGATGAGTATGATTAAAACACATTATCTGTGTTATGAATCTGTCAACAATTAAAAGAATTTCCAGATGACTCTTTGTAGCTCATGGAAATGTAGTAAGAAATGTCATTTAATAGCAAAGCTTTGTCCTTCTTTGTGGTATGTAATAACCATATATGAGATCTGAAATTTCTATGCTGTGTTCAGATATATAGTCAAATTAACTTCAAGTGAATGCATGTGTATTCAGATACTAATTGAGTAAAATATTAAAATGGTATGAACATACAAGTAGACCTGTATTATCTAAAGTGTAAACAGTTAAGACACAGAGATGCTTTGATAACACATTGAGGGGGATGTGGTAGTGAACCTATGAAGGAAAAAGTGGAATGGAGAGTGCAACGCCATGGCCCGGCCTGCGCCTGCTCTGGGCCTGCGTCTGCTCGGGGAATCCTGATCCAGCTATACAAGCTGGAGCTCCAAAGTGGCTCCGGCAAACTGGTGAGACAGAACAATGGACCGAGCTCAGAGCAATCGATGCTTCCTCTGTCTTCACGGAAATTCCCCCTGGGCAACCAACCCCACCCCCACCGTACCCCTACTTATTTACCGCAAGCAAATTAGATTCAACCAGACAGCACGTGTTATTCCCCCTGTTTGGCCCTTGATTACATAACTGCACTCTTATTGGCTGAAAGGTTGTTTTTGTTTTTTGTTTTTGGTTTTTCGAGACAGGGTTTCTCTGTATAGCCCTGGCTGTCCTGGAACTCACTCTGTAGACCAGGCTGGCCTCGAACTCAGAAATCTGCCTGCCTCTGCCTCCCTAGTGCTGGGATTAAAGGTGTGTGCCACCACGCCCAGCTTTGGCTGAAAGGTTGTATGTAAGTTTTTGTATTAAACAATAAAGTTAGATCTGCAGCCTGATGCGGTTTCTGGATTCTGAAATCTCTGGGTTCCGGCTTCGCTTCCCCTCCCCCATTTCCGGGTCCCAGTTCTAACAGTACATCATACCCATTTCTCCTCTAAAATCATAGTAAATATGATCAAGTGTGAGAAGTAACTGATTTGGTAACCTTTGCTCAGGATCAGCCTCATATTGTGCAGATAGTAGAAGAAGTTTGTTGTCACGTAGAAAATTAAAACAAGGAGCACTCAGGGGTGCACAGAACGGAGTTAGCAACTTTAGCGTGTAGTTAGCAGTATCTCCTTGCGCTGGTGAGGAGTACAGAGCACTGTTGCCAGGATTCATGCTAATGTGCCCGTTTAACCCCTCATCACTCTGTCCACCCGTGCAGATGTGAATCAATGAAAATGTCAAGTAATGCTCAGGCTTGTAGTTAAGATGGTATTAATGTTGGTATTCTATCTGGACTCCACCCCCACAGTTACCTGGCAACAGTCAGGCATGCTCCTCCCCACAGTTACCTGGCAACAGCCAGGTAGGCCTGGCCCTATAAAAAGGGCTGCTTGCCCCCTCCTCTCTCTCTTACTCCTGTTTCTCTCCCTTGCATCTTGCACACTTGCCAGCCCTTCACTTCTCTACTCTCTCCTTTCTGTGTTTCTCTGCCTCTGCTATTATCTTAACTCCCCTCCCCATGCCCTGAATAAACTCTATTTTATACTATACCGGTATGTGTCTAGTCCCTCAGGGAGAAGGGATGCCTTGGCATGGGCCTGCTGAGGCACCCCCACTAGAGTATGCTCTTATAGCTCACTCTCTCTCCCTCCCTCTCTCTCTCTCTCTCTCTCTCTGCTTTTTTTTGTTTGTTTGTTTTTTTCGAGACAGGGTTTCTCTGTATAGCCCTGGCTGTCCTGGAACTCACTCTGTAGACCAGGCTGGCCTCGAACTCAGAAATCTGCCTGTCTCTGCTTCCTAAGTGCTGGGATTAAAGGCATGTGCCACCACCGCCCCGAGCTCTTTCTCTTTTTATGATCACAACAGTTAACCTATCAGAGCCTCTGAGATACTTTCTAGGGACTTTCAGAGATCCAAGGACCACATTTTGAGAACTGCTAACTTGCTTTGTCCCAACACTACTGTTGCTTTTCTCACAGACAGGCTCTGTTGAGCAGATTCAAGGACGCGCTGGGATTCAGGCTAAGCCCATGGAATTATGGGTCTCTGCTTTTAGAAGTAAGTGGATAAGGCCTGGTACAGCACTGTATAATAACGAAGCTGAGACAAGAGACTAGGGATGCCCCAGCAGAGAAGACTGCTTCTGGCACTCCTGGCAGGTCCAGCCCAATTCATTGGCATCTTGTATGGAAGTGTTCTACAAACAGTAGGGTATTTATCACCCCTGTACTCTACCCATCCAATGCCAAATCCTGCCCTTGTGACAACAGAAAATGCCCTGCACTTTTCTCAGTGCCCACCAGAGGGCCTATATTACTGTGTCTCAAACCTGATAAGCAGTAGGATTCATTATGGAGATCAGGATTTTAGAATTTATGGTTAGACTCCCTTTTCATAGATAGGATCAATAGCATTCATTACTTCTGGATAGAGGGTGATAAGCAAAGAACAGACAATTATATTTCTCAGTGAAATGCTACACTTGGGGCTAGCAAAATGGCTCAGTAGACAAAGGACCTTGCTGCCAGCCCTGAGGACTTGATTTCAATACTTGGGACTCACGCTGGAGAGCGTTAACTCCGGTACTTTGTCTCTGACTTCTCCATGCGTGTGTTGTCTCAGACCTCCACATGCGTGCATCGGTACACTTCACCCCCACAAACAATAAGTGAGTAGACAAATACGTTGTAAAAAGATAATGTTAAGCTCAAAGTTGTAGCTGAGGGCTTTTTATAATTAGGACCACATTTGTTTTTGTGTTGAGAGAGATAACGGAGAGGTTCTTGTTTTGTTTTGTCGGGAATAGTTACAACTCAAACCTAAGGCTTGCAGTTAGAGGTTTTGCATTTGTTTTGTCAGCAAAAGGGAGATAAAGACTCAACGCGCTGCAGTAAGAAAGCGAATCCAAGGTCACGTGACTAGAACTTACGGGCACACGAAATGGTAGCTGGTAGTGCCCCTGAAACCTTAGCTCCACTGGGGACTGAGAAGACTACCCAACAACCAAGGCAAGTGCCTGGGACAACCTCCACCATGCGGGACATTCCATTCCCAAGTGTCCTTTGTCTGATACAAACTAATGGAGAGACAGGTGGCAGATGGGAGTGGCCTTCAGCCAGGAAGAGACCAGCAGACTAGATGCAGACCTTGGCGAGGGAGGAAAGGAGCTGACCACCAAAGGCGAAAGGGACTGGCCTGCTCTCTAGTCCATCTTCTGTAGTGACAATAGCTAGCAGCTGCTCCTCCTAAGTCCGTTACATTTTCAGGAAGTGCCCAGCTATCTTGGTAGAATCAAGACTCTTAGTGCTTAATTAACCAATCAAATATATGTATCAATAATATCACAATTTATGAGATGCCAATACAATAATTTCAGAGCCGATTAATAATGATAAAAGCTTTATCCCAATATTTCTAACCTTGTGAAATCATATATACTTGTGCCTGGAAAACGCCCCATGGGTACACATCTGCAGCCACTGCAGCCATCTTAGATGCTCTCTGTCTCTACAATGCTTGGCTCCACCTCCCTTTTCCCTGTCCACTCACGGGCCTCCTCTGCACTGACGTAATTGGAGTGGGAAAATCCTGCAACATAGGTTGGCGATTTTTACTTTGCTCTTCTGTTCTTAGAAAGAAATAAAGCCTTTGCCCCGACCCTATTTTGTCCTCAACACCAAAGCAGTCCGTAAAAGACAAAACAAGAGCATCAGGAACACGTGCACACAGGAGAGTGTGAAGCTGTCAGAAGCACGCCTGCAGATGGTCCATCTGTTCTAAAGACTTTTCAGTAAATTCTGTTTAATGTTACAAACAGGCAACATGGCTGTGTTCTAGTGCAGCCAAAATCCCGCAAATGTCAGGTTCCTGTTATCAAGTGTGTGGTCATTTAATCTCCTTACCCGTGTCAAAACTAAATGGCAGAAACAAAGGCTTCACAACCTATCTGTCTGGTCTTGCACCTGGAACCTTTCACGGTTCACATTTGTCACCCGATTCATGAAAATAACACCACATCCCCAAAACAAGACCCTCAAGGCTAGCCTGGTCTACAGAGTGAGTTCTAGGACAGCCAGGGCTACACAGAGAAACCCTGTTGCAAACCTCAAAACCCTGCCTCTAAAAACAAACAAACAAAAAGAGATTAAAAATAAAACAAAACTAAAACAAAGTCTTCTTTGCCTTTGAGGTTTTGGGGGTTGGGGGTAGGGGTCTCCCACTGTTTCTCAGGCTCAATCCTCTTGTCTCAGCCTCCACAGTAGCTGGGACTACAACCACATGCCCCCATTCTGGCTCCTCCTCAGACTTCTTAATCATACCAGTGTGTTCTTTGCGTAAGACTCAACTGGGAAGGATTAAAACACTGTGAACAACTTTATTTTCATCATCTGAGTGTCTTACTTGGTAACTAAGAAGAGATAAATTATAAAATCCCAAGAACTAACTTTTTAAAACTCAACACTTAAAGTCTGAGAAAAATGTGAGATTAAAAACTGATGTAACACTAAACCTAATGAATCATTCATTCATTCATTCATTCACTCATTCATTTATTGAGACAGGGTAGCCCTGGTTGTTCTGGAACTTACTTTGTCAACCAGGCTGGCTTTGAACTCACAAATCCACCTGCCTCTGCCTCCCAAGTGCTGGGATTAAAGATGTAGGATACCAGCACCCAGCTACGACAAGTCATTTATAGCTTGCTCTTGTAAATCCTCTTACTAGCAAGTTAGAACTGCTGAGAAGCTCCTGGGAAACAGAGGCAGGGGTTCGAGGAGTTTCTCATTCACTCCCAAAGACTAGCTCAGTCAGCTGCTCATCGTTTCCATCAGGCAGACTAAAGGGCCTGAACTCCTGAATGCATCAGGAAGACTTTTTTTTCCCCCTATTTGCTAAGTATGCTGTGTGAGGGTGATTTTCATTAACAAGGAATCCAGTAAGACCCTATTCATCCTGTTGTTTGTAGATTCTCCCATTTAAATTTCAAAACATTTTATGGGGAAATGCAAAACTTTTTTTTTCCCTCCAGAGTCAGGGTTCCTCTGTGTAGTCTTGACTGTCTTGGAACTCCGTAGACCAAGCTAACCTCGAACTCCGGCCTCTGCTTCTCAGTGCTGGAACTAAAGTCATGAGCCTTCAGTCCCAGTTTGAGATTGTTTACATGGACCAGGTTGACCTTGAATTCTCGAGATCCACCTACCTCTGCCTCTCAAATGCTGGGACTAAAGTTATATTATATACTACCATACCTGGTAGTGTATACCTTTATTTCTATTTATTTATTTATTATTTTTATTTAGATTGTGGTGTGCGTGTGTGTGTGTGTGTGTGTGTGTGTGTGTGTGCGCGCGTGCGCGAGCGTGAGCCACATGTGTGCACATGGAGGCCAAGAGTGTCAAACCCCTGAAGCTGGAGCTACAGGCTGCTCTGAGTCACCTGAAGTAGTTCATAGGACCTGAACTCAGGTCCCCTGTAGAAGCAGAAAGTGCTCTCAACCGCTGTAACTCCTCTCTGGACTTTTTGATGATCTTTAAAAATATAAATGGAATGTTCCTCAGAATTTCTAACATTTTATTTATTTATTTATTTATTTATTTATTTATTTATTTATTTATTTTTGAGACAGGGTTTCTCTGTGTAGCCCCGGCTGTCCTGGAACTCTCTCTGTAGATCAGGCTGGCCTCCAACTCACAGATCCACCTGTCTCTGCTCCCTGAGTGCTGGGATTAAAGGTGTCTGCTGCCACTGTCCTGCTAAATTTTTAAACTGACGGAACTTAGGTAAAAATAATTTTCTTGGGCTGGTGAGATGGCTCAGCGGGTAAGAGCACCTGACTGCTCTTCCGAAGGTGATAAGTTCAAATCCTAGCAACCTCATGGTGGCTCACAACCATCCGTAACAAGATCTGGCTCCCTCTTCTGGAGTGTCTGAAGACAGCTACAGTGTACTTACATATAATAAATAAAATAAATCTTAAAATAATAATAATAATAATTTTCTTAAATGGTGTTTTTCAGAATAGAGCTACACAGAGAAACTGTCTCAAAACAACAACAACAACAACAACAAAAATGCAAGCCAAACAAACAAAATTTTAAGTGTTTCAAAAGTGCATCTCTAACAACATATTTGTCTTAGTCAGGGTTTCTATTCCTGCACAAAACATCATGACCAAGAAGCAAGTTGGGGAGGAAAGGGTTTATTCGGCTTACACTTCCATACAGCTGTTCATTAACAAGGAAGTCAGGACTGGAACTCAAGCAGGTCAGGAAGCAGGAGCTGATGCAGAAGCCATGGAGGGATGTTCCTTACTGGCTTGCCTCCCCTGGCTTGCTCAGCCTGCTCTCTTATAGAACCCAAGACTGCCAGCCCAGAGATGGTCCCACCCACAAGGGGCCTTTCCCTTTTGATCACTATTTGAGAAAATACCCCACAGCTGGATCTCATGGAGGCACTTCCCCAACTGAAGCTCCTTTCTCTGTGATAACCCCAGCTGAGTCAAGTTGACACAAAACTAGCCAGTACAATATTCTAGGAAAAAATATTAAGGAGACTAAAAAATGTTTATGTTCAAAATAAAAGAACAGGGGAGCTTATTTCTAGTTCTATATCCTCTCCTTCCCTTTCTGCTTCTGCTCCTCTCCTCCTGCTTTTTCTTTTGGCAGCTCTGTACTCAACCCCACGCCTCGCACATGCTAAGCAAGCACCCTGGAGCTGAGATGCCTGTAAGGCCCTGTATTTTCTTAAGACATCGTTATTTGCTTTCCTGTGGGTTTTCCTCAACAACAGGCATCACGGGCCAGCAAGATGTACAAGCCTGATTGACATCGGAGTTTGATTCCAGTGACTGACATGCTTCAAGTAAAGAATCAACTAATGACTCTGACCTTCACGTGTGTGCCATATCACATGCACGTGTGCGTGCACAGACAATATATGAAATGTAAACAATTTTTTTTAAAAAAGGAGATTGCTACCACTCTTACTAGCTCATTCTATAATATCTGCAGAACTCAATGGGGTAGTTTCTAGGGCTATGTATCTATCACCCTTCAACAGACATGTATGTGTATGACATAGGAGGGGTAGAAAGTACTGTACTGGACTATCACAGAAAATTAATTCAAATTGTCCCTCTGGTACCACAGACATTTAAAAACAAACAAAGAAACAAACGTGGGAAAGATACAGATGAATAGGTTTCCAGTGTGCCTTCAACTTTCCCCTCTACCTTGGGGAAAAGATGACATGAAAGGGGAGGTAGGAAGGAAGAATTTCCAAAATGCTTTTTTAGGCAGATCAAGTTCTGAAGCAAGGACCTGGCAATGACATCACCCCTCCAACAGGGCTCCTTCCAGCCTTCCAGCAACACAAGGACCTGGCAATGACATCACCCTTCCAACAGGGCTCCTTCCAGCCTTCCAGCAACACAAGGAGTTCTGGTAGCTCAGGTTGGTCATGGAAGGAAAACAGACATCAACATAAACCGCAGTGACTACAGAGGTATCCCTCTACCGCACCCAGAAGCTGATTGCAGGTGTGAGTGCTACCTAAGGACCAGAGAGCAGCATGGCCCTCAAATGACAACATCAGGAATGAGAATCCAGAATCAGTTTACAGGTAGGAAAACAAAACAAAAAAAAACAAAGCAAGCAAGCAAACAAACAAACAAACAAAAGACAAAAAAAAAAAAAACCCAACAGTGACCAGAAAATATGCTGCCAAGGTCATTTTTGTTTGTTTGCTTGCTTTATTTTGAGACAGTGTTTCTCTGTGTAGCCCTGGCTATTTTAGAGCTAGCTTTGTAGACCAGGTTGGCCTCGAATTCACAGAAATCACCTGCCTCTGCCTCCTGAGTGCTGAGATTAAAGGCATATGCCACCACCAACTGATTAAGGTCACAGCATGAAAATGAGTAAGAAGATTTGGGAAAAGATACTATAATGCTAAACAAAACCAAACAACCAAACCAACCAAACAACCAAACCGGAAGGGAGTGCCAGAGCCATAACTAGCCGAAGCACTTCGGGGGTGGGGGTGGGGGGAGACAGGATCTCTATGTAGACCAGACTGTCCTGGAACTCACAGAGATCCTCTTGTTCTGCCTCCCAAGTGCTGGGATTAAAGGTGTGGGGACCACCATGAATGGCCTCTTCTTAGCTGTTCTTTTCTCATTAACCTCCTTTAAGTGGAAGAGAGTCAAGAGGAATGGTCAGAAGGAAGCTTACATTCAAGAAATGTAAGAAATAGAAGATCTATGCTAAAAACAAAAATAAAGACGCAAAACAACTTTGCTATTTTGAGTTTGGTTCTGGACTCAGACAAATGGCATCCTAAAGTACTTAAAGAACTTGGGTTGCAATCATGTAATAACATCGATAAATTCAGGAAACATTTTATGGACAAAAGGTCTGTCTAAATTTATCAAGAATTACTGCTGTTAGCCCGGGCGGTGGTGGCACACGCCTTTAATCCCAGCACTTGGGAGGCAGAGGCAGGCAGATTTCTGAGTTTGAGGCCAGCCTGGTCTACAGAGTGAGTTCCAGGACAGCCAGGGCTACACAGAGAAACCCTGTCTTGAAACCCCCCCCCCCAAAAAAAAGAATTACTGCTGTCAAAGTGGCCTTACATAAATATAAGTTTATAAAAAACTTAACAAATTCAACACTCGGCACTCAGTCAACTTTAGGTTGGCTTCTCATGTATTTCACTACATGAGACATTTCTACAGGGACATTTCTATATCATTAAATATTTTCCTACACTGTAATTTAAAATATCTCCATAGCACTCAGTTACATGACTATACACTAAATTACGTGACTAGTCCACTGTGGTCAAGTTCAATCTTTAAAGCTTTGGTTTTTAAAAATCATTCTGAGACTGAGGCACAGCAAGACACACCTAACCTGCACACTCCTGAGTCTGCCACAGGGGGATTTCAAGCTGCAGGCCGGCATCTGCTCCAGCGTGACAGCTGTCTCAAAACTAGGAGCAGCTGCCAGTGTCGGAGTCTCACTGTAATTATGATCATTTTCACAATTTTTTGCTTGTTTTTGTTTTTCAAGAGGGGCTTTCTCTGTGTGGCCCTGACTGTCCTGGAACTCACTCTGTAGACCAAGCTGGCATCAAAAATCACAAAAGTACACCGGCCTCTGCCTCCTGAGTGTCAGGATTAAAGGTGTGTGTCACCATTGCCAGGATACACAGATACATGTTTTTTTTTTTTTAATTAGAAAATTTCTCAGAAGATGAATGAGCCAGAGAATGCAGTGTTGCAAGTCTTCATGTAAATATCACTCAAGTATTTCCAGTATGTTTTCACAACATATGACTGTTTTCTCCCATTCTGACTGCTACTATATTTCATCAGAAGCTTAAAAATGTGATAAAGTAGATGGAACACACCATTTGTCAGTTTAAATACATTCCAGTACACAACTCTTGGAGGCAGTAGATAGAATCTTCATGTTGGGCAGCTGCCATCATTTCCAGTTCTAGAACTTTCCACTGTCCCAGTCTGGAACTGCATGTCCACAAAACAAAGAGATTCCACTCTTCTTCTTCTTCTTCTTCTTCTTCTTCTTCTTCTTCTTCTTCTTCTTCTTCTTCTTCTTCTTCTTCTTCTTCTTCTTCTTCTTCTCCAAGCTTCTCATCGGCTCCTGCTCTTCAGGTGCTTCTCTTTCACAGTCTTTTAGAATGCTTTGAAGCATTTGTTTATTTGTTTTTTTGTTTTGTTGTTGTTTTGGGGTTTTTTTGTTTGTTTGTTTTGAGACAGGGTTTCTCTTATAGCCCTGGCTGTCCTGAAACTCACTTTGTAGACCAAGCTGGCCTCAAACTCAGAAATCTGTCTGCCTCTGCCTCCCGAGAAGCATTTGTTTTTATTTATGGTGTGTGTGTGTGTGTGTGTGTGTGTGTGTGTGTGCCAGCAGAGGCCAGAAGAAGTCTCTGGAACCACTGCAGCTGTACTTACAGGACACTGAATCACCTGATATTGGAGCTGAATATTAACTTAGGTCCTTTGTGAGAGCAGCCACGGCTCTTAACTGCTGAGCCATCTCTCCAGATGTTTTGGAATTTTGGAGACAAGGTTTTCTGTAGCTTAGACCTGCTATATAGCTGAGGTTGGCTTTGAAATCCTGATCCTACATCCACCTCTGGAGTGCTGGGACTGTTTGGATGTGGCCTTCATGCTGTCCTTGGAAGTATATGGTGTTTTCCTTGGTTCTTGGAAGGGTGGGCATACAAAGTGGAGTCATTCTTGGTTCTTTTCAATCATCTGTACCAACTCCGTACATGTGGCTCATACTGCTGGGTAAGTTGGAAAGCACACTCAGGTCCAGCAAACCAACCCAAGCTTGTTCTCATTGTATTTANGGATGTGGCCTTCATGCTGTCCTTGGAAGTATATGGTGTTTTCCTTGGTTCTTGGAAGGGTGGGCATACAAAGTGGAGTCATTCTTGGTTCTTTTCAATCATCTGTACCAACTCCGTACATGTGGCTCATACTGCTGGGTAAGTTGGAAAGCACACTCAGGTCCAGCAAACCAACCCAAGCTTGTTCTCATTGTATTTACGTTACATAACACTTGTATGCAATACCCTTGGAGGCCAGAAGAGGGTGTTGGATGTCCTGGGTCTAGAGTTCCAGATGGTTGTGAACCACTGTGTGGATTCTGAGACTCAAACCTTGGTCCACTGAAAGAGCAGCCAAGACTCTGATCCATCTCTCCAGTCCCCAAATCTTCACTATGACTATTATAGAAACATTTCATTTAAAAATGAAAACTCCATGGGAAAAATTATAAAGAATACATCATATATAGCAGGTCAGCTCCAGGTAAAGGAGGGGGGTCAAGCTTGGTTACTTACAGTGAAGTGGCCTTGGCCAGGGACAGCTGAATCCTGGCTTCTTTAGTATACCCTCTAGGCTACTATGTTCTCTCTCCATGATATTGATAGACTGTTGCTCTATTTATAGCAAGATAACCAATTGCAAATATTTGAAGTTTTCCCTGAAGGTACTGAATCTCTACTAAATGTAAATGTAAATTCTGGCATTAAAGCCGTAAAAGCCATTGTGTTCAGTCTGTGAGGTGTTAAAAAAGCCTGCAGAACAGAGCCTGCTGGCAAGAAAAGAGGCAGGCAGCCTGGGAAGCGGCAGGTCTATTTCAACACGTTTGGCTGGAGTACATGACCTTCGCCTCTCTGTCAGAGTTTTATTAGGTTCAGAAGTCAAAGCCTTGGGCAGGCAGGGCTAGTTTGCTAAGGTTAAGTCACATGCCTGGACCTTGGCTGTGGCAGGACCCAGAGGAAGACTTAGAGCAAAAGTGTCCAAAGAGCTCTTAGATCCTCTAACTGGAGGCAGGCTCGGGAATATTACTGATACTGTATGGACATGCTAGCTGAGAAAACGGATCCTGGTGGAAACGAGGCTGCTGTTGGGAAGTGGGAAGGAAGTGGAGTGCACAGCAGATGCCGGCACCTACCCCTCAGAGACAAGAATGGGAAGCTACAGGGATCGGGCCCAAGAGCTTTGAGCTTGAGAGTGTTGGCCCTGCGTGCTGCTTTAGTGCTCTCCAATGATAAGTGATGGCCGTCACTTCCTCCGGTCTTTCTCCTCCTCCTGTCTTTCTCCTCCTCCCGTCTTTCTCCTCCTCCAGTCTTTCTCCTCCTCCCGTCTTTTCCTCTTCCTTGTCTGCCTCTTCTTCGCTCCTTTATGTCTCCCCTTAAGTATACACACTAGCATTTCTTTAGACAAATTGCAGATCAGAAGTTAACGATTCTCTGAATGACTGAAGGATAAGAGTACACATGCGAGCCGGGCGTGGTGGCGCACGCCTTTAATCCCAGCACTCGGGAGGCAGAGGCAGGTGGATCTCTGAGTTCGAGGCCAGCTTGTTCTACAAAGTGAGTTCCAGGACAGCCAAGGCTACACAGAGAAACCCTGTCTCGGAAAAAAAAAAAAAAAAAACCCTCAAAAAAAAAAAAAAAAACCCAAAACCAACCAACCAACCAACCAACCAAACAAACAAAAAGAGTACACATGCTCATAGCTTTTTGTTTTTCATTTTACTGAAGTGCCAATAGACTCTCTGAACGAGCCTTTGGTTGCTGTAGGTTGATTTTCCAGGAGCTAGATATTTGCCCAGTTGAAAGTCACACTGTGGAAACCCCTCTAGGTCATACCAGGGGCACTTTGGGTGCTGAGCAAAACATTCTTGGCAGATAACTTCTTTTTCCTTTCTGACACAAATATGTATATAACCTTAATTATATAATGTACATATTGTTACATATACATGTTGTTAATATCTGGGCAAAACAAATGCCAAGGTCACTTCTTAGGCTAGTTCTTCCACATGTCCCAGGAAAGAGGGCAGCATTTGCCTGGGGGGAGGGGCGGTGTCTGTGGGCATTCAGGAATGCCTGCTGATTTATTTAGACAGACATTTTTATGACCTGTCTAGCGAGTGCCCTCTCTTACCTGCCAAGTCTCTCTAAAAGCTCAGGATGGGTGGAGAAGCAATAACTATAGTAATGACAGGGACTCCGCCTGGGGAAGGCACTAGCAGTACCATGACCTACATCTCCTTCAGCCACCTTCTTCTATCTCCAAATTTGAATAGGTCAGAGTACCAGGTTTTTTTCAGGGGATATGAATTTAATGTGGGTGGAGTGAGAAAAGCCGGCTCCCCCCACGCTGCTCATCTCCCCATTCCTCCTCTCTGCTTCATTAGGAGTGGTCACCTTTTAGCCAGGCTGCCAGGCTGGTACAGCAAGCATCAGTGTGCTGCTTACCCATATGCTAGCTTATTCCGTCTGGCTCAAGGGTACAGCTGGAACTTCCAGACTGGGAACTTTGCAGTGCTATAATGGCTTGCCTACTCTTTCTCCTTAGTATCTGCTTGCTTGATGTTACAAGGTAAGTGCAATAGTAGAATTTTCTCAGGGTTCTAAGCTCTTTTAAGCTGTAATGTCTGGGAGCTCAGAAAAAAGCAGTCTCTTGCTAGACTATGGATGTCAGAAACCTATGCTCCACATCCACTCATGGAGAGCATCGAGCTTGGTAGGAAGCATGTGGGATGTGCCACACCCTCGACCCCACCTCAGCCCACAGTGCTCCAGCCACACGGCCCTTTCCAAAGCTGGGTCCCCTTTCTGAGTGTTTCTCTCTACATGACATCTGCATTTCGGCCTGCTAACCCTAATCCTTCAGGTGTGTCACACACACACACACACACACACACACACACACACACACACACACACACGTCTCAGCCCAGTCCAGGGTCTCCTTGGTAGCGCTGTGTCCAGCATTTGCTCTTGCTGCCCTTTGCTAATAGTTCTGTATGTCGAAGGTTCCTGGTCCATGAAGGAGGGAGCCATGCTGGTTTGGCTCATTGTTGGCATCAAGAACTCTCACAGAATCTGTCGCGTATGGGGGGGGGGGGGGGGAGTGTCACAGTAACTTCTGGCAGCAAGAGCAGCAAAGCTGCGCGCCTCTCACCACTTGGTGTGGCCACTGCAATCCTGGAGGGTACAGAGATTTGGGAGTGACCTGAAATAGCACTAACAGGGCATAATGCTCTCAGCCCATAATCTTTCTCAAACTGAGGCCACAAACTCTAATAAATATTCTGTGAGGAAATGTAGATGTAGTGAGTATACCAAACATATTTGGACAGTAATTCAGTGGTAAATTGTCTTTTAAGCAAAGGCACATTATGGATTTTTTTTTTTTTTTTGAGACAGGGTTTCTCTGTGTAGTCCTGGCTGTCCTGGAACTCGCTCTGTAGACCAGGCTGGCCTCGAACTCAGAAATCCTCCTGCCTCTGCCTCCCAAGTGCTGGGATTAAAGGCGTTTGCCACCACTGCCTGGCCTTGGATTGTTAACAGTAGTTATGTGTAGGGAAAAGAGAGGGACAGGGGCTCTTTTTTTTTTTTTTAAAGATTTATTTATTTATTATATGTAAGAACACTGTAGCTGTCATCAGACACTCCAGAAGAAGGCATCAGATTTCATTACAGATGGTTGTGAGCCACCATGTGGTTGCTGGGACTTGAACTCGGGACCTTCGGAAGAGTATTCGGTGCTCTTAACCACTGAGCCATCTCGCCAGCCCGACAGGGGCTCTTTTAAGCTCTATCACTATGCTCTTTCTTATGGTGGTAAGATAACAAAAGAAAGTGTGTGCCACCGCAATGATTTTTAGATATGTGACTCAGTGTGCTTAAGTACTTCTTTCTTCTCACAAGCATCAACGTTGTACTTTTTTGTTGTTGTTTTTTTTCGAGATAGGGTTTCTCTGTGTAGCCCTGGTTGTCCTGAAACTCACTCTGTAGACCAGGCTGGCCTCAAACTCAGAAATCCTCCTGCTTCTGCCCCCCAAGTGCTGGGATTAAAGGCGTGTGCCACCACCGCCCGGCTAACATACTTTTTATTGAATACTGTTAATGATCCACTGACCATTGTTCATCAGGTTTACCTGTTGATAGGTTAACCTGTCCTTTGTTTACACAATGGCCACTGAGTGATCTGGGCTGTTTGACATTACCTGCCTCTTTTCCACAGTAACTGAGAGAATGGCCAGCCTCTCCTGTGTAAGGGAATGCTGTTCCCCTAAACTGGTTTGACTAGGAATGAATGACTTGTAGTGGGATCATCCCTCAGGCTTATGAAAGGTAAAGCTCTTGGGTATCTGGCAATGTGGAAGGCATTTTGTTTCCGTGAAGGATGCTTTCTAGATGCTGAAGTCAGTGCTGCTGGGTGACTGTGATGACAGCTGCAGAGGGAGGAAGCTGGACCAACGACACTGTCTCAGGGCATGACGTCCTTGTGACGTGTCCCTGGCTAATTTGCTCATGAAGCCTCTTTTTATTTTCTTCTTTGCTATTGTTTGTTCTGTGAGACACAGCCTCAGGGACTCTGGGAGATTCCCAGTGAGCGCTCCTTCATCCCATTCCATCACTTATTTTTGGCATAGCTATAACTTAAGTATAACACTCATAAAAATATCAGTCTGTGTTAGAGACTATTTATTGTCCCTTTTATTTCTGGGGCCCCTTAACTTATAAAAAATTACATTTTCTTTCTTTTTCTTTTCTTTTCTTTTTTTTTTTTTGGTTTTTGGAGACAGGGTTTCTCTGTGTAGCCCTGGCTGTCCTGGAACTCACTTTGTAGACCAGGCTGGCCTCGAACTCAGAAATCCACCTGCCTCTGCCTTCCAAGTGCTGGGATTAAAGGCATGCGCCACCATGCCCGGCTACATTTTTTTTTTAAAGATTTATTTTATTTATTATATGTAAGTACACTGTAGCTGTCTTCAGATACTCCAGAAGAGGGCGCCAGATCTCGTTACAGATGGTTGTGAGCCACCATGTGGATGCTGGGATTTGAACTTATCACCTTCAGAAGAGCAGTTGGGTGCTCTTACCTGCTGAGCCATCTCACCAGCCCCCCGGCTACATTTTCTATTGCAGCAAAAGATGTGTCTATATGACTAAGTTCTGGCCAAAGAGTTGAAAAAAAATCCTTTTTTAAAAAAAGATGTATTTATTTATTTACTTATTTAATGTATATGAGTGCTTTTATCTGCTTGTACAGCTTCATGCCCCAAAAGGGCATCAGATCCCAGGATAGATGGTTGTGAGCAACCATGTGGTTTGCTGAGAGTTAAACTCAGGACCTCTGAAGACCAGTCACTGTTCTTAACCACTGGGCCATCTCTCCAGGCCAAGAAAAAAAAAAACAAACTTTTTTTTTTTTAAATGATATGGATAGAAAGGCTGAGGAAAGCTGGCCTGACTCCACTGGGGCTGAGGTCCTTTGATCCTTTTTCTCCCCAGAATGCTCTTTGGGAGCCGAGTTATATGGTAAGGTTACATACTTTTTTTTTTTTTTTTTTAAAGATTTATTTATTTATTTAGTGTATGAGTACACTGTAGTTGTCCTCAGACACACCAGAAGAGGGCAACAGATCACACTGCTCTTAACCACTGAGTCATCTCACCAGCCCCGTAAGGTTACCTAAGTGTAGAATAGCACTTCCCAAGGCATTATGGTATTGTTACGACTGTTGTCTACTGGGTTGGAGAGATGGCTCAGTGGTTAAGTGCACTGACTGCTCTGTCCCCACTGCCACCTTGGAGAGTTAAGCTATGCCACTTCTTTCCTGATAGCTTTCCTACAGACTGTCAGTCTCCATAAAGCTACTAGAGAGAAATCTCAAGCCAGCTCATACCACCACCATGCTTAAAAGGCCTGCAGCAGCACAGGGTGACACCTGCCTAGGAGGCTCCTCACACCTGGGCCCTGTCCACACTTCTCCACAGCCACAAACGCACGTCCTGTCCCAGCGGTTTTCCTGACCTGGATATGTTGTATGAGCGATGACATTATGGGTGGCTCTCTTGGCATTGTGAGTCCACAGTTCATTGTTCTGTAGCACATGCCATCCTGACTCTTTTTTTTCCTTGTGGCTTAATTTTGCATTGGTGGCTATTTGGGTTGACTCCATGTTGGGCTGTCTGTGGATGTTTTCATTCTCCACCCACCTTTGTGCTCATCCTGTATGGAGCCTCTATGTTGAACTCTTTGAGGAAGCCTCTGCAACCTTTCTTTTGGGGGGTATGCTCAGTTGCTTTAAACAAATTATTTATTCCAGGACAGCCAGGGCTATACAGAGAAACCCTGTCTCGAAAAACCAAAAAAAAAAAAAATTATTTAGTATGTGTGTGTATGTATGTGTATGAGAGAGAGAGAGAGCGAGAGCACACATATATAAGCATAGGCGTGGATGAAGGTCAGAGCACAACCTTTGGGAGTGGTGTCTCTTTCTACTATGTGGGTCGGCTTGGAGACAGACATTATTCACTGAGTAATCTAGCTTGTTGACTTAGTTACAGTCCTGTGACACACTGACCCAGGCAATTTATAAAAGAACATCTACTTGGGGGCTTGTTTACAGTTTCAGAGGGTTAGTCTATTCCCATCATGGCGTTTAGCATGGTGGCAGGCAAGCAGGCATGGTGCTAGAGCAGTCGATGAGAGCTTACATCTTAATTCACAAGAATGAGGCAGAGAAAGAAAGATTGGGACTAGTTGGGGCTTTGACAACCTGAAAGCCCACCTCCAGACAAACCTTTTCCTGTAAAGTCATGCCACCTAATCCTTTCCCTCACAGTTCCACACTAGGGACCTAGCATTCAAACAGAGAAGCCCAATCCTGTGTGGGAATTATTCAAGCCAATACCCCCACCCCCACCCCTGGGATCACCAGGTAGTCCAGGTTGGCCTTAAACTCAATCCTCTTGCCTCAGCTTATGGGATCTGGGATTACTGCAGCCTCAGACAATATTCCTGCCTGGGTTTAGGGGTTTGTTTCTGCAGAGCCTGGCCCTAATTCAGTCTCCAGCTTCTCCTCCCCTTTGCCTCTTTCTTTCCTCAGTAGATTCCCTTGCTGATTTTAGTAGGAAATGAACCTTTCAAACTGCCCAGGGGTTATTGGTAAAAGTCTTTTGAAGTCAGAGGATGGACATTAAAGTGGCCTCATCTGTGGCACTCAAATGGTGCTGTTATTTAACAGAGTTTATAGAGCTGGCATATTTAGATGCTTCCAGAGGGTTAAGACTCCTCCTACAGCTCACGGGCCAAACAAACTCTTAATTACTGCACTCAGTCTGAACGTTTTAAAGAATCACTTTGAAGTTTCCTGGTACTATTACCATCATTAAAACCTTTACATGTAAACATGTGTTGTGAGTTTGTGAAAAATGCATGCCATGTGTGCACCTGGCACATGTTAATTGCTTAAAAATTGTTAGCTGATAAAGTCTAAGATTTGCATTATACATTTGGGGGAGGTATTGAGTTCTGCTTTAGAACGCATGGAATAGGAAAGGAGTTTTGTGGGCGCACTGACACGAATTCACACTTGTCCACGCAGCCTCCCATGGTGAAAAAAACCACAAAAAGTCTGGCATTTACTTTCGGCAGGCTATTTTTAGAAGATCGCCTCTCCTACCCGTGTAAATTTAATCTGCAGAACAGAATACAAGCAGGGTCAAGCGGTTTAGCCACACGTTCCCTTGTCCTAAGCCATTCAGCATGGACACGAAGAAAAATGTTCTAGAATCTGTAGAGTCCACGCCGAGTTGGAGACGTTAATCGTTCCCGCGAAGGCAGCAGAGTGGACAAGGAGAAAAAGCACCCGGCGTGCGAGCCCTTGCACAGCAAAGCACCCTTCCTTGGGTACACAGATAAATGAGTCAATCATTTCCGCCCGCCCTGACATAAGTCGTCTGACTTCGGGGACCCGAGGCCTGCTATTACAAACCCTCCATCCCGTTCGGTCCGGCGTCCACTTCGGGGATCAGCCAGAGTCACCTGGATCTTGTGAACCGAGATCGGGGAGGCGCAGGCGTCCTGGGGTGGAGGGCACAGACTACGTTCTCCACCGCAGCTGCCTCGGAAGGAAGAGGAGGGGCGACGACGCGTGGGGAAGAGAAGGAAGAGGAGTCCGGGGAAGGGCAGGGAGGAGGAGAGCCGAAGGCGCCCGGGCGGGAGAGCAGGGGCGTGCGGGCGGGGGCGGGGCGGGGCGGGCGCGCCCGAGGCGGGGCGGGGCCGGGCGGCGGCCTCTGCTGCTGCCGGGGGCTGCCGGGATTGGGGAGCTGCGTCGCGTACTCTCTAGGGTCGCAGGGCTCGGCTGGACATGACCGCGTTGCGCTCACCGCGCGCTCAGCCCTGCTAGCCGCTCGCCGCCGCCGCCTGGAAGCCCAGCTCGGCCTGCGCCCTCGCGCACCGCCGCAGTCATGGGGCTGCAGCCCCTGGAGTTTAGCGACTGCTACCTCGACAGCCCGTGGTTCCGGGAGAGGATCCGCGCGCACGAAGCGGAGCTCGAGAGGACCAACAAGTTCATCAAAGAGCTCATCAAAGACGGCAAGAACCTCATCTCTGCCACCAAAAGTAAGCGGGGTCCTGTTCGCGTTCGGGCTGCGGCGTGGCGAGGAAGGCGGGAGGATCGTTTTCCCCGGCCGGGTGGGATGGCTCAGTGCCCCTAAGACCGGTGCTGGAAGAATAGGCGATTCCTTAGGGGATACGATAAGCTCCAGGACATTCCTCGCTCAGGCGGCTCGGGCGCGTTCCTTTTCCCGACCCTGGCCCTCGGTGGCGCGGGAGCGAGGAGCTGTGCGTGGGAGCTGCCCCGGGGCTCCCGCCTGGCTCAGCGGAGCACGCTTTGGCGCCGGCCGGAGCGAATGGAGGCTCGGCTCCGGAGTCAGGTTTAACTGTGCCCTAACGCTGCTTCCAGTCTCCCGCAAAATAGAGACAGACATCAGTCAGTTCGACAGTTTTGTCTCCTAACATTTCCAAGTAACTTTTTGGAAATGCTTTGAGACTCTGCCTGTAGTTGAGATCGTCAAAAGTCCCTGAAGTTACACCTCTTATGTATCCCCTTTCTGCCTTGCTCGACAGCACCGACCTACGTCCCTCGTGAGCTAAACCAGAAAGTCTACCTGGCTTTGTGCTGCCTTCTGCACATTCCTCTGTCTTGTGCTGAGGCGGGTTCAAAGATTAGGGATTGAAAGGGTCAGTGGGCAGACTGCTCCAGGTTCTGGCCTGCGAGCGGTGCCTGTGAGTAGGAAATTCTACTCTTCATGCTTGATGCCGGCTACCTCGGTCCCATCTGTATTCAAGCAAGCAAGCTAACAAACCTACCTAGAAGCTACCTAGAAGACAACAGAAAGAGAGGTGTTTCGGAGCTGTAGTGAGTCTTAGGAGTAGAGGCTGGTTGAAATTTGTGCAGAAACGGTTGTAATGTTCTATAAATGGGCGTTCTCCAGGGCCAGGTGCTGGCATCCAGGCCACCCTGGAACCCCTGAATTCCTTCCTTGAGTTATTGTGAACACCCCTTTCCCTCCTTAAAAGGCCTGACAGTGCAGGAGCCAAGCACAGGTGCTCTACCCAGCCTCCTGGGCTGGTGTTGGTTCCCTGGCTCAATACTCACTATCTCTGGGGGTTTGTTCCATTTGTTTGTAGACAGCACCTCTGGAAAAACACCCCAGGTACATTCTCACCCCACCGTTTTGTGTCCAGGAAGATTAAAACGTACTGAGTGTACATCCTCATCCACCCAATCAAGTCCCTGGCCCAGTTAATATTCACTTAATGAATGAGTTGAAATATTTTTTAATGGGAAGAATTTAGTGGAGCCATCCCTGTAATTTGGGAAGCAAGTCGCTCAACTTCTCTGGACCATCTCCAAGGTTCCTGTGGTTCTGCGACCTCTTCCGTATTTCAAAGTTGGGACTGGGAATTACTTTTTGATGAGTGGGTTATTTGCTTGGTGGCTGTGCAGGCCTTTGGCTTTGAGGTTTTCTGTTCTAGGTGGGAAACAGAGGGAGAGTCGGTGAATGTGGAGAAATGATCAGAGACAGGGAGGTGTGCGGACATCCATGGGCTGGGAAGTGGATGTGTAGGATTCCACGGCCAGTGTTCAGCATCAGTAGATGAGGACATACGTGTACTTAGTCTTTAAAAACTGTGTGTGTGGGAGGTTAGAGGACAGCTCAGGAGCTAGACCTCCCTTTCCGTGTCTATGTGTGCTCTGGGGTTCAGGTGTCAGGCATCTCCAGTCTGGTCTGTTGGCTAGTAGCTTCCTTTGAAGCTAGGGAGATGAGGAGAGGGGCAGATGGCAGTCAGTTTGGCCATGGGTAGGAAGCTATTTCTGTGACTGCATGTTAGCTGCTCCACTGGCAGGAAGCATGCCTCTCACGTCCCTGAGGCAGCCAGTGTGTGTGTGTGTGTGTGTGTGTGTGTGTGTGTGTGTGTGTATGTGTGTGTGGAGGGGGAGCGGTGGTGTTAGCTTTCCTCCTCAGAAGGTAGACCTTCTGGAATTTGTGACTTGTGTCTTAATCCTTGTGCTTATGGTTAAAGATGAGAAACAAAATGGATGGTCTCGTTTAAGGGAGCAGGTAGACAGTGCTATCTTTTCTATCCTTATCCTTAACTTCACATTCTTTCCCTCAAGAGTAAAAGGGTTAGTGTAGGCCCTTTTGGCAAGTTGGAAAGACCCTGGCCTTTTCCCGCTTGGCACAGTAAAGTTGTCTCCTAGTTCTTTGGAGAGATTGAAAGGCTGGGCTTCATCAGGAGAGCTGGCGATGGTTCTTCACTGTGGGGTCTGGCTTGGTTGGGCGGGTCGTGCCATGCTTCCCCCATGGCCCTTCTTGGCAGCACGAGTCAAGTTCCCTTGAATTTGGAAACCTGCTGTGAGGTCACTTAGCCAGTTGTCTTTCCGGAACTGTGGAGTCTAGAGTCTAGAAAGGACTTTTCGTTAGGGGAAGGGTCTGCAGAAAGAGCAGTTATCAAGCTGGGCAAGATCACCAGGTTGCCTGTTTCTCAGTGTTTTATAATTTGGTTTGCAGAATAAGGCCTTTTGTGCTTTTCTTTGCGTGGTGCATTGAAATGATTTCTGTTCTTCATTGGCCTGCAAGACACCTTGACTTGTCATTCGAAAGTCTTGAAACTTTTTTTTTTAAATTTTTCCATAAATATTTAAGGGAGCTGGGGTCCTGTAGGGCCTGAAGGCCTGTTGGTGAGTTCTGTGGCTGCAGGAGGTAGCTTCGACAGTTTGATGCTCTTGACACCACAGAGAAGTCCTGTCTTTGCGGATGGTTTTTGCACTTAATCTGAGCAACTGTTTTGAACTATCTCTACTCTGCCAAGTTCTTGAAATAAAGGATATGAAACAATATAAGTCGAGCCTGGGCTGTGGAGGTGAACTCCTGCAGTCTTAGAAGTTTGGAGGCCAATGCAGGAGGATTCCTGTCTTGGGGTCACTTTGGGTTACAAAGTGAGACTCTATCTTAAAACAAAACAAAAGCAACTAAACTGTGGAGCGAGAGCCGGGTCAGCACAGGGGCGCATGCTGCTCCTCCAGAGGGCCAGAGCTGGATGCCTAGCACCCATATTAGGTGGCTCACAATCTTGTGTAACTCCAGCTCTAGGGGGATATGATGCCCCTGTGGTACCTGGATTTGCATGCATATACACCTTCCCGAGACACATTTATGTGACAAAAAATAATAAAAATAAAATGTAAAAAGAGAAGCTCAAGAGAGTAAAAAGATGATGTGACAGTAAGTATCCCGACCTTCTCAGGAACAAGTTTGCGGTAGAGCAGAGAGATCCCTGGTGTTTCAGAACTCAGCGGTGGTGCCTTATAATAAGGAAGAGAGCCTTGTCAGATTGGAAACAGCCGAGCAGAAACTGGAACACTTGCAGTGCTGGGAAGAGTGAGGTGGCTGGAAGGGAGGCTTCATGTGAGAGCAGACTGACAGGAAAAGGTCAGTTTCAGATTATAGATTAAGGTGAGAAATCGGAACACTCCCTTGGAGAAGCCACAGGGGTGTTTCATGGGAGCCTGATGTAAGCGGAGAGAGATGGTTAGAATGGAGGCGGAGTTTTGGATGGTGTGTAGGGTGGGTTCGGACATAGCGTGGGGGGTGGGTGGTTGGGTTGGGAGGGGCTGCGGAGAGGAGAGTCAGTGACTTATGTGGGAGAGTGGAGGTCATCCACTCACTTCAATGGATTCTTTGTTCAGATGGCTTTTTAGTTCTTGCTTTTGTCGTTCCTCCGCGCTCTGTAGAATAACCAGTGTCCTCTTTCAGAGCAGTTTAGACGACTGTGGGCTTTCTAGGGGAAAAAGTATAAGGCACCTATGATTCATTAAGTTCTCATACTCGTGAATGTTACCTTCCGGTGTATTTAGCCTGGGATGTCTAACTGTAGGGGAGAGACTGTAGGTGGCAGCAAGCAGTCCTAGCCGTTGTTTTACCTGCTCCTTGGTAGGTGAGGTGCCTTGCAGTAAACTTAGCTTGTCTGGCTTTGTGTGACCCGCCTGCTCCCTTCACATACAAGGAGAGCCAGGTGTAGAATGGGTCTACCCATTCTAGGTCTCGATATATTGAGGCCTTTGTGACTTAGTGGCCTGTATTTTATTTCAGTTAGGCAAACCCGAAAAGCCCCCTCCTTTCTGTGTAATGGCTCACAGAGGTGTTCTTTTAGGGAAATTTCCTAAGTTGCCCTTACACATTATACCGAGATTTGGAGGAATGAGAAGAGTTTCAGTCCTCTGTAAACTGGAATGTTAGTTTTCTCTTTTTATAGCAGTGGGTCCGTGCGGGTTGACTGACGTGCAGGTGCTCTCGATCCAGGAGACACTTTTCCTTCTGCTGATCCTGGATTTGTTCAGGTGACACATGAGCGGGTACTTAGGGATGATTCTGGTTGCTGTAACTTGTTTCTCACTCAGTTCTAACTATGCTGGAAAGACCCAGGCAAGAGGGGCAGGGAACCATGAACAAATTAAGAAGCACAAGTCTCTTAAACTCGAGCCCTGCTTAGCTAAATCCATTTTCTGGGGCTGGGAAATTCTTTTAACACTAAGAACTCCAAGGGCTGGGGAAGTAGCTTGGTTGGTAGACTGCTTGCTTAGCATGCATGAGGTTTAATCCCCAGCACCCATGAACCAGGCTTAGTGGCATAGGCTACAACCCCAGCACTCACAAGGAATAGGTAGGTGGATCAAAAGTTCTTGGCCATTCTCTGCTACATAGCAGGATTTAGGCCAATCTGAGATAAACGAAAAGAACGAAGATTCCAATCTCAGTGAAGCCGACCAATAGGAAGCTGACCTGCTGGAGACGTTGGGGGGGAAAGGCCGCCTTTTGCCAAGGGGACCACCTGGCAGTGCTCCCTGCCATTTCTGACCATGAGTGGAACCAGTCTGAGAGTAATGAACTAATTACATCTGTGTTTGTGGTGCTGTGTGAGCCGTGCATTGTTTTAGGCCGGGAGGCCACATCTGAATATTTGTTAAATCCCACTAGGACAGTTTGGGGTGGTGTTCTCTTGTTCATTTTGTTGGAATTGGTGTTGTAGATTTGTGCTGGCATAGCTCCTGAGTGGAAATGAGAGCAGTGTAGAAAATAAAATATTTGAAAAGCTCATAAAATTACAAGTTTAACTTTTTCCTGGATAGAAAAAAAAATGCCTCTTTTTAGTCCTTAAAAATTCACTGTGGACCCCCCCCCCCCCCAGTCGGGGTCTCACCTGGAATAAGACATAAGCCCAGTTTGGACTTTAATCTAGCAGCCTGATCCACTGTAGGAATGTAGGCTGGCTGGGAAAATAATTAGGATCAGGTTTGAGCTGGGAAGAGGGCAGACTGGTGAAATGCTTTTCTCACCGCTGGTGGTCTTGGTTCTGAATTAGAATCCCCCAGCAGCAGGGCATTGCTCATTCAGACTGTTCACTGGTCAGTGAGCTGCTGTCTGGGAGTCCACTAATGGTTGTGAACCATTAGTGGTCTGTCCCATCTCCTGGGGCTCCTTTACCTTTGTGACATACTCAAGATATGTAGCCTGCTGGCCTCTCACGCCTGACCCTTTTCTCTGTCTAGTAATTGCTGGGATCACAAGGTGTGCTCCACCACAGCTGGCTCTTTACAGCCTTTTTTCTAAGTTCTTTAGGCTTCTGGAAGATGATTATGACGGAGAGGAGAGTGCTTGTTGTTTCTGTGATTACTCTAAAGCAGCTGACGAACCAGCTGTGGTGGTGCAGTGCACTCAGGAGGCAGGAGTAGGTGACTCTGAGTTTGAAGCCAGCTTGGTCTTCAGAGAGAGAGTTCCAGGCTGTCAGGGTTATATGTATGCTATTCTGTCTCAAAACAACAAAAGTAACTAAAGTGGATGAAGGAATATAAGAATGAGCAGTGTAGCCTGTTTGTCCATCCACAGGAAGCCATCTAGTAACAATGGGACTTCTGTAGCCTTTTCTTTCTTTCTTTCTTTCTTTCTTTCTTTCTTTCTTTCTTTCTTTCTTTCTTTCTTTCATGTAAGTACACTGTAGCTGTCTTCAGACACTCCAGAAGAGGGCATCAGAACACGTTAAGGATGGTTATGAGCCACCATGTGGGTGCTGGGATTTGAACTCAGGGCCTTTGGAAGAGCAGTTAGTGCTCTTAACCACTGAGCCATCTCTCCAGCCCCTCTATAGCCTTTCTGTCTGCTCACAGTTTATACATGCTCCTTTAGGTTTCTACTTGGAGTGACGACATAGGCAAAGCATTTAGATTAAACTCAAAGGTAAGAATTATGTTGCCTATGAGGCCTTTTTCTTGGGGGTAAAGAGGCTGTTGTGGCTTACAGATCAGTCTTCTAGCCTTTCCATACCTTCTACTTTTAAACAATGCATTTCTCCAAATTGTCATTACACATAGCAGGGACATGAATTGCCAGGCTCTGGAAAGAGCCACATTCTGACGATGCTAGAAAGTTTTAGAAATCAAAGTCAAGTACATGGGTACCTCCTGGAAATCTGACTCCCAGTGATGTGAACTTCCACGGTGTTGTCACAAAGACCTCCGGTGGACCTTGCACAGCTGAGGTGCAGGCAGCCAAACAGGGATGGCAGCAGCCAGACGGGGATGGCAGCCATTGCTCAAGGTTGAAAGGGTTACACCAGTGACTTTTAGACACTTAACATGGCTGTGCTGTGCTTGGGGATGTTAAGACATTGTCTCTTATGCTGGGAAACCACTGCTCCTCAGTGGCCCTTCTCACAGTGAGAGAAGAGAGCTCTGGGAGAGCTGCTGTCCCAGAGCTCGTGGGGGGTCCTGGCCTGCACCTGTGGGCTGAGCAGATGTGACCACACTTGAGGTAACAGTGTCTTTTGTCATGTCTGAAGTCGCTTGTTAGGAATTTAAACATGAAGATTTTGTCTCCTGGCTTTCAGCGTCTTCTAACTTTGCCTATGGTTTTCTAAAAGTTTTTTTTTTTTTTTTTTAAAGGAGACTTGCCAAGTTGGCTTTATTTTCAGTTTTGTGGAGGAGTGTTGAACTTCCCAGATCTTTCTGAGTAGAAGTGTCTTTAATGTCTTATGAGATTCCTTTAAAACTGAAACCTCAGAGACAAGGTTTATTTAAACATGCATTTAAAAATTATTCCTTGGGCCTGAGGTGGATCAGTGTTTTAAGAGTACATTTTACTTTCGCAGAGGACACAGGTTCAATTCCCAGCACCTACATGGTGGCCTATAACCATCTGAAACTCTAGTTCCAAGGGATTCAATACCCTCTTCTGACCTGAGAGTATGCCCGGCATTCACATGATACATATATGAAGACAAAACACTAAAAAAGTAAACATTTTTTTTTTTTTTTGAGACAGGGTTCCTCTGTGTAGCTTTGGCTGTCCTGGAACTCACTCTGTAGGTGGTGGCCTCGAACTCAGAAATCCGCCTGTCTCTGCCTCCCAAGTGCTGGGATTAAAGGCGTGCGCCACCACCGCCCTGCTAAAATTAAACATTCTTATTTAAAATGTGTATGATAATAGCCAACTTATATTAAATATTAACTCTCTGCTTTACTTAATGCTAAACTCATATTATGTATTAAGAATTATTCCGTGGTGTTTGTTATCGTGTTTTATTAATTAGGAAACAGTTTAGAGAGGGCTAATTGCGTGTCCGAATGACAGTTTGGTGGAGCTGGAATGCAACTCTGGGTTTGTCTGATTCCCCACCTCAGCCCAAAACAATGTCAAGCCATCGGGGAATAAGGTGTGTGTGACTGCGATCTTCTGTATGGAATGCTACAGTGGAAAGCCCTCATTATCTGAAAGTGTACAGGTGATAATCCATAGAATGTCCTGACTAGTTCAGGACAGTGACAATGATTTAAACTTTGAATTGTGACTATTGTTATAAATAAAACTGACAGGTTTTTCTTCTTTTTTCTTTTTTCTTTTTTTCTTCGAGACAGGGTTTCTCTGTATAGCCCTGGCGGTCCTGGAACTCACTTTGTAGACCAGGCTGGCCTCGAACTCAGAAATCCGCCTGCCTCTGCCTCCCAAGTGCTGGGATTAAAGGCGTGTACCACCACTGCCTGACAAAACTGACAGTTTTAAAGTGTAGATATCCAGAAATTATTTTGGTTTAATTGTAAGGCATAAACCCCCATTCAAAAATCTTTATCCTCCTTTTTTTTTTTTTTTTTTTTTTTTTGGTCTTTATCTGCACTCTTCTCCTTTGGTTCCCTATTTTCTTTTTCCTCTTCCTCCTGTCTCCTCTCCTTCCTTCTCTTCCTCCTCCTCTCCTCCTCTACTTCTTCCTCCTTTGATGCTTACCTTCTGAGGCAGGAGTCACACCCGTGTCAACCACCTCTGACCCAGCTAAGTTGGCTTCCCCGGTCCAACTAGATTTTCTCCTCTGGGTTTCCTGAGGAGGATGTTAATCCTGTGCCATGTAATGTTTCATGTCTGAGTGTGACTTCTCCTCGCTCATTGATTTGCTCGCCCACAGGCACCTCAGCCCTTGGGTACTGAAGCAAGGCTGTCTTGGAGCAAGTGGTAGTGAGGAGGTGTGGCTGGAGGAACTAGATTAGCCTTGTCACTTGGTTCTGCATTCAGGATGTGTAATGGTTTCTAGACAGTTAAGTACTTTTCACTCTGACTGTACAGTTGGCACCATAGCATAGATGGATGGTGTTGGGCAAGTTAACCCAAGCCTCAGGCACCTAAGGTCTCTTTATTAGTCAAAACTCTCATTGATTTTACACACACACACACACACACACACACACACACACACACACACACTAAATTAAGACAGTCTTACTCTGTGTATCCTTGGCTGGCTTGGAACTCAATGTGTAGACCAGGTTGGCCTCAACCTCTAAGGCAGCCCACCTGCCTTTGCCCCCAGCGCTGCACCCCCCAGTGTTATTTTATTATTATTATATCTTAAGGAGGTAGTCTCACTATCTCAGCCCACAATGACTCCAAGTCTTGGGTTCAGTTGATTCTCCCTGCCGTAGCCTCCTAACTACCTTGGCTACAGGTAGGGTGTCTGAACCTGTGGGGTGCTATTGTTTAGTATTCACACCAAATATTAAAAAAAAAAACCCTCAGAGAACTGCTTATAGTCATTACTAAAAGAACTTTAGCTCGCCAGGTGAGGAGTTGCAAGCACTTCGGTGGCAGAGGCAGGCAGATCATTTCAATTTAAGAGACTAGCCTGGTCTATACACAGTGAGTTCTAGACCAGCCTGGTCTGCACAGGGAGTTCTAGACCAGCCAGAGCTGCATAGTGAAAATCAGCCTCAACAGTAAAAATCTCTGTCCTAAATTCCTTTGGTTATCTTACTTGGTTGCCTAAATTGCCTTATCAATATAGATAAAGAAATAGTCTTGGGGTTCATATGGGCTTGTTTTTTCTTTCAAGTTTTTTCTTTCAAGTTTAGAGCTGAATACAGGCCTCTTGTTGATTAAATAGGAAAACTCATCTGAAATAATGTGTGGAAATCCACATGCCCTCTTCATAGGTAAAGGTCACAAACTGAACTCCTGGTATAGCTCTGGGGCCTTCTGGTTTCCCCTTGTCAGATTATATGGTCAGTGCCCACAGCCTATCTAGCAGCCACTTACAATCTCATTCTGTCAAAGGAGAAGAAAAAAACAGCTAGAAAGACTGAGGTTCAAACTAGCTGTGTTGAGCCCACTGGGAGTGGGATGTCATCGACATATTAATGTGACGATTTGAGAATCTGACATGTCATGAGAATCCTTTGTCATGTGACAGATGGGTTTGCTGTGTTTTGTGGAATTTGGGTCAAAGGCGGCAGAGCAGTTAAGTCACAAGTCACAGTGATGAGGTCAGCTTTACTTTACTTACTGTGTGACCTCAGGCCAGTTGCCCGTTTTTCCCCTTCTGTAATATATGGATGGTAATTAAGCTGAATGATTAATCCTTGCAAAGTAGTAAAAAGTAAAACTAGTGTAACAAAACCTCAAAAGCCTGTGTATATATTTGTGTCTGTAGGGGAGAGGGGTCACCTGGCATTACTGAAGCCCTTCTAATGCAGCCCCCTTGCTAGAGAAGACTGTACACAAGAGTTAGAGTTCCAGTGATGGTTATGTAATTAGTTGGAAGGTGGCTTCCTTTCTGTTGCGATATGGAATGCTCTGCCGTGGGCAACAGGACTAACTGCTTTCAGAGCATGAAGGAAGGCAGCAGAGAAGGATACACTGAGCTTCCTAATCGGAACCTGGATCCTGGAATATTGTGAGTGCTGCCGAGATGCCACATGGAAAATTCTATACCATGCCGTGCTGTTTCTTGCACAAAAATTCTTAAGAATACTGTGCCAAACTGCCTTCTGCACCCAAGCATGTCTCATATGAAACTGATGAGTTTGGTGCTGGGTTCTAGCCCAGAACTCAGCATCCCGAAATACCTCTGGGCCCAAGCATTTTGAACAAGGGCCGTTCATCCTATAGTAAGTAGTAAGAGCAAAGGAGGGTTAGGGGTTTCTGCTGAGTGGGGAAGGGGAATTCTCCAAGAGAAGGCCAGCAGTATCCAGCTTGCGTGGTTGGGAGTAGCCAGGCTGCAGACTGGCCAGGACCTCTGTGAAGGCACAAGGATTGATGAGCACAGGTCCTAAGGGAAGAGGAGACTTAGGAGCAGGGATTGGCTCCGTAGGACTAGTATGGGAAGACAGTCCCCGCTTAGAGGGTGGTGACTGGGTGTGGGGGTCAAGGTGAGGTGAGGTCTCAGTTCCTCCTGTGGGAGGTGAGTGAAGGAGAGGAACAGGCTTGGCAGGAAGGATGACGTGTTTCAGCTTTTTGTGTTGAGTCTAGGGTGGGCTCAGTTGGCTTGTTTTGGGAAGAGAGAGCAGAGCTCATGACTGGAGAGATGCTGCAGGAGAAGGGCTTTATTCTGGCTCATGGTTCCAGAGGGCTCCAGTCCATCGTAAGGAGGACGTGGAAGCAGGCAGGCAGGCAGGCAGGCAGGCAAGGCACAGGTGGCAGGAGCAGCAGGCTGGCTAGTCACAGCTGCTTCCACACTTAGGAAACAGTGAATAGGAAGTGAGCTGAGCCGGAATGTCTCAGGGCTCCTCCCAGTGACTTACTTCAGCAGAGTTCTTATAAAGGTACCGGGGCCCTCTCAAATGGTGTCAGTAGTTTGGGACCAAGTATTCAAAAATATGACTCTGTGGGGGACATTTTGCATTCAAACTACAGTGTTGAAGACGGGTGAGGAAGGGGTCACAATTAGAAAACTGGAGGAGAAGAGTAAGTGGATAGGAATGAATGAATGAATGAATGAATGAGCAGAGGAATTTGGAGAAAGTCACAGAGGCCAAGGCAGAGCAGCCAAGGCCAGACAGTTCAGATAACATTTCATTAGTAAGATGGGGAGTTTCGTGACTGTAGGTATGATGAGTGTGTGGGGAGCAGGGTCCGTGGTGAGGAGGACATCAGCTATCCTGATCATCACTCTTTGCCTCACTCCCTTAAAGCAGGGTCCCTCACTCAACCTTGAGCTAGGCTGAGAGCCAGCTAGCGCTAATAATCTTTGTGTCTCTTCTCCCTGTAGTCCTGGGAATACAGGCATGTGGGACCATACCTGGCTTTTTACAGGCGTTCTGTGGGATTCAAACTCAGGTCCTCATGATTGTATAGCAAGCACTCTGCCCACTAAACAGTCTACTAAGCCATCTCTCCACCCCCCAAAGGCAACTCTTTTAATGAGGAAAGGTTTATTTGGGCTGATGGTCCATGGTCACTAGGCTTGTTGCTTTGGACCTGTGGCAGAGCATGGTAGGAGTGTGAGGTGGAGGAGCCCTATTTTCTCCTGAAATTATGTGGTAGTCTGTGAGACTACCTCCTTTAGGTTTTGCTGAGTGTTCTGCCTAGTATCCAAAGTCAGGGTCAGGAAGTAGAGAATGTAGAGAGCTCAATAGCTATTATGTAGACTCTGGGCTCCTTTAAAATGAGCAGATTCTGAAAAGGCTCCTGTGACTATGTAAATTAGTCTGTCGATGAACAGTCACGCATGAAGAAACCGGATGTATCCTGTATCCACAGTCAACAGGGTTTTTGTTTGCTATAACACCATCGAGTGTTTTTTTTTTTTTTTTTTTTTTTTTGGTAGTATCTGCCTGAGTGGCAGGTCTGATTTATCTTGACTGTTGTAAATCAGAAAAGGATTTTAAGAAGTGCTTTTGTGTCTAGAAAACAGGTGAATTTGTAAAAGAATTTTCTGTGGCTTTGACCTGTAAGTTCAGAACCTTAAGACTGGGTGTGATTTTGAGTGGGAACATCTGAATTCAATGCATGATGTGGATGGAAGGCGGAGAGTGGATATCGAGGTAGTACCACTGCTGAAGCCCGTACAGGCGTCGGTGAGCATGCGGTCTCTGGAAGGTGCCGGAGAGCCAACAATGAGGACGAGCAGTGGCTGACTCTGCCAGTTTGGCGCTGAAGTTTAATAAATACACACAAACTCTACAGGCTTACATTTGGGAGAAAACTTAGAATAACATGTAATCTATAGGTGCTAAAGAAGGTCTTCGGTTGGAAGACTACTTTCATCCATTCACAATCCACAGCACTTCATAAAAATAGGATGGGCTGGCACATGTCGGTAATGTCAGCGCAGCGTTCCAGAGGCTGTGTGTGTGTGTGTGTGTGGGTCATAAGTTCAAGATCACCCTTGTCTGTGAAGTACATTTGAGACCAGCCTGGGCAGCTTCAGATCTGTCTCTCTCAATTGGTCAATAAATAAATGAAATTGTTGATAGTCAGCTTGGTGGACACATACTGGGTGTGAACTAAGACCATAAGGTTAGTGTAGTAGCACTTTAAATGAAGATACACATATTGTACTGGCTAGTTTTGTGTCAACCTGACACAGCTGGGTTATCACAGAGAAAGGAGCTTCAGTTGGGGAAGTGCCTCCATGAGATCCAGCTGTGAGGCATTTTCTCAATTAGTGATCAAGGGGGAAGGGCCCCTTGTGGGTGGGACCATCTCTGGGCTAGCAGTCTTGGGTTCCATAAGAGAGCAGGCTGAGCAAGCCAGGGGAAGCAAGCCAGTAAGGAACATCCCTCCATGGCTTCTGCATCAGCTCCTGCTTCCTGACCTGCTTGAGTTCCAGTCCTGACTTCTTTGGTGATGAACAGCTGTATGGAAGTGTAAGCCGAATTAACCCTTTCCTCCCCAACTGCTTCTTGGTCATGATGTTTTGTCCAGGAATAGAAACCCTGACTAAGACACATACCTATCTTTAACTTTAGCCAATAATGAGTAGATTATTACTGCTTGGAGATACTGAGTTTCATTTCATTTGGTAGTCTTAGGTTTGTGGCAGGTGTGAGACATTGTGTGTGGAGTACTACGACAGTTATTAGTGGTAGTGAGGGTTGTAGTTGTTAGCTGACAGTAGGTTTCTGTCTGCAGCTCCAAGCACATACTATGTCTGGGGGGGGGGGGGAAACCTGTGCATTTCGTGACAATCATATGTTAAAGGGTTTCATTCTTATTCTTGAGACAGGGGCCACACAGTGTAGACATGGCTGGCCCCACAACTCCATGTAGACCAAGTTGTCCTCACACTCAGAGATTCACCTGTCTTTGCCTCCTACGTGCGGGGATTAAAGGTGTGTAACACTATACCCGGCACCACAGTTATTACTCTTAAACAAATAAGTTTGCAACTCGTGAAGTTGAGTTTGAAGAAGAACATTACTGACCTCCAGAGCACAGGCTCCTACGTGTCAGAACTCTCAGTTCTCTAGGGGAGCACGTCTTATCTCCATTGATAAGAGTGCTCTACATACTGGGGTTGAGGTATTATTTTGTGTGAAGCCATGGGTTATAGTGTCTGTAGTCATTACTTTAGGGAATCAGAAAAGTTTTCAACAAGAAATTTCCTTTAAGTTGCTGTGATGGTTTGAATAAGAATGGCCCCTATGGGCTGATGTATTTGAATTTCTTGTCACTGGAGAGCAGAGCTGTGTGAAAGGACTAGGGGGCATGGCCTTGGTGGAGGGACTGTGCCACTGGGGATGGGCTTTAGATTTCAAAGTCCCATGCCAAGCCCAGTTTTTTTCTGCTGCCTGCAGATCAGAATGTAAAGCTCTCTGATCCAGGGCCATGCTGGCCAGTGTGCCATGCTCGCACTGTGATGACAGACCCTCTGAAATGGTAAGCCAACCCCCCAGTTAAACGCTTTCTCTTGTCAGTGTTGTCGTGCTCCTGGTGACTAAGACAGTTGCTGAGAGTCACAGGGAAGACAGTCATCCTCAGGTGATCTAAATTAGTGTCTACACCATTATGTCCATCACAAACGAGGGAGCTGATATTTGCCTTTAGCAGAATAAGGTTTCACAAGTAATGTTATTACTAATGATCTAGAGGGTCCCACAGGGGCACTGACAACACAATACTGGCATTTGCTGGTAGTTCACTAAGACCCGTGTTAGTGTTCTCCTAAAGAAGACTTACAGGAAGTTTGGTTTTGTCCCCACCCCCCCCCCCAGACTGTACAGTGTAGCTCAATTGGTGGAGTGCTTGCCTAGGCTGTGGGAAGCACCGCACAATGGCTGTGGTAGTAACACCAAGCTTTCTAGAACTGCCAGCAGCTGAGGTTATCAGGAACAAGATTGTGGCCCCAACTTTCCCTTCAAGGGAGGAGGGGCTCCCAAGGCCCCGCCCTTCCCTGAGGATTTATAAGATAGTTAATAAAGGTTGCTGGAGACAGGGCCTTATAAAGCCTTTCCTTGGGCAGCCTTTACAGTCATTTAACAGTTGCCGGAGGGAGGGGCTTATGATGAGGGTTCTCCTTAAGGCTGTTTAGACAGTTCACAGCTGTTGGGAGGCAGGGAGGGGGGGTTCTTTGTTTTTCTCTATTGGGTAGCTCCCCTGCACTGCTGTGAGGCCCTCCATTTAAACTCCAGGCCACCATAGTTGGGTGGAATCTTTGATTTGCTTCAGCACATCGTGGCTATGGAGTAATGGGTAGCTCCTGCCTGAAGTGACTTCCGGGAGAAGCTTTGCACCGTTTGTGCTGCTGCTCCAGCTTTTCTCAAATTCTAGAGCCAGTGCCATTGAAATCAGTCAGAACCGTGAGGCCAGGGAGGCCTTGGGTGGTGGTGGTGGACTCTGCCTCGGCTAGAGCCCCCTCGGGGGACAGGGGGAGTCTGTCCGTGGGCTTCCACTGAGTTGACGAATTTTGGGAAAGTGAAGACAGACTTAGACAGTGTTGGTCACAGTCGGGATGCATGAGATGTCTCTCTGAGCTCCTCATTCTGTCGTGAAGAGGGCTGCTCAGCAGGGGCCAGCAGGGTTCCTGAGTTTCTAATGCCATTTCTAATGGCTTCTTACATTTAACTTGCTGAAGGGTGGGTGTCTGTATTTTAAATTCTGTGTTCAGATAGAGATAGTTGAATTTTCTTTGTTATGTGTGAGGAAAGGTAGTATGTGGTTGTTTGTATATGCTTTTGTCAAATTTTGTTAAATATGCTTTTGTTAAATAATAGAACAGAGTTTCTTGAGAAACAAAATGTTTCAGAAAGACAATTTAAAAATTTCCAAGGATAATAATAAAAGTAAATTTGTTATTTAGGTAAAACAAAATGGGGCAGTAACATTAGACGGTCCCATTATTTTTAGAACAAAAATGGCATTTTGTGTTCTCATGGCATGTGATTTTTGTGCTTACATTTTTCACTTACCAGGTTTATTTTTATTAAAACTTTGCCTGGCATAGCCAGTTCTTCAGTACACAGTCGGATTCTCTTGGTTTATAGCATCTTGTTTTATTTAATTTCTTCTAGAAAATGCAAGGCATTCCATCCCACCTGCTTGTAAGTGGGAAGGGACTCTGCTGTAAGACAAGACGGTCCGTACTGTGTTATCCAGAAGCAGCCCGGTTCCTGTTGAAGATGCTGACCTTACTGGCTTACTTTCCCTTAGCAGGCTGCTGTTAATAGACTCTCCCCTCATGTCCATACCTAGGTGATGCTCCTCTCTGTAGAAGATGGGTCATCAGCAGAGCTTGATACCTCTGGTTGCTGGGCCGTGGGAGCAAGTCTCCTGGACAGCTTGGTTGGTTGATAAAGCTTCACTTGTCCCACTTGTTGAGCAGAGCAGTTCTTCAGCACTGACAGCTGCATGTGGCAGGAGAGCCAGTCCACAGACCCTAACCCACTTGGTTGTGATTGTTCTCAGTATTTAGCCTGTTGCTGGCTGGTTTCCGAGGTTGAGGATTCCAAAATTGGTTGCCTTTTGCCTCATCCCTGCAAAATGGTCTACACATCACACCTGGTATTTTTGAATGGTGAGAAAGAAGGAAGATAGATTGGTCTGTATCCGAAGTTTTCTTAAGACTTTCAGTGTGTCCAGGATAGCAGGCCACAGCTTTTGCATGAGTTCCTTCAGCTGATAATTAGGTGTGAGAATATAAGACACTCGTGGTTCAGCTCTAGGGCAGCAAGAAATAAAACATTTACTGGCTTCTGGATCTTTCAGTAAATAATTCTAGAAGGGAGCATCTCTGCGTCTCTCCAGCTACCTAACTGTTGACAACTCTTCACTGGTTTTAGAGCATCGAGGGACGAAGAGACATTTATCTAACTAGAAAGTCCAGTCTAATTCAGTCTAAGGCAGAACAAAAGTGGCTGTGAAACTGAGTGCTGCTTCTGCAGCCGGAGGCATTCTCCGTGTTAGCTTTCTGTCCCTGTAACTGAATAGCTGAGGTGTTAGCATCCAGGGAAGGTTTACCTGAGCCAGTTCCCGAGGCTTCAGTCCAGAGTCAGTCCAGAGTCGGTGACCCCACTGCCTTCGATGTGGAGCAGCGTACATGAAGGTATGTGTATGCTTACATGGCGGCAGCCAGGGACAGAGAGGAGGAGGGCCTGGGAGTCCACCAAGTCCTCTTGAAGACCTGCCACCATGATCCATCCCGTCAGGGTTCTATCTCTGTCCAACTGTGCCAGGCTAAGACCTCGTGAGCATTTGGTGGAGGTGGTCTTGGGGGGGGGGCATTTATGATCCAAACTATAGTCCCTGGACTCCCGAGGTCATGTAGCTGCTCACCCTAAGGAGAGGGGCCATGGTCTGGGCAGGGTTGGTGGTCTAGTTGCAGTGAGAAGGGAAGAGAGGGAAAGGAGGGAGGGAGGGAGGGAGGGAAGGAGGGAGGGAGGGCAGGCTGTGTCTGGGGGAAATGAATGTTGTCAAAGGGGAAACTTAGCATGGTATAGTGACTTGATTGGATTTGTTGAAAAGTCTAATGTCAGCTTGAAGCTTGAAAGTCAGTGGGAACCTGGTGCTGTCTAGTTTTGGCCTAGTTGGTATTCCCAGGGTTTGATGTTCCCTGCTGGTCATCTGGATTCGTCTTCATCTGCTGTGGCAGTCGTAGCTTCTCTCCGGGCATAGCTTCTGCTTCCTTGAACTCTGCATTCAGGGCCTTCACCCTGGCGGGCTTCTCTCAGTCTTATCCAATGCTATTTCTCCTGTGTAGATCCTCATTCTCCTGCCATGGTCCTTTGGGAGTTACACTGGTCCAGCAACGTAGCAGTGTTTGGACTTGGGAAGAGGCGGCCAGGGCTGGCTCTTGCTGGCCCTTGACTAGCCTTGTCTGTTTCCTGCTTCTTGGACAAGGGGCCTGCTCCTGTTTAGTAAGCCTATGATAGTGGACACTTCTGTGTGAAAGTGCCACCTCAGCAGGGCTCAGAGCAGGGCCAGGTGGATGGAGAGGCTGGGCACTTGGCAGATACATATCTAACAGCTGTGCTGTAGCTTGCTGCGCGTGTCTTTCAGGCTGCAAATGCTGTTTTTATTTTTCCCCATCATTCTATAAAGACTTGAGTGCAGATACACATATGTGTAAAGACTTGTGACTAATATTTTTTGGGTCTGTTTTTTGAGATACAAATCATGTATCCCACAGTCCATTCATTTAAATCGCACAGTCTGATAGCTTTTTTTTTTTTTTTTTAAATCAGCTTATGTTAGTTTTGTGTCTGTTACTGTCTGTTTTCCTAAGAATGCCAGCCTTGCAGGGATTGGTATGAATGACAGTGTTTAGTATGTGGCTGGTGGGTACTAAGGTATTTGCAGCATGAGCTGGTATCTGGAGCTACAGCGAGGGCTTAGTGAGTAAGCATGCTTGCTGCTTCAGCCTGGTGACCTGAATCTGCTCCCTGAATCCATCTAAAGCTGGCCCAGATTTGTCCTTTGACCTCCCTGACATGTGTGTCCCTGCCATCAGCGATGCTAGTTTTAAAAGTTTCATTTTATTCAGATGGAAACTGAGACTGCAAGGTGGTAGGGCAAATGTGTGCATCAGTGTAGCTCGCTAATACACCATGAACTGTATCAGTAAAATGTTTCTAGTAATCACTAAGAGGAAGTGGAGCTAACCTGGCATGTCCACACTGCTACCTTTTAAGCCTGTAATCAATATGAAAGTTATTAGATACTTTGTATCCTCACTTTAAATCTCCATTTAGAATAATACATCCCAGCACTTACCAGTTTTCTAGTGATCTGTTCTGTTGGGTAGTGGGGTCGGCCTGACTTTTGAGGTTCACACTGCCTCCCCTTCCAGTTGGGGATGATAGTGAGCATTGTCTCCACCTGCTGTATGAGTGGCTGAGCACTCAAAAGGTATTCATTGCCTTATTTGAGTTCTTCAGTGAATTGAGGGAGATTTTTAGGTTGTGTTCAGTTAGCTTGTGAATTTTCACATATGATGTAAAGATCTAGAGTCCTTAAATAAAGTGACCAAGTGAGTGTACAAAGTTTTTAGTTGGCTGTGTCAGGAGTTGAATTTAGCTCTGAGAGTTGGCATTAGGGGCACACAGTCGACACACATCTGCCATAGAGCTGCGTTCTATGGTCCTATCCTTTAGACTGGGTTTACCCATCAGTTACTTCTGTGTTGCTAGGAGATTAGCTTAAAGCCAGGAAGGTGTCTGTGTGTAGTGTGTCCCTTTCCCTCCCCCATGATTGTAGAGCATTAGTTTTAAACCTTCCTAATGATGTGAGTCTTTAATACAGTTTCCTCATGTGGTGAGGAACTATATTAAACATAAAGCTAATATATTAAACATAAGGTTTTTGTCCCTGCTTTGTAACTGTAACTTTGCTACTGTTACTAATTGTGATGTAAATACGAGTTTTCTGATGGCCTTAGGTGACCCCTGTGAAAGGGTTTTTTGATCCCCAAAGGGTTGAGAGCTGCTGTTATAGAGGATTCTCTCCATTACTGCTTGGACAGACTGTCACGGAGGCAGGAACATGAGGCCTGTGGATGCTATTTCATGTCATGGTGTAAAGGCAGCTGAGGGGCCAGAGACAAGCTCCTCCCCCTCCCCTCCCTTCCCATCTCCCTGTGTCCCCAGCCCCCGGGGCTTACTTATAAACTTTTTTTTTGGGGGGGGGGTAGGTTTCTCTGTGTAGTCTTGGCTATTTCGCTCTGTAGACCAGGCTGGCCTCGAACTCAGAGATTTGCTTGCTTCTGCCTTCTGAGTGCTGGAATTAAAGGTGTGGGCCACCACTGCCCGACTCACATAAACTTTTAAAAGGGACACTTCATAACATTATACTTCCCTCCCTGCAGTTTTTTTTTTTAAAACTGAGTCTCTTACAGAAGCCCCAGGTTAGCTTTGAATTCATTACTCCCCTCCCCCCTTTCCCTTCATGCTGTGATTATAAGTGTGTGTATCACCATTCCCAGTAACAGTTCTTTTAAAGAATTTATTTTCCCATGTTTTCCTTGAAGTTTTCTTTCTTTCTTTCTTTCTTTCTTTCTTTCTTTCTTTCTTTCTTTCTTTCTTTCTTTCTTTCTGTTGTTTTTTGAGACAGGGTTTCTCTGTATAGCTCTGGCTGTCCTGGAACTCACTTTGTAGAACAGGCTGGCCTCGAACTCAGAGATCCGCCTGCCTCTGCCTCCCGAGAGCTGGGATTAAAGTCGTGCGCCACCACGCCCAGCTGAAGTTCCATTTCTTGTATGGTAAGTAGTTTTTTTTTTTAAAGAAAAGTAAGGCCAGGTAGTGGTGGCAGATGTCTTTGATCCCAGCACTCAGGAGGCAGGGGCAGGGGTAGGGGCAGGGGCAGGGGCAGGAGAGGCAGAGGCAGGGGCAGGGGCAGGGGCAGGNTTTCCCCATTTAGCAGTGATCTCGTTTCTGCATATGAGTTCTTGATATGCTTTGTATTTCTGTGTGTCTCTGCTGGTACCTTCAGGGTAGGTGGACAGCGTTCAGTCCAAACCACAGGAGTATACAGAAATGTTTCTGTGGTCCTCACTTGGTTCCACTCTGTGGTTCCACACATGATGTTGGATGTAGTCCTCCTGGGAGAAGAGAAGTAATAATTTTCTTGGGGAGTCAGCAGTGGGCCAGACCTGCAACTGTATCCTCAAAAAGTGTTGCCAGGACCAAATACCTGTCAAGAAGCAACTTGAGCTTTTATTTCTTATTTCAGCTCACAGTTTGAGGGGATACAGTGTATCAGAGTGGTGTAGGCCTATGGCAGGAGTTGCTTCTGCAATCAGGAAGCAGAGAGTCCAGTTCTGGTGTTCCTCTTGCTTTCTCGGCTTTCTTCATTTTGGTTTCCCAGCCTGTGGAGTGGCACCACTCCTGTAGGGTGGGTCTTCCCTCCTCAGTTACTCTTCTCTGAATACACCCTCACCCTCCTCAGTTACTCATCTCTGAATATACCCTTACAGTCTGGCCCAGAGGCTATGTCTCCTAACTGACCTCAAGTCCAGCCAAATTGACAATGGAAGATTAGTCATCATAATGAGCATGCTACATTTTTAACACGAACTTAAGTGTTTTGAACAAAATTTGCATAATCTAAATGAAGTGTTCAAATTCTAGTCAGAGATTTGGATGTGTATCTCAGTGTGCCACAGTCATTTCCGTCCTCACAGAGTGCAGTGTGATGCATGTGCTGTCCGGAGTCTTTTGAAGGAAGATATATTAGGGTGTGTAGTGTAGCGGACCTGGGCTTTTTTAGGGGAAGACTGGTGTTTGTAGGAGGAAGTTGCATGCAAGTAGTATTTGGAGTCAGGGGTAATTCATGGTGTGTTCTGTGCTGTCTTGGACACATACCATGCAGTGATTATATTAAAACAAGCTCAGTGATAAATCGGTTGAGCTTTGTTTAAATCTACCAGTTTTTAAATTTATTTAACTAGGCTTCTCTCCTTAAAACATTCTTTTACTTCTCAAAGGACAAAGATGGGTAAATATTGGTGTAAATTCCAGCTGGAGGGACTGCAAGTGAAGCCTTAGTATCTGTGGGTGCAGACGTTTTTTCTTTTAAGCTTCTCTGAGGAGGCTGGGGAGATCGCTGAGCAGTTAAAGGCACTGGCTGCTCTAGCAGAGGACCCTCGTTCAGGTCTCAGCACCATCTGACAGCAACAGTCCCTTGTTAGCTGATTCCAGGGGATCGATCTGGTGCCCGCTCCTTTCTTCTGGCTTCCAGATACAGCAGGCACACACAGGGTGCTCATACATACACTCCAGCAAAACACATACAAAAATAGTCCTTCTGTGGCAGAACTTTTTTTTTTTTCTGAGACAGGGTTTCTCTGTGTAGCCCTCCCTGTCCTGGAACTCACTTTGTAGACCAGTCTGGCCTTGAACTCAGAAATCCACCTGCCTCTACCTCCCAAGGGCTGGGATGAAAGGCATGCACTACCACTGCCCAGCCCTGTGGCAGAACTTAGAGTAGTTGGATGTGGAAGTGCACGCCTTTAGTTCTGGCACCTATGAGGCAGAGCATGCAGATCTCTAAGTTGGAGATCAGGTTGGTTTATAGAGTGTGTTCTAAGATAGCCAGAGCTGTGTAAAAAAGAGAGAGACCTTGTTTCAAACAAACACTTAGTCCCCTTATGAACCTAGTGTCATGGTTTGAAAAGTATCATGGAACGACGGAGCTGTGCCTACAGATCCCTCTGTCTTTGCCAAAGAAGACTTGGGAGGGCAAAATGGTTCCAGAAGCTGCATGGAAAGAGAACATACATTTTTAAAAAAATAAGACAACTTGTCTATGGGTGTGTTCAGCTGGAGTCTTTTCACCAGGAAATAGGCACATTTGGGGGGAAAAAAGCGTCGTGGAGGAGGAGGGGGACCAGGGAGACAAGAAAAGAGGAAGGAAATGGGGCTTAAGCCGAGGACAGGTGAATGAGAGCCCGCTGTAGCTGGAGTAGGTTTGTTCCCCATAGTTCACGGTAGAGGCTTGGTCCTTACTGTGGTGGGAGGATCTCTCAGAGATGGAGCCTAGCAGGAGGGCTTTAGTCTTTGCGGGTGTGACTTTACAAGGGCAGGGTGACTCTGCAGGCATTCTGGCTCCTTTAATTCTTTTTCCCTCTTGCACATACTTGCCATGATGGGACTTGCTGTTAGGCCTGCCTTGATACTCAAAAAAATCAGGCAGGTAAACCTTTGTAAAAAACATGCCATGGGAATTTCATTTTTTCTATATATACATAGAAAACTGGACTATTGTAGCTGTGCACCATGGGAAGGGGGCAGAGATTAAAAACTCACACGGTGGTAGGCTACATGAAGATACTAGGAGTGTTCCTTCTTAAAATAACTGGTGTGGGTCTGAAGGCCCGCACAACTATCTGTTTCAGAATGACTTAGATATTTCATTGATTTCAGTCATACACCAAACACTGAATAAACTGTTGTGTTTTGCTGATGTGTGTCCTGCCTCCGGATATTCTGAAGGGGTAGTAAGATTTTTGATAGAAGCCATTTTGTCAGAGTAGCTATGCGGAATTGACTCTCCTGTAAACACCTCCTCTACCCTACCTACCACCCTCACTTCAAGCCATATGGATTGTGAAGCTGAAAATGGCAACTCTGAACATGCTGTTACATGATCAAAGTTTTCCTAATGAAAAACATGTAGCTGATTTGAGCGGAATCAAACCAGGAACCCACTGCCCCCAAATCCTGAAGACTGCTGTCAGTTCCAGTGTGATTCGCCATGTTCTGTGAGAGCAGTTTCCCTAACTAACAGCTGCATCCAGTGAACCTCACTTGCTACATTTTCTTAGGATGGAGGCCTCACACACTAGCACAACCCACCTTTTCCTCCACTCTCATCAGCCACGGTTTTTATTTCACCAAAGAAAATTGTTAGGTTTGGGGAGTTAGCTCAGTGGTAAAGAGCAAAAATTTTTGGTTGGGTCCTCAGCTTGGGGTGGCATTGAAGGTTAGGGGTAGGCGTTGGACAAGACAAATTGACAAAGGAAAGAAAGAAGGAAAGATAGAGAAAGAGAGAAAAAAAGAAAGTCATCTACCAACCTACAGAATCACCTACAGGGCACCCAATTGTAGTGTTGAGTCCTTATAGCTCCTGCAGGGGGATGACCCCGAAGGATGTCCCCATCTGTTCCTCTGGTGAGATAGATTTTCAACATATGTAGTTCTGATCTTTAGGGAAGTACTTAGTAAATGTTCTTGATGAAGAAAGGAGAAATGGAAATAGTTCGTAATTGAAAATTTATTTCTCTGTTACTGGTTTTGAATATACAGTTAAAGATGACTGGCACATCACGGATTCTCTTCCCTTGCTCATGAATGCCGACCTCACCTGGCGAAGCCCGAGGTGCTGCCACTGTCTCCTTTAATTTCTGTAGATTGACAGGTCCTTTTCACAGTGGTGATTAATATTTATAGTGATTCCCCTGGGGACACACAAAGTCCTGTGACTCATCGACAGTGATGGTTTATTCAGCCCAGCTTTCCAGACACATATTTAATACCTTTTAATTGTTGGGAAATTGGGCATCAGTTTGTGGTCTTTTTTCTTTGTGGTTCTGTTTGCTATAATGCTTCCTATCCCTACTCTTTTAGTTAAGAAACGGTAGAAAGCTGTGAAGGGACCTGGCTCATCTGTTTGTAGGTTTTAGACTTGTGGCTGGAACAAGGACATGTTGGAAACGCCTAAGGTGCCTGCCAACTTTGTCTAACCATGGAGTTAAACAGTACATTTTTGGTTGATGAATAATTAAAGTGTGTACTGGAAAATAATTCTTTCGCCCACATGTTTTGCATTATAAACTAGGGCCTGGGCCACCGTCTGGAGTGTTGTCTGTGTGTATACTTTCAGCAGGACCTTGCTGAGTTGCTCAGCTGTGTTGCTGGTTTCAAACTCTTGTGTACTCCTCTTGCTCAGCATCCCTGATAGCTGGAAGCACGGGCATACCCCACCTACACCACTGAACCCAGCCTTAGAGTCTCCTCTAGTAATAGGAATAGTGTGTTCACACACGAGCCACTCCTCTGTAGTTTTGCTGCCGCTGCCTTAGGTCACCTGTCACCTGGGCTCACTGGGGACACCTCTCCCTTGCTTTGAGCTTACTTTACAACTTTTCAAATTGATGATATAGTAATATTTGTTTATCATAGAATGTAGGCGTTTTAGCCTCTGTCACAGTGACGTTCTAGCACTATGTCTGTGTCCTGCTTTTTAACTGTCACATGGTGTACCTAAACAGTGTAGCCATTACTTATTGAGTGCATAGATTAGACACAGTCGTTTATATTTTGACCTAGATTCTGATTCCAGCTGCCAGAGCTCTATTACTTTGCACAAATTACTCAACCTCTCTGAGCTGTTGCATGGAGTACTTGTATAAGTCAGAGTGAAGTACCCTTGATAGAATGGCTTTGAAGAATTTCACTGTCTCACCATCCTGGTTACAGGAACCTGAGGTCAAGTGTTGGCAGTATGGGATTCTTCCGATTCCCTCCTGTTTGGCAGATGTAAATCTTCAGTGTCTTTGTTAGCTGTCTGTTGCTGTAACAAATACGCTTGCTGACCAACATTTCAGCCAGTGTTTTGGGGGCTTTAGTCCATCACCAGTGGGTCCGTTGCTTTGGGTCTGTGACGGCACAGCATGCCTTGGTGGGTTTAGCCCAACAAACTTCTATGCCTGGGACAGAAAACAGAATGAGACCATGGTCCCATAGTCATCAGTGAGGACATATACCCAGTGGCCCTAACATTCCACTAGGCCTCACTGAAGAGTTACCATCTTCTGATGGCCTAGCTGACTGGCCTTTTAGCCACAAGGGCTTTTGGGTGATATTCTAGATGAAAGTTCAAAGCAGTCTGTTGTGTCTTCAATGTGTTCCTGTAGGCCAGGTAGGAGGAGGGGGCTAGGAATTCAACATGGAATTTTCTTTTCCTTTCCTCCTCCTCTTCCTCTTCCTCTTCTTCCTCCTCTTTCTCTTTCTTCTCCTCCTCTTCCTTTTCCTTCTCTTACTTCTCTTCTTCCTCTTCCTTTTCCTCCTCTTCTTCTCTTCTTCCTCTTCCTTTTCTTCTTCCTCTTCCTTTACTACTTCTTCCTCCTCTTCCTCTTCCTCCTCCTCTCCCTCCTTTTCTCAGTCCTCCACTAATTTTTTTGTTTTTCAAGATAGGGTTTTTCTGAGTCACCTTGGCAGAATCTACTCCCTCTGTAGACCAGCCTGACCTCAAACTCACAGAGATCCACCTGCCTCTGCCTCCCAAGTGCTGGGGTTAAAAATATATACCACCACCACTCGACTATGAGCTGTCCGCGCCAGTAAGGCTGAGGCTCTCCACACTCGACTATTATTACTATTGTTTAAACCCATAGTTGTCCACATAGGTCAGAAGTTGGGGCCAAGGTAGGGCAGGTGAGTGTGAAAAGCAGCCAGAAAGGGAGAGTGGGGACAGGCTTACAAACTTCCTGTCTGGGTGCAGAAGTTTGGAGAGTGATCCCTCCAGAGCGCTCCTCCCAGCCAGTGGCGACAAGGCTTTAGCACTTTGTTGTTCTGAGAGCCACAAGCAGTGCCAGCTCAAACTCCTAGGGTATAAATGGTCACACCACTATTGAACTTGTTGACTTCTAGGAGAAAATATGTATCCTATAAATATCTTAAAGCACATCCAGGCATTTTCCTTATTAATTAGGAGTACTCTCCACAGTAGAGCGGGGTCACTAAATGCAGTCTTCCAAAGGGAGCTTGGTTTCCTGAAAGCTATTCTTGGTGTGGTGGATAAGTGCAGCTGTTCATATCTCTTAATATTTTACTTTGAGTCATTGGGTGGGCGGAGCCGGCTAGTGTTCCAAAAGCGGCAGGAAGGCAGGCTGGGCTTGTGCATAATTGACTGAGAGATTTAGACAGACCCACATTGCGTAATTAAGAGGTAAAAAACTAACCTATCATGTGCAAGATCTGGGCAGATGTCTTTGCATTGGCTTTCCCTCTACTTTGTTAGTGGAAGTGATATGTTTTAAAGCATAAGACCAGGTCTTTTGGGCTGGGCATGTAAATAAGCTGGTGAAAGACTTGTCTAGCGCGCAGGAAGTACTTCAGTCTCCAGTACCACAGAAACCGGACATGGTGGCTCATGCTTGTAGACACTCAGAAGGCACGAGGGTCAGGAGTTCAAGGTCATCCTCAAACTATTTAATAAGAGCAAGATGGGCACATGGGACCTAGTCATTAAAAAAAAAAAAGATAGGGTTCATTGAAAACATTGAAAAGAGTGAATCTGGGGATTATTATCACAGAAGAGCCCTGTAGCTGCAGATGGCTGAACTCGCCCCAAGGCATGCCGGCCACCCCGTGGCAGTATGCTGGTGGATGCCTCTATGTTGAACAGGTATGTGGTGGAGAGCTGGGGGAGAATGAGAGTGGAGCAGTGTGTGGGCTCTGAAGAGAGGAGCTGCTGAACATTCACCTGAGGCCGTGCTGAGGCCATGCTGCTGTTGGGGGGCTGTGTCTGGGTCCATGGCCTATGTTACCTAACCAGAGGCCATGTGGACTCCCTGGTCCTGGCCTCCTAGGCCGTGCCATTTTGATGTTGCAGGGCTGAGCATAGCTGGTCCTCTCCCTGGACTGGGCAATGTGGGAGAGCTGGCCCTGGTAGTGTGGCCATGGGAGTGCTGGCCATAACCCTTGCCCGCTGTGGCATTGGGTGAGCTAGTGGGGACAGTGCTGGAGAGCTCGCCCTGGTGGGGTGGGTGCAGTATCTACACCATCTATGTTAAAGGGGGAGGCCCTCCATATCCAAAGCTGCAGGGCCTCCATGACACAGGGCATCAACAGGAGACCGGAGAGGAGTCCCAGTGAGGTCCAACATTGATAGTGTAGCAGGAGCCAGAGGCCTCGAACCAGACCAGTGACTCATTGCGGTGAACATTTGCTAGTGAAGATATGTGGACAAAAGGGTGCACCTTGGAGTAAATGCACTGGGACCCACTGCAACTTCCACAGCAAGGTGTTTTTTTTTTTTTTTTTTTTAATCTTTGTTTATTTAGTTTTTTCTTTAAGATTTATTTATTTTATGTATATGAGCACACTGTAGCTGTCTTCAGACACACCAGAAGAGGGCATCAGATCTCATTACCAATGGTTGTGAGCCATCATGTGGTTGCTGGGAATTGAACTCAGGACCTCTGGCAGAGCAGTCAGTGTACTTAACTGCTGAGCCATCCCTCCAGCCCCTTAGTTTTTATTTTTATTTCTTCTTTTGTTTTGAGGGAAGTTAGTGCAGAGGTGGATGGTAGATATGGAGGGATGGGGAGATGAGTGACACTGGGGTGCATGATGTGACATTCCCAAAGAGTCCATAAAAAGTTAAAATAATCACAGAAGAGCCTGTGCTTTGTGGAAGAGGCCGTGAGTTTGGTTCCTAGCACCATACACATAAGGATAAGCATGTGTATTGTTGTGGACTGTTGTGACCTTGCTTTCATGGGTGATTATAGATGTGGAAAAGGCCACCCCTCCCAAATACTTAACAGAGTTTCATAATATTTTCCTCGTGTTCATTACAAGGTTGAATTTTGCTCTGTCCTGTATATTCATCACTTGGGAAGAGAAGTATTTCTTTATGCAAACAGCTTTTGACTAGGGTTGACCTGTTCTCCTGTGTAGTGAGGAGGCTATTGGAAGGCTTCCTGTTGTAAGATTCCAGTTGCCTAGGGCTGGCTTGGGAAATAATGCTAAGTCGTAAAGTCTCTTCTAGGAAACAGCTCGGATCCTCCTGTGGGCTTCAGTGTTGCATTCTGAGTTATGACGGTGCAAACTGTCAGAGCAGTGGTTTCTGGTATGTGGTTTCCAGGGTTACCACGTGATCTTCCAAGTAAGGGTTTAAAAACAATCATCTGTTTTTCCTGGGAGAAGTTTAAAACAGTCTATTAAAAATCATGTGATCCGAGTAATAAAAGCCTTAAATCAAAGCAGGATGATACAGGATCCTTATCCCTGCAGGGCGAAGAGGAGAGGGGCCTGGTCTCAGTTCTCTACCTCTGATTTCAAGATGTGAGCCAGCACCTGTTAGGCTGGTAGGCAGGCGTAGGGTAGAGCTGGCTAAGCTCCTTGGTAGAATGGCTTGCTTTATGCATTGGGTGGTCCTGGGTCAGCTCTAGAGCACAGCCTGGAATGTGAATCACCCGGGAGTGTGGGCCTGAGAATGCCACTGTCTGGTGACTCCAGTTCAGTATGTTTGCTACGTGAGCTTGGGCAAGATCCTGGACTCTCTGTGCCTCAGTTTCCCTAAGCTGTCAGATGAGGGGAGTATTCAAAGGTGGTTGTGGTAATGAGATGAAGTACTGTGTCTAAGGCACTTATGACAGAACCTGATAAGAACTTAGTCTTATATTGGTGTAAACTGTTCTTACAACTTTGATACAAATTCTTTGGCCAGACCAATTTGATAGTCCATTCCTGTTCTCCATTACTGACCTCATTTGTCCTGTATTCTAAGCTGCAATCTTAGGTTCACCGGGCTAGGTAAGCAAGAACTCTCGGTGAAATCTGCATGGCAGAATTCCTTGCTTCAGAGCCAGTGTCATTTGACGGCTGTGGCTGGCTGAAGGAATGTGTGTGAGGAGCCCTTGGCCTGGGTTCGTGTCTGCTTCAGTGCTTTGAGACCACAGCCTTACTTTTCTTCCCCCAGCTTGCTCCATTCGGTAGCATACAGAGTTAGCTACTTTTAACCTTCATGACCTCCACGTTTGTGTTGTAGCACGAGAAACCACCTAGAAGTTAAAGAGCTTGTTTGGGTGGGTAAACTTGCATAATGCCTTTTTTAGCAGCCGTGTGTGTGTGTGTGTGTGTGTGTGTGTGTGTGTGTGTGTGTGTGTTTTCCTCAGGCTTGTACAAAGAGACAGAGGCGATAAGCATTTGTCATTTACAAAGTTCCTCAGTGGCCCTTACTTGGTGGTTTTCATGCCCCATAATAGGTTCCTTGATGAGGAAGGGTGTGCATGCCTCAAGTGTACTCACACATGCGCGCGCGCGCGCACACACACACACACACACACACACACACACACACACACACGAGAGAGAGAGAGAGAGAGAGAGAGAGAGAGAGAGAGAGAGAGAGGAGGAGAAAGTGAGAATGAATGTGAATGTCTGTGTGTATATATATGTAGAGGTAGAGGTTGATGTCTTTTTTAGTATTAGTAGCTGCACTGGCTAGGTTTGTGTCAACTTGACACAGCTGGAGTTATCACAGAGAAAGGAGCTTCAGTTGGGGAAATGCCTCCATGAGATCTAGCTGTGAGGCATTTTCTCAATTAGTGATCAAGGGCCCCTTATGGGTGGTGCCATCTCTGGGCTGGCAGTCTTGGGTTCTATAAGAGAGCAGGCTGAGCAAGCCAGGGGAAACAAGCCAGTAAAGAACATCCCTCCATGGCCTCTGCGTCAGCTCCTGCTTCCTGCCCTGCTTGAGTTCCAGTCCTGACTTCCTTGGTGATGAACAGCTGTATGGAAGTGTAAGCCAAATAAACCCTTTCCTCCCCAACTGCTTCTTGGTCATGGTGTTTGTGCAGGAATAGAAACCCTGACTAAGACAGTAGCTCTACATTTTATTGATTGATTGATTGATTGATTGAGACAGACTCTCTCACTGAGACAGTAGCTCACTAATTGGGCTAGATTGGTTGGCCAGGTAGCTCCAGGTACCTGCCTGGGTTTAAATCATGGTTTTGTGGCTCATTGTGGCTACAAATAAACTAAGCAGTGAGCGTTAGGCTTCTGTGGAACATGAGCTCTCTGCTTCCTCTTGTATCTAGGACAAGGATATAAAACAGCTTGTCAGATGCAGGACACCTTGGTGGCATTGTTGACCCTAATAGAATGCTTACTGTATTGTCTTGAGTGTAATGCATTTGTTTGGTCCATACTACTGCTGTGGTACCCATCTTATTTATTAGGGAGCCGATGTACAGAAAAGTTAAATTGGACATGTGACATTAGACAAAAAAAAAAACCTCAGACTTGAATCTAGGCCCTGAATGTCAGCTTCCAGTTTCCCTGATGCAGAAGTTTTTGACAATCTCTTATACTTCTGAAAAAAGCTTCTAAAAGCCACCTCTTCTGGTCTTTAATGTCTTTGCATAGCATAGCACTTTACATGTATTGGGTACATTGTCTTCTGTAGCCCTGCCCCTGGCCCCAGATGCAGACTGCACAGAGAAAGTTGACTTCTGCGGATGTCATTGGTGGAATGTTTATAGATGTTCTGTTCCAGCGAGCAGCCTTGTGGAGTTCCCACAGACAGTCGGCAGCCAAGGAATCCTTGTAGAATATATGATAAATGGTGAGAGAGAGGCTTTCCAGACCCCTTGCTTCTTTGCTTATGTTTGTTTAAGCCAAACTAACTTGGAGCTGCACTGTTGCTGCTGGATTTGATAGGAAGCAGCCGCTTGGAGTTGGGGGTGGTGATGGTTTGGGAGAGCTTGGGGACCTAGACTCCATCTAAACACAGGCCCACTGCTGGGAGGCTCAGAGCATCCTGAGAGGTCGTCCTGATCCCCAAGGGCAGTGATACTAGAATAGAGGTGGGGTACACACTTTATGGTCAGGAGCTTCTCTTCCCTGCTGGTTGGCTATGGTCACATTGTGGTTCTGGGTCTACGCGTTTGTCTGTATTGATCCCGGGCCAGTTTGACTTGGTAGCAGTGTACTGATGATGCTCTTCTGGCTGTCACAGTCAGCCACCAGCGCTGATGTCAAACTGCTGATCCTGGATGTGCCAGAGTTCTTTTCCTTATGTGTTGTGTCTCCTCAGCTTTAGGAAGTTGGGTTTTCTTGCTTTGCCAGTTGACTTAATAGCTGTGTGGCTGGATGAGATGTTTTTCAAACTTGTCCTCATGTTGACCCAAAAGCTTGGAGATGTAGCCTTCCGTCAGGCAGGCAGATGCCTAATTATGAGTCACACTGACAGGACTGTACCAGTGACTTTCTTCATACACCGACAGCCTGTTTCTCTCACTAGCAGGACAGATAGTGAGGTTGTTAGGGGAGTGTTCTCTCCTTTGAATTTCTCCCAGGCGTGTATGGGCCTATTTGTCTTGTCTCTTAGGGTTGTTTTGTGTGTTTTTAGAAAATTCAATTTCTGAAAACAAGATCATTTTCTGTAGGCAAGAAAGGGTCTGGAGAAGTTGAAATCTTGGAGCTAAAAAAGGCCTTTTGGGGCTGGTGAGGCTGTCTGCAGTGAAGGATGCCTGCAGTGAAGGATGCCTGCAGTGAAGGATGCCTGCAGTGAAGGATGCCTGCAGTGAAGGATGCCTGCAGTGAAGGATGCCTGCAGTGAAGGATGCCTGCAGTGAAGGATGCCTGCAGTGAAGGATGCCTGCAGTTCTTCTGGGAGGTTCTTCAGGCATGTCAGCTGGCTCATAAACACTGGAACTCTTGCTCCTGGGGATCTGACACATTCCTCCATGGGTATGTGCACGTGTGTGCACACACATGCACACACAAAAAGCTTTTTAAAGGACTTTGTTGGTCCAGCTAGTATGTATTTCTCTCTCTCTCTCTCTCTCTGTCTCTCTGTGTGTGTGTGTGTGTGTGTATGCACGCCTGTGCTAAATAAAGTAAGTACCTTTGCGTTAAATCCCACCTGCTTTCTGCCCTGTGTTCCTTATGGCTTGGATGGAGATATGGGGTTCTTTCATATGCTGAAGTGGGGAAGCTCCCACTGGAAGGATTTGTTACTGTTTTCACCAAGAGGAGCAAAAGGACTTGAAACATGGATTTTTATCTTTTGGCATTTAAAAATATTGAATTTTTTTTTTTAAGGTATTGAGTGTCAGTGTGACTAGTTGCTCAAGAGTTTAGCCTTGAGAGCTTGCTTCCAGGCAGCAGTGTTGAGAGGTGTTGGATCACTCTGACCCCCACCCAGGGGTTAAGCATTGATGGATTCATTGCAGACAGAAGGTTGGGAGATGGTAGAAATTGGGGCAGTGGGACATGTGTTGCCCCTGCTTCCGGCTGCCTCTATCTAGGTCAGCAGCACTCTACTGTGTGTGACCTCCCCAGGACCAAGAACAATGGAACAAGCCAACCTTGGCTTGAAACAGCCAAAATAAATCATCTTTTACGTTTTATTTTATTTTATTTTATTTTATTTTATTTTATTTTATTTTTTTGCTATTTTGTGATAGTGTAGAAAGCCAACTAAGAGGGACAGAGGGAGGAAGGGAAAGAGAGAGAGGGAGAGGGGGCAGGGAGTTGTCTGTCATATGGTAGATGTTTCCAGTCTTGATTGGCAGTTCGTTTTCTTGTTCTTTCTTGTCTAGTGCAGTATAACTAGGATTTTGGAAGACCGTGCTTGCTTTTTCCAGTGCTTTGACCTAATAAATGAGATTTGTTGTGACTCGGGCTGCTCGCCCACAGCCTGACAATAACCTGCCATGAAAACGCTGCTCAAAAGTCACTGCCTCTGTCTAGGTTTAGTGGCCCAGCATTCAGGATGCAAATACAAACGGATCTCTGCGAGTTCGAGGCCAGTCTGGACTACACAGTGAGTTCCAAGCCAGCTGGGGATAACATAGTGAGACCCTGTCTCAAAAAGGAAAAAAAAAAGAGTTGGTGTCAGGCAAGGCAGGGTAGCTCACAGCTGTAAGGCTGACTCTATGGAGGCTGAAGCAGAACTGAAGAAATGAGTGGAGTTCAAGAACAGCCCGATGCACCCAAGAGCTAATAGACTCACGTATGCGACAATGTAAAGCTTCCTTGTCGCGGATGGACAGACGGACTGAAAGGCCACCAGTAAAGCGAGCCGTTATGCAGGCTGTGGTCTGTCCAGTTCGCAGCAGTCCCTTTTCCTTACATCAGGATGCAAACCCTTGAGCAGTGGTTTCCGGCCTTCCTAATGCTGCTACCCTTTAATACAGTTGCTCATGCTCCGGTCACCCCAAGCATACAGTTATTTTTATTACTACTGCATAACTGTAATTTTGCTACTGTTATGAATCCCAATGAATATGTCTGTGTTTTCTGGTGGTCTTAGTGACCCCCGTGAAAAGGTTGTTCAACCCCCAGAGGGGTCATGACCTGTAGGTTGAGAACTCCTGCCCTAGAGGACTGGGGAGTTCATAGTTCTTAGCACTTGCTTTTCCCCAAACTGTTCACATGCCTCTCGCTGCTCGTTGAAAAATGTCATGCCTGGGTGTATAGCCCCAGACTCATTAACACAAGGCTCCTGGCTGCCTCTTTTTTTCTAAATATGGACTTGATGCAGTCTCTTGAAATCCCTGCCCTGAGGGTGCTTAATGTTGGCATCTTTCTCTATTGCCATTTTAACTGGTGTTGACTGAGTGGAAATGGAGAATAGTTCAGGTGAGTTCAAAGGATGGTGGGGACATTTGGAAGGGTCTGGAAAGGTTTTCTGGGTGACGAAAGCCTGGTCTGGCTTTGAAGGGCTGGAGCAGGGAGGGGTGCTCGAAGGCAGAGACGGAAGAGGAAGTGCATATCTGTTCTGGGGATTGAGCAGGTGAGCCCTGGAGCGTGTCCACAGTACAGGCATTCTTGCCTTCCTCCTAGAGCCTCTGCTAGCCCCCCCCCCCCTCCCCCCCCCCGTTTCTCGTGGTCTGTGGAATAACTGTTTCTAGCAAGTTCCCTGGTGATGTGGCTGCTTCTGGTCTGGGGGCTTCTCTTAGAAAAGCTGAGACTGGGGCAGGGTCAGTGCGTTCAGCAGACAGCCCGGCTGCCCACGTGCAGGCTCCCTTGTTGTGCAAGCACTCACTCTCAGGAGTGGGCACTCCTGTGTGGGTACCAGAAGCCAGGGATGACTTTTGATCAGGAGAGATGGTTGTTAGTTGTAAGTGACTGGGAATGGTAGAAACTGAGGGGAAGAGGGCTGTGCCTATAATTGAGGTGGCTCGTCTCCAGAGCGCACGCTGGTGTGAACTGGGCGCCAGGAGGAACGGGGAAAGAAGAAGCCTGTCCTGGGTGGCCTCGCATTTCCTGGAGCTTGGAGCCTGGAGTTGGTGAGCCTGTGGAGCAGAAGCTGTTCTCGGGGGAACATGTCAGTTGTTAAACCGAATTCCAGTAGTTTTCTTCTGAAGAAGTTATTGTCTACCCTGTGTTGTAGGCAGAGCTCCATGTAATTTTCTCTGCCTTTAAATTGTCCTCCTCTTCCCCCCTTTTTGAGACAGTCGCATTGTCTAGTCCTGTATTGGTCTGGAACTCACTATGTAGACCAGGCTTGCCCTGCCGCTCTGCCTCTTAAATGCTGGGATTAAAGGCGTGCACCACCATGCCCAGCCTTTTAACTGCTTTGAGAGTCTAATCTTTTCATGAGCCTGAACATTATAATCTCGTGTTTCCAACTTAATCTCCTGTTATCCTGAAGTTTAAATGGAAGGAGATACAAATACTTATCTAAAACCATCAGTCACTTCATGGTAATTCTCTAGGTCCTTACCCCCCAAATAGTCTTACCTAACTCAAAATGAGCTACTGTTGAGCACTGTGCCTGGCTGGGACAAGGGTGCAGTGTGCTGCCCAGTGTCCTGTCCCATTACCAGTTGGTCATCGTTTGTGATGCTTAGTCAGTCATAGATGATACTACTTAGTTTATTCCCTGTTCATCCGAGTAATACACAATTATTTAGAAAATTTGGAGCATAAGCATGAGATTGAGAACTAACACTTGGTGATAAAGTGTGTATTTAGCGTGTGCGAGGCCCCGTGTTCAGTCCCTGACATGGGTCATGTGAACTACCTCTAAGTTATGGCTAGAGCATTGGCTTTTATTTTGGTCTTCCCTGTGGCTCCAGTGGATTCTATTTAGGATTCTTCAGTAAGCTTGTAGGAGGATTTAGGAGACAGATGCCCTACTAACCAGGTTGTGACTGCATGACCTTCCTAGGAGGAAAGAGCCTGTCAGAAGCAAGGGGAAGGGAGGAGTGAGGTTAGAGCCGATGGAAGGCAAGCTTGCCACAAAAGTCACCTGGGTTAGACTTCTGCAGGGAGAAGCCTAGAAATGCTCTGATGAACTGCTCATCTCACCAGTGGAAAAGGGGAAGTCACTCGCCTGTCCTTCGGAGAGAAGGAAGTACTTGAAGTTGTGACAGGTCAGCCTCTTGTGGCTGGCAGCAGCCAAGAAGCGGAAGATCACAGACCACAGAAAAGGCAGCATCGAGAGGCTTGAGGCACAGCAGATGCCCCAGAGTTGTGCCAACAGTGGCATGCTGTCCTGTGGAGGAAGTCACAGCTGGAGCCTGTAGGGAGGAGCAGGGCACAGATGACCACGAGGTCTGTGTGATAGCCCTGCCTCCACCTTTGAGGGACAAAGGAAGGGTTTCCATCTTAGATTTGACATCCTGATCCCACAAGACTTAGGGAGCAATTGTTGCTGATCTTAGGACCGCGAGCCCAGGCAGGCAGGCAGGCAGGCGTTCTGTTCCTCATTACAGACTCAGCTTCTTAGGCGTTTAAATGTTTCGTTAATAGGGCCTGTACAATTGTAGCCCAGGCTAGCCTCAACCTCTTTTGAAAGTTTTCATTTAGTTTAATAACATTCTGCCCTTCTCCTCTCAGTCTCTCCCTCTCCCTCCCCTTCTCCCTCCCTCCCCACCCCTCTGTGTGTGTGTGTGTGTGTGTGTAAGGTATTCACATACCTAGGGCACATGTGGAGTCCTGTTCACCTTTTCCAGGATCAAGCTCGGGTTGTAACAGTCACTTTTACCTGCTAAGCCATCTTGACAGCCCAGGCTGTGGACTCTTGAGTCTGCTGACTTGCTGAGTGTGGAGGAATCCCTACCTTTTGTCTACACTGGGATGCTACTCACAGTGGGCATGATATGGGATCTCCCTTCATCCCAGGGTTCCTAAGGTGTATGGAGGGACTGGGAGCTACTTTTGTAAGTGAGAGCTTCTTGCTAAGATCTCATCTATGCTTCTACTGTGACTTGCTTCTTCTGCTCTCTCTTTAAATGAGACAACAGTAGGCCTTGCTCTATCAGGATGTTTCTGACACGGTAAATATTTTACTAAAATATTATTAATGGCTTGTGTTTCATCTTCTGGTTGTACCAGAGTTTTCTTAACCAATTGGCATGAAATGACTACTCTAGATTTCCTTTGGGCCATCTGCTATCGTAATTGAGAGCAAAATAAGTATCTGGCTATTTCTGGTTGTTGAAGCCAAGCTTTGAGAAACAGAACACTAGGTCATGTTTGTATACTTTCTTATGTGTATCTCCAAATTCTAGGTACTCATTTTAAGGGTAATTTCTGAGGTACAAAGCTGGCTGCTTGGCAACAGTTTTGATGTTCTATGAAATAGTTTTGAAAAGTCACTGGGTGATTTTCCCACTTACTTTTTCTATGTGACCTGAAGTGAAGCGCAGAGGGGTAAGATGCTGAAGCCATGGCTTCCAGTGTGTGCTCTATCTCTCTTTCCCTCCCTCTCTCCCTTTCTCTCTCCATCCCCCCTCTTCCCCCCTCTTCATCCTCTCCCTCTCCCCTCTTCATCCTCTCCCTCTCCCCTCTTCACCCTCTCCCTCTCCCCTCTTCACCCTCTCCCCTCTTCACCCTCTCCCCTCTCCCCTCTCCTTTTGCAGTGTCCTGTAAAGTCCTGTGGTGACTGGACTAGGAAATGTGTTTTGCAGTATGTGGGGTGTGGGCATAGATAAGATTTGAATCTGAAATTATTGTTCTTTGTGCTGTCTGTACAGTATGGTTAAAGGATCAAGTTTTGGGTGTGTTAATCCTGATCATGAGGAGTGTGATTTGTCATGACTTCATTGAGGTATGACATCATTTGAGAAGTTCCAGTGGCGTTTTTTGATGTGGCGCATAGATTGTGTCATATGCTAGAACAAGCACATTTCCAGAAGTGTGTTCTTTCTTTGTGGCTGGCCAGTCTGCTCTTCTTGAGAGAATACTGTGGCAGTGGCTGTCAGCAAAAAGAGCTCTCCTTACTTCACCAAGCCCTGAGGCTGTGGAATCTGCTCTGGGAGCGAGCGCTGTGTGTAGTAGGTCTTGGGGTCGCATGGCTGGAATGTGCTTGTAAAGCCGTGCGCTCATCCCTACCGATATCTAATTGCAGCATGCCTGCTCTGTCAGAGATGCCAAATATAGAACTAGTTATGACTTGCTCAGAGCGTCCAACTAGTTTGCAAGCAGGAAAGAAGAAATTCTGGGAAATTCACATAGAAACTTCCTGGTAGTTTGAGTGCATTCTTGAGTTATTTGAAGATGCAGAAGGCCAAGGGAAGGTTTTGTTATGTGTGACAGACACACTGTAGTTGGTCCCCAGATGGTAAAGTGTGTTGATAGTTTTCTCCTGAGAGTCGAAAGCTAAAAAAGAACAGCATGTCCTGGGGACTTGAACCCAAGGCCTCTGACGTCTGAGATGTGTGCTCTGTTGCTAAGCTGCGTTCGAGTCCCAGCTGCTTTCCAAAGGCTGGGATCAGCAGTGTATAGCTTTTAGGATGTGGGGATTTTGTAAATGGAGTGTTGGTGATTAAGGTGCTCCTTGCACACTCTTGAAATGGATGCGTGTGTATGACATCCACGAGGCAAAGCCATCAAAATATAATTTCTTCCCCACAGACATATAGTTGTATGAGGTGTTGTTTCTCTTGAATCCTAAGAAAACACTTGCCCCGAGGCGGATAGCACTTTGACTTTCCTTCTGTCCCCATTTGCTGCTATTAGTCAGTGTGGACGGTGGGCCGTCATTTTGCATGTAGACAGTCAGTGCGGATGGACAGAGGGCCGTCATTTCACATGTAGATGGTCAGTGTGAATAGTAGACCGTCATTTCATGTGTAGACAGTCAATGTGGACAGTGGACCGTCACTTCATGTGTCCCATGAAATGCTCAGTTTAGGAATCATCGTGGCTTTGGCTCATAGGTGACTATTAAATGCCAATTATTTCCTTAACCTCTAGTTATGCAAACCACTTCCTCTTTTCACAATTTATCAATGAATAAAATTAAGTCTGGCCACTAGGAAGAACTGTACCAACTCTTTTTACAGGACAAACTTGTTTTCTGATGTTTTGAAAACTGAAGTTATGGGCTGGAGAGACGGCTCAGTAGTTAAGAACCTTTGCTCTTACAGGAGACTCAGGTTCACTTCCCAGCAGTCACAACTGTGTCTTGTCATTCTAGCTCCGGGGAGCCTGATTCCTCTTCTGACCTTTGTCAGTCCCGGGCACATAGCTGGTTCACAGACATACATATGAGCAAGACACTCATACACATCAGATAAATCTTTAAAAAAAAAGAAAGAAAATTAAGGTTAGTCTGTTCATGTTTATTGGCAAGACTTTGCTTCCTATTTTTATCCTGTTCAAAGTAGGACAGAGAGCTTCTTGGACTCAGAAGTGTAGAGCTTTGACAGGGGATCAGAAGTAGGCTGTAGAGTAGACAAAGCTGGGGAGGCTGAAGGCCGTCTCCTGTCAGATAACTGCTGTGTGTGAGTGCCAGTAGGTGACACCAGGTACTGTGAGTCTGCAGCACTGCCGTTCAAGCTGTTGCACCCCCAGCGGCCTGGCCCTAAGGACGGAGGCCCCAAGGACTCAGGAAGGAGCTGCGTTGTAGCAGTGGCCTGGAGGGTGGAAAGAGCTGCTGCTTCTCTTTCCAGTTCCTCCTCCTCCTCTGAACCAGGATACTTTCCCTTCACTAGGAAGGATTCCAGGACACAGCAGTAGGAAAAAAAGTTGTAATGTTTGAAGCCAGCTTTCATCATGTCCTCCTGAGTCCCAGCTTCATTCCTGGTATTCTAGTATTCACTATCAGTTTCAACCATATTAACACCACCACCACCACCACCGCCACCACCGGTCTGAACCTGGCAGCGAACACTTGCACTTGAAAGGCCAAGGTCGGGTGGTCACTAGTTCCAACCAGCAGACACAGTTCACATCTTACTGCTTCTCTGTGTAGCCCTGGCTAATCTTGGAACTTTGTAGACCAGGCTGGCCTCAAACTCAGAGGTCTGCATGCTTCTGCCACCTGAGTGCTGGAATCGAAGGTATGCGCCGTCACAGTCCACATCTTATTTGTCTCCCACTGTTGTCTTGACCTCTGTCATCTGCCTTCTGCTCCGATGCGGTCCCCCCCCCCCCCGACCTCCTTGGACCCAGTGCTGTGTACACCTGCAGCTTGGCCTCAGTCCTCAGCTGGGGCTGGCTGTATTGTAAGTCACTCACTTGGTGTGGGACAGGCTCTTCTCTGTAAGGAAGGGCTCGGGGTGCTGATCCTGGCTCACCAGTCTTACCTCCTCAGGCACTGGCCAAGATGGAAGCCCACTAGGATGTAATCGTCTTCTGGAGCTGAGAGAGTTATTTGAGGCTTCAGGGTCAGGTGGGGTAGCTTTCAGGGGAAATACTATTGAATTTTGTTCTTTCCTTAAGTAGTACCTGAGAGACACTTAACTTGGCACAGAAGACTTCAGTGAGTAAAGACAGGTGTAAACAGGATTAAGGAGTTTCGACACTGGAAACCTCCAGAGTTTTTACTCAGAGGAGGGAGGGAGGAGCCAGAGCTTGGGAAGGTAAACAGGGACCAGTCAGTCTTTGGGCTGGGTGGAGTGAGGGAAGGGCAGCCGGAGCAGAGCCAGTGGCAGGCTGGGAGTGAATGGTTTCTGAGGAATTTGGGGCTGTGTTCACCAGGCAGTGGATGAACAGGACCCACGCTGCTCAACAGGAAGGCTAATCTTGTAGTAGCTGGGTAGGTGGGGATAGAATGAGGTAAATCTCATTTTGGTCTCATCTCTAGGGTGTTTTGTCTGAAGGGCCTTCTTGTTCAAGTTCAGTGGGGACCATTTCTTTCACTCTTACTCCATCAGGGCCTCCTAGGCATGTGACCAGTGACCGTTGTGTGCTCAGTCTAGGGAGCCAGTCATTACAGCTTTGACTGTTCTGATAACAGGCACACAGATAGTAGTAGAATGACCACATTTCCTTCCTGGCAACACAGCCTTGACCTTGGGATGGTGTGAAGCACAGGTCTTTGGGGGAACTCTGAGGGCCATAGTTTAGAAAGTATGCGGAGAGTGTGCCTTTGGTAGGATTTGAAGTAAAGTATAAGGCAAATTGAGAGAGTAAAATTTAGATCCAGCAGCTCCCTTCCATAAAGCTTGATAATTCACTTTAGACTGGCCGTTTAACACACTTCTTTCCCTTGTCTCCATGAACCTCTACGATCTCAAACCAGTGCCACCTTCTTTCTTTGGTTTTAGAGCAGGCACCTGGCAACTGTAGCATCCAAGCGTGAGAATGCTAAAGGTACTCTGGTTCTGCAGGTCCTGTGGAACCACAGAGGGCAGACATTCCACTTCACTTTTGGTAGTCTTGTTCTGCCCTCCTCTCTGTATACTTGGGAGTGTTCTTTGTGTATAGTTTGAGCAATGGCTAATAAATGCCCTGCATTATCTTAGCAAGTGTTTTGGTAAGAATGAGAAAAATGAGTCCCGAGGTACTTACTGTGAGTTGTAATTACCAGTAGTCTGGTCAGTTCTTATGACATCAGGAAACCCAGGGGTTTTTCATGCTTGTTTGCTGTAATATCTCTAAAACATCTGGACAGTCCCTCAGATGGGATGATCCCAGGCCACGGTTGGTGCCGATGGACACATGCCCATGAGCTTCTGCAGGAGCCGGGACTGCTTCTCTCAGTCAATGGCATTCTCACTGAACCAAGGACACAAGTGACTGTAGGACGGTGACTGCCTTTTGGAGGGTGGTTCTTCCTCTCACATCACAACTGTAGGATGGTGACTGCCTTTTGGAGGGTGACTCCTCCTCTTAGACGCTCTACTTGTTTGGGAGAAAGCCCAGGGACGAGCTATTTTTCCAAGAATTATTTATCTTTTAGTTTTGTGGAAACTGATAGAACTGCCATCCTAAATTTAGCATGGTGTAATTTTCCAAGCAATATTTTGTGAATGTGTTTTTATACAATTGAGTGCCATGTATTTTAAGCGAGAGGTTTAGACATGCCTGATGAATATGGTGTTCTTATTCTGAAATAGGAGGAGATCTTGGTTACTTGGGTCAGGCTCATGTTTTCTCACAGTTTAGGCAGATAAACTGGTCTACATAGGGCCACATAGTTAGATGACAGAACTCAGCCCTTTTAGATTTCCTTTTCCATTAGAGACCTTTCCCTAAATACATTATAGGTTTAGTATCTGACACACTGAGACGTCCTTGAGAACAGAGCTTTTACTGGCCCAGAAGACAGGATTCAAATGACAACGGGGGAGTCTTCGATCGTGCTGACCAGGGAGGGTTCCCTTCCTTGTTCTTGGAGTTTACTATGTAGCTCAGGCTGGTCACTTCTGAGTCTCTGGAGTGCTGGGATTATAGACATGCACTCCTAGCTCAAGTCAAAACTTTTCCTTAGTACTCCAGGAAGGTGTGTTATTTATGAATGGAGAGGTCTTTTTTTTTTTTTTTTAAATCCTAATGTCTTAGTCAGGTTGGGACTATAACAAAATACCACAGACTTGGTGGGGTGTGGCTTAAAAACAGTTTCAGGAGGCTATACTTGGTTTGGGATGGGGTCTCTTATTTCCTGTGTAAGGACACTAATTCCATCATAGAGTCCCCACTCACAGAGCCATCTCACTGGGGACAAAGGGGGTAGGGCTTCAACATAGGCATTTTGTGGGAACATAGACATTTGGACCATAATACCGAGTAATGCTGTTTTTGTTTTGTTTTGTAAAGAGCTGTCTAGTCATGTGTTGTCTCACAGGTTTGTACCCACGTCACTTAGCAGGCAGAGGCAATGAGCTCTTGAGACTGAGGCCAGCCTGGGTCACATATCAAGGAGTCTGTCTCAGTAATAACAGCAAAAAAATATGCGATCAGGTGGAAAGGCGATTCTTTGCAGAGTCAATGTGTGTTATTGGTAAATACTCCTACAGATGTGTAAACACATGATTACACATATTTAAAACTACTTGGAGATGAGTCTTGTCCTAACTGCTTGTCCAGCTCTTTAAGCAGATACTTGGTTCGGCCTGTGTTGAGAGTGTGCTGCAGAGCCCACACTTGCTGGTTAGCGCTGAAGCTGTGGACCAACAGTTTTCTTCTATCTTCTTTCAAAGTTGCTTTCTTTTTTTTTTAAATCAAATTGCATTCTTTCATTTTCTTTTTGATAGACCATTTTAGCAACTTGCATAGAGTGTTAAAACGAATTCCTAAGTTCTCACAGATCTAAACATTTAAAGGACATGTGTCCAGAGATCTTCTTAATGTATGAATGAGCATCACTCCAGATTAAAGGCCCCTGTAACTTCCCTTCTTTCTCTTTCTAGAAGGATCCATTATCTTAGATTTGGAATGCAGCATTGTCACGCATATATTTGTAAGAAATAAATATTTTAAATCTTTATGGAAGTGATAGCATACTCTATATTAAGAGAAAAGGTCTTGTTTTGAAAATTGTCTCATTTTGATTTACGTCTGTGGCATTTTTAAACGTATGTATTCCACCCCATGATTATTCTGTAGTGTGTGTTTACCTGTGATGTGTTTTAGATGGTTTCCAAATTTTCACTAAGGTTCATAGAAGTACTGTGGGTATGTAGGCTTGCACAGAACTGCAGATAGGCACAGCTGAGTGTCTCTGGAGACCTGCAGCCACACTATAGTCTTGCTCTGTTTTACTCCATTCATTTGCATAGCCTGTCTGTAACCTCTTCAATGTATGACGTCACTGACCAGTGTCTTCTCTTATACTTAAGATTAAATATCTGAATTTTTCACCAATTGTTATGTATAAGCTTATTGTTCTAACTTGAATATAGAATTTGCCGGAGAGCACCAGAAGTTATCTTTTCAAACATGTATAGACCTTTCAGTTGTGTATGTGTGTGTGCATCTGTGTATTGTGTTGCACTGTATGTATTTGTTTGTATGTGTAGGTATTGTGCATATGTGTGTATGCAGAGGCAGGGGAGGTCAAAGGGCAACAATGGGTGTTTTCCTCAATGAAGTCTCACAGTGTGTGTGTGTGTGTGTGTGTGTGTGTGTGTGTGTGTTTGGTTTGCATGTATGTGTGTGAACCACATATGTACGTGGTCTCCATGGAGTTCAGAAGAGGCGCCAGGTCCTCTAGAACTGGAATTGTGATTCGTGTGAGAGCTAAGAACAGAAACTGGGTCCCCTGCAAGAACAGCAAGTGTGTTGTGGTAAATATTAACTGCTGATTTTTCCTACCTTTGGTCATTTAGTTCTCAGATAAAAGACAAAACCTGTGTAGTTATGATATCTCTAATAGCACTAGATCTGGGCAGATATCAACCCTCTACTTCCCTATCAATAACCCTGAGATAGAACTTGCCATGTTCCATCTGGGCTGCTCTTACTCCAGCTGGCTAGCCCTCATGACCATGGTCTCACGATTGACCTACTCCATGGTGAATTCACCTCCTCTCTCCTCTCTTTCATATTGAAACCCCCCTACCTCTCTTCTGCCCAACTATTGGCCATCAATATTATTCAACCAATAGTTTTAAATTAAGGAGCAAGTTTACATAGCATTACTTAGTGATGGTCTCTTCATTCCTGAGACCTTGTATTTAGCATAACAGTACTCCTCGGGCTGGGATTGCAGCTCTGTAGGTTACTCTACCCTCTCTTATTATAAGATCAGAACTCAGGCTCTTATGCTTTTGTTGGGGGTATATCCAGCCTCTGGCTCCTTTTTTGGTTTGAATGTCTGTAATGGAGCGACTCAGGTACAGAGTGACCTTTGACCTACAATCCATGACCTCGGTTCTTGCTCACTTTTTACTCACGTCCGCAGTTGAACTCCACTGACCTCAGCAAAACTGTGACTGTTAACCAACAGCTTTATCTACTTCTGCTGCTTCTGGTCCACTTTCTCGGTCTCCACGTCCATGTGTGTACTGTCTTGGATTTTATTATTCCTTGTCTGGTTTTCTGTGGTTTTAAAATCTCACTTCAAAAATAATTTTTTAAATATCTTAGTTGTAGTTTCATGACCCCCCCCCCCCAGTTCATTTATAAAATTATATTTTGTGACACAATGTGTGTACGTATGACACAGAAATGATTCACAGTTGTTAAATATTAAAGAAAAGAGCAGACCAAGGTGGGTATTTAAGTATTCCAGCATAATAGATACTTTCCAACTTAAAAAATTTCCCCCTACATGAAGTGCTTTATATTTTGTGTTTGGGATATGTGCGCTGATCCCATGTTTCTCTGATCTGTGTTGGATGTTTCTCTGTCTGTGTGTTGGATTTCCAGAAAGCAAAGTAGCTTAACCGGAAGCAAATAACCTGACTTCGTATGGAGTAGACCACTCAAAAGTCAATAAATACTAAAGGTGCTAGTGTCGGGTGCCACACATCTTTCTGTCCTTTTAAGTTCTTATGTGTTCTGGGAGTGTGTGAACCAAGCCACTGTTACCTGAGCCAGTTCCAGCCACTGGATGGGCTGTTGCTATTGGATAAAAGGCCTTGGGGCACAGAGATCTAAGACAGGCCAGGTGAGCGGGGGAGGCCGGTCCATCAAGCTGCTTGTTAGTGTCTAAGTCTCGTGACCTCAGATGATGACTTGAGATGTTTCACGTAATTATGTTCTGTTCCTTCATGCATTGATTGTTCTGTTGTAACTGGGGCAAAGTGGGAGGCTCAAGTAGTCTAAGCTTGCTTAGTTTGCGTCCTAAGTATCCGAACTGAAGGTTTGTACTCTCTTTGTCTGCGTCACACCAAGTAGATTGCTATCTACTATTATTACCGTCTTGTCGTTTAAAAGGAAAAAAAAAACCCACTCAGCCAAAGAAGCAGCTAGGGCCTTGAGCTGTGCTCATCATGCTGAGATGTGGAGTACCCCACTGTGGGAGCAGGTCACCACCGAAAGAGCCAAGCATGGAGTTTAGCCGGAGTGGGCCTTCTGCAAGGCTACACTTCAGTCAGGACCTCTTCTTGTGGATTAATAGTTGAGGTTTAGCTCTGTAGTGTTTAACCTCACCTAGTCATCCGTCTGGTTTTCATCTGCATGCAGCATATAAACCAGGCCTGGTGTAAGCCTTGGCAGCCTGCAGGCATTATGACCTCGCTGGGCGAGCGCGCACCACACTGCCTTGCTCAGTTTTGCCTGTGATAGAGGGCTTTTGTGTTTGCCGAGTGGACTCTGCTGCAGTCTGCTCTCCAGTTAGCAGAACTCTGTTGATTAGTTCCTTCAGGAATGGATGGTGGACACATGTCATCTAGATGTACAGACAGTAGTGATTTGGGTATTTTTTTTTTGGCTGTCTTCCCTCGTGAAGCCAGGCCTTACTCTGGCCTTGCATTTCTTTACTTTTTTGGAAAAAAAAAAAAGACTGTGCGTGAATGTGTGGGTACACTTATGGTGGTGCTGGGGTGGGTGCTGCAGAATAAATCCATGGGTTTTTCCTCCACTGTGAAGTGGGTGTCGGGGGTCACTCCTCAGTGCTCCCCCTGCTGAGTCGTTTCTTGGTGACCACTGTTAGTATAACAGATCTAGTTGTCCCACTTTGTTCGTCACCTGCTGTTAGTCGCCTGCTGACTTTGGTTCATCGGTTTTTACTGCGGTCACCGTTCTCCTGAGCGAATGCTGTCTGTGTGAACACTAGGGCTGTGTAAGAAATAGTTGTTACATAGACATTCCTTTGAAAACAGATGTGAGCATATGCACATGTGCATGTGTGTGAGTACAGGTATTCCCCTGCCACAGCACACCTGTAGAGATGAGGTATCTTGATGCTTTAGACACCAGGCTATATGGCCTTTGACCTGGGAGAGTCTCCTGTCTCTGTCTCCTGTCTCACCATAGGAACTGTGGATCTACAGTACCCAGCTTTCCTTGGGTTCTGGATCCAAGCTCAAGTCCTTGAACAGTAATATATATTCATGTATTATCGTATAGTATATGAATGAATTTATATTATATATTGCATGTAAATATATGAACAAATAACATATAATCCATTAATATAGTTATATAAAGTATATAATTCTATGGTAATATATTACTAGATTATATTTGTTATATTATATATACACATATATCTTATTTGCCATAATCTCCATGGCCTCTCATATTACTTTGGCCAGAGAATGCTCAACGAGGTATTCTGATCTGATGTTTATATTCCCATACTAATTTATAGTCCCATAAGCAGTATACGAGAGAGCAGGCTACTCTCAAATTTCTTCCTAGTGCATACTTAAGTATATATGCACATACACACACACACACACATATATGATCGTTTTTTAGCAAGCGATTGTTTTTGGGGTGTAAATCATAACACCAGCTGTTGTGGAGAGGTGGGCAGTGCACAGGTGAGCCTATACTGCATGCCGGTAGAGGCTATCAGTGTTTATGGGAAGAAGCGGACACTTGTTGGATGGCCAAGTGAGCTGGTTTATATCACCAGTCCTTGCTGATATTTGACTCTCAGTTCTGTTACCCTTTTACATTTATATTCTCTCTCACAGGGCTCTTCCTTACGTTCACAGTGTCCATAAAGCCCTCTGCTCTTCAGTCTGTTTCATTCTTTGTGGTGTTTTAACTTGTGCGCTTTTTAGTTACAGATTATGAACTTGTGGAGTGCTGTTGGGGGCTGGACCAAAGGTGTTTTAAAATGTAGATGTTTTGGTTTCCATGATATTAGGCAATATTGTACAATAAACATCATTTTAAGTATGCTGTTGTGATTATTTAAAAACAACAACAACAACAACAACAAACAAACAAAAAATGAGGGGGAGTTGGAGGGCTGGCTCCGCAGCTGGAGAGCACTGGTTAAGAGCACTGGCTGGTTTTACAGAGGACCTGGGTTCAATTCCTAGAACCCACGCGGCAGCTCAGAAGAGTCTATAACTCCAGTTCTGGAGGATCAAACGTCCACTTCTGGGCTCTGTGGGCACCTGAATGCACGTGGTATAATGAAATACACTCAGGTCCATACATATGTACACAATATAACATATATAACATAACAAATCTTAAAAGAGAATAACTCACCAGAATCGGGCAGTAAAGAAATAATGTCTCTTCTGGAAGATGAACTTATGCTACCGTTCAAAACTAAATTCTTGGGGTCCTAAGTATAGAATCAGTAGAAAGGAAGGGCCTTTGCTCATAGTGACTGAAGCACTCTGTTAGCCAGAAATGCAGAGCTGGCTGTGGGCACACACCCTGTTCACTCCCCCTTACCTCTTAGGTTCCATAGGCCATAACATTCAATTTGTCTAGAACCTCCTGGACAGAGAATTAACAACGGAGCAATCGGAGCTGGCGATAGCGCTCTGCTTGCAACCTGTGCAGAAGTGTGTGCCCCTCCCTTCTCAGTGAGCTCCTGAATGAGTGGAAAACAACAACAACCCCCCCCCCCCAAAAAAAAAAAAACAAGTTACAACACTGGCTACTTTTCTACCCACGAAGAAGATTCTAGCAGCTTCGGTTGACAGGCTGTCGTTCTGTGAGATGTTCTGCACGCGCAGAATGGAGTTATCAAGCCCCTCCTGCTCCTGTTCTATGTTGGGAGTGTGCAGAGACCTCCAGGAGCTTGATGCTTTGGGATTATGGGGTAGGGGTGAAGTTAGACATAATTATTGGTGCAAGTTGTAAAATCAGTGTCATAGTTAACTCACTATGGGGGTCACAGGGTTATGGTACTTGTAAAGTTGGTTCAAGCAGTGAACTGAAGCTGCTTTGGAGAATCAGCCATTGGCCAGATTGTAAGAAGGCCTACTGCTAATTATGCAGTTTCTTAATTCTTACAGCATAATCTTAGTTCATACAGCTCAGAATGCAGAAGACTTTATAATTATCCCTACTTAGAAAATTTCTTCCTGGCCTCTTTCCAGTCAGAGAAGGGTACTTACGAGTATATGCCTGTTGGAATCATTTTCAACCTAGATAGCCTGAACCCAAGACAAAAACAGATGTGCTTGAAATCGTGAAGTACATATTCATTTATTACATGTGAAGGTGTATTGTCTACATGTATGTCTGTATACCACATGCATGCCTGGTGCCAATGGGGGCTGGAAGAGGGTTCCATATCCCCTGAGACTGGAGTTACAGATGGTAGTGAGCTGCAGAGTGGGCGCTGGGAATTGAACTCGGGAGCTAGTGCTCTTAACCGCTGAGATACCCCTCCAGCCCAGTACATACCCTCCTCCTCCATGTTGAGTTCAGTTTTCCTTGGGAGACATGAACAAATGTCTGCTCACTTTAGACCAGCGGCTCTTTGTTTTTTTTTTTTTTTTTTTTTTCGAGACAGGGTTTCTCTGTATAGCCCTGGTTGTCCTGGAACTCACTTTGTAGACCAGGCTAGCCTCAAACTCAGAAATCCGCCTGCCTCTGCCTCCCGAGTGCTGGGATTTAAGGCATGCGCCACCACACCCGGCTCAGACCAGCGGTTCTTAACCTTCCTAACACTGCAACACTTTAATACAGTTCCTCCTGCTGTGGTTGTGAGGGTCCACAACACCCTGGACTCAAATATCAAATAGTATATAAACGCAAAGAGTGTTTTGTTTTGCACAAGTCCAGCATGCTGGAGTCTCCCATTACCAGGATGAGAGACACCCAAGTGATAGTGCAGGCCTGATTGAGAGAACATTAGAGAATTCCAGGGTAGGTGACCTCTATGTTAATTATCTGTAGATTCCATCTCTACAGACATTCCATTACTGGAGTGTGGGGGCCTGGAAACTTGCTGTGGGAGGTCTGGAGACTGTTGCTGAGGAAGTAGCTGAGGAAGTCTGGAAACTGCTGCTGACCCATTGTCCTTGCCTCAGGCCAGGTGACAGGGCAGCTTCTGAGGCCTGGACTTGCCTGGAATTGTCCAGTTCTTAGAAACAGAGATTTAGGCCTAGTCTCCTTAACTGTCGATTTGAAGTGGTGACACCCAGCCAGAACTATATAACTGTAATTTTGCTACTCTTATGAATCATAATGTAAGTATTTGATATGCAGGATATCTGATATACAACCCATGTAAAAGGGTCATGTAAAGTAAAAGATTATTAAGTTCTGTATATATTAATGCTGGAAATTAATATGACAGCAATTATTCCTTAACTAGATTTTCCCCAAATAATCACACAGAGACCTTTTAATATTTCAAAGCCTTAGGGCTCAGCTGGGCAGACTCAGAGCTTACTCACCTCATTTATCCCAACACTAGCCTCTTCATTCGCTATACCTTCCAGGCCCGTAGTCACGTCCATCTCCTCTCATGTCTCCTGGCAAAAAGCTTTCCTCCTCCACCTTCCCAGGGTTCTTTTCTCCCTCCCAGGAAGTCCCACCTTCTACTTCCTGCCCAGCTAATTGGCCATCAGATTTTTTAAAATTAATGTCAATTAAGGAATGCTAGGTAGGTGAAGAAGGACAAAGACACAGTTTCACCCCGCAATGCGTACTCCAACAGGGTTCTACCCCAAAGGCTCTGACCCACAAGCTGAGAACTGCTGCTCTCGATAGAGCACTAACAACAGACAGGAAGTAATGATTCCACTTAAGTCCCAGCTTGGCAAGCCAGTGAGTTTAAGAGGACTTAGAGAGGCGTGGGTGGCCTCACAGCAGCTGCATCGCTGTTAGTGCAAGATGAACAACAGCTTCCCCATAGCCACACAAGTGAGATTCACTCTGTCAGTTCATTGTATACCTGTGTGAGGTTGTGCCTCTCTAGATCCTTGGAGCAGATGGCCTGCAGGGAGGAGGGGAGTCAGTGCAGGAGGAAACTGAGTGGCTGAAATCTCAGTAAGGGCCTCATGTCCCTTCCTGTCTCCTCTCTCTGTAAGGGACTTAGGGTCAGCTTCGTTGAGGGTCTTGGAGTAATTACAGATGCTGTGATTAATATGAAAATGGGTACCGTGTGTTTGTGTCACTGTCCGTAGTTGTACTTGCCTTTTGAAAGTGCTCTGTAAAAGTATGTCATGTTCTTCGTTCCCCCATTTATCCCACGTGTCCACAGCTACCCATCTCTCCTGCCTCCTTGAGAGCTTGTTGCGAGAAAGTTCTCAGCTCTGATGTGGATTAAAATCGCATTCCTTTGCCAGAAGGGTCATTCTGCTGTGGACTTGTTGTCAGATGGCACAGATAGTCTCCCAGGGTTACCTAGAAGAGAGCAACCTTTTTTTAATTTTAATTTTAATTTTATTTTATTATTTATTTATTTATTTTTGTGAATTTCTGTAGTAATTGATAAAAGCAGCTTTTGGAAGGTGAATCCCTTGAAGATGAGTTGGTGGTACATCATTCCCCATGGTATCTGGTCCGTGGAGGTGCTGAGAGAAGGTGAGGTAATCAAAAAGCCTTAGAGCTGGCTTTGATGGACCTCTGTGATGCTATTACTATTTTTTAATGGTTTTTGAAGACAGGGTTCTTCTCTGTAGCCCTGGCTGTACTATAGACCTGTAGAACTCTGTAGACCAGGCTTGCCTCAAACTCCAAAAATTCATCTGCCTCTACCTCCTGAGTCCTGGGATTAAAGGCGTGTACCACCACTGTCCATCTTTTTGTGGTGTTATGGATGCTAATGCTAGTGGATAATGATTAATTTCCTGTGCTCTGCAAATAGAAGTAGAATATATAGAGCTATTCCTATGTTTGCTTTTCCTGTAGAAGAGGAACAATATAGAAAGATGAGAGAAAAAAGTTCATAATTGTTTGAAATATTTGCTGAAACTGTACTAGTACCATACAACAGAAATGAGGAACTGTCTGTGTGTAATCCAGTGGCAGAGACAAACGTGTGCTATAGTACATTGCTCCAAAGTAGGTCCTAGGCTTGTGAACATTCTGCCTTTAGCCCTGCTGAGTCCCGCTGAGTGGGGATGATGACAGGAGTGTCTCATAAGAGAGAAGGCAGCAGAACTAAGTGTGTAAGGGAGTGTGTAAAGTTTTAGCCTTGAACCTAAATGTGTGCCCCCTCCCCCCCGTGTATATGTGTGTATATGTATGTGTGAGAGACTTTATAACTTCTACTTTCTGAGGTTAGTCAGGTATAGTGTTTCAGATAAAATCCATGCCTAAAGCAAAGAGAGAGAGAGAGAGAGAGAGAGAGAGAGAGAGAGAGAGAGAGAGAGAGAGAGACTGACTCCATTGGATTGACCTGTAGGTAAATTTGTAGGGAATTTTTTTGATTAAGGACCGAGTGGGAGGGTCGAGCTCGGTGAGGGCAGTGCTGCTCCTGAGCAGGCTAGTGGTGGGGTGTTTAAGAATGCAGGAGGGGGGCTGGTGAGATGGCTCAGTGGGTAAGAGCACCCAACTGCTCTTCCGAAGGTGGTGAGTTCAAATCCCAGCAACCACATGGTGGCTCACAACCATCTGATCTGGCTCCCTCTTCTGGAGCATCTGAAGACAGCTGCAGTGTACTTACGTATAATAAATAAAATAAATCTTTAAAAAAAAAAAAAGAATGCAGGAGGAGGAGCAAGCTGGGAGGAGCACGTCAGTAAGCAGCACTCCCCCATGGTCTCCCCCATGGTCTCTGCTTCATTTCATTACTCTGTTCCTGCCTTGAGTTTCTTCCCCCATTTCTCTTCACGATAGATGACCACATTTGTTGGCTGAAATAAACCTCTTTCTTTCCAGCTTGCTTTGGTCATGGGTTTTGTCACAGCAGTATAAAGCAAACTAGGACATCACACCATTCTCATATTTGGAGGCACAAAGCAACCATCACCTGTGAAAATTTCAGATATTTCTGAATTTTCCATCAAGAGTCTTCTGTATCTCCCCAGAGTCTGGTGGCACAAACCTCTTTTACTGTACCTATTTTCTCCATCTTCCCCCCACATGCCAGTGCATGTGTCTGCATGTGCTCACATGGTATGTGTGTGCATGCTTGTGCATGTGTATGAGTGTGTGTGTGAGGGCAAACACACACAGTTTTTTATGAGGGACTAACCCTCTAGCAACTCTGTTTTATGTTGTTTATTATTCAAAGCCAGTTTAAACCTTTTTTTTATGAGTTACCTCAATTTAGTAACATAAATATGGAGTTTTTTTCTAATTTTGATAGCAGCAGTTTTAGCATCCCCACACCTCGAAAGTATCTTTTTGTCCATTGCTCTCAAAGGATAGTTTTGCTAGATATAAAATTATGATCGTTGTTTCTTTCATCTCTTGAAAATGCAGGCCCTCTACAAGATCAGTATGTCTTTGGCCCCTGAGCCACTTCTCTAGCCTGGGACTCTCTTCTATTTCTTTGCTGACACCACTCTGGTGGTGTTAGGTGAGCTCGAGATTTATCTGTGCTAGCCATAGACTGACCGCCCCCCCACCCCCCACTTTATATTCGATTGTTGAAGCCATATCATGGTGGCTGCTCTACAGTATTTTAGACCTGATTTTCTCCATAGTGGTGTGTACTGATTGGCTTTTCTCATTAGGCAATGACTTTTCTGGCTCTTCTGATGATTGTGTTTTCAGTTGTACCCTGGACACACTGCCTGGTAAGATACCCTGGGTGCTGGGCAGATCCTGAGTTACAGCAGGCAGTCACCTGCTCTATTTAGTACACAGATCCTGATATGGTGGCCTGTTTCTCCAGAGGTGGTTCAGTTTTGAGGGAACATTTGTGGAAATTCTTGAGTCTGATGGATCAATTTCCCCTGGGGTCTGGTCTCATTGCTTCCTGCTGCTCTGGCTGTGAAGGTGGAGGGAATTTCCCTACACTGGACTATGAAGCTGTTTCTCAGTAGGGGAAGGTAGTTTCAGGCCTGTGGGGACTCAGGGACTTCCCTGCTTCTAGCATGATCCCTTGCCTGGAGAGGCCTGGGGCATTGAGAGTCATTGTAGAAGTAGTATGGGATCTGTCTAGTGACATCCCACAGTTTTCCTCCTATTTCTGGACAATGGACAGGAGTTCCAGTTGGGCCCATAGTACTTACAACAGCTCGCTCTGTCTGCCTGGTCCACTGAACACACCTTGTACCTGAGTTCTCAAGGTTTGTGGGACTTCAGATCCATTGCTCTTTGGATGGTGTAGAACGTGTCTGGTGTTGTTAGGGGAGTTCGAGATTGATCTGTGCTAGCCATAGACTGACCTTGGTTTGGCATCTGTTGCTAGGACGGGGTAGGAACCTGTAGGCCTCAGCACTCGGCAGACTCAATATGCCAGAAACAATTAGGGTTTATTTTCCCGGATTCTTGTAATCTTACGTACCTGTTTTCTAGGTAAGGCATTTTTAAAAAAAGATTTATTTATTTATTTTATATATACGAGTACACCGTAGTTATCTTCAGACACACCAGAAGAAGGCATCAGATCCCATTACAGATGGCTGTGAGCCACTATGTGGTTGCTGGGAATTGAACTCAGGACCTCTGGAAGAGCAGTCAGTGCTCTTAACCACTGAGCCAGCTCTCCAGCCCTAGGTAAGGCATTTTGGAAGTCAGGTTAAATGATTAGACTTAGGAATTTTTGTTGGTACTTAAGCAGAAACCAGAGTTGGCTATTTATTTAATTATATTTTAGCAAAAAACGGGGACTTTGGAACTATGCTTTTGACTTTTGGACATTTAACATACCAGGGAATTCACAGGGGAAACCTGTCCAAATAAGGAAGGAATCCAGTCTTAAATTATTGACTGAGATGGAAGGCCTACTATATGTGTGAAGCAAGTTTAATCATTTTTGATAAAATCTAAAGTAACGTAGCTTCTGCATGACCTTATGAAATAGTCCTTCTTGCACAAGAAGGTTCTATCACTGGCTGCCTTTGCCCTTCTCATTCTACTTCAAAGAATGTCCACACTGTAATTAAGATGGTGACACTTCCCAAAGAAATTCTTGTAACAGCATTGCTTGGGGCTCTCCATCAGGCCGAATCTGTACTCCACAGAATCCAGCTGCTTCTCAAAACCCTTCCCCATGACACCTCTGTGTCACAGCTGGAGAAGGCCACAAGGTAAGAACTTAGAACTTAGCTGTTTTTCATTTCTATTTTAAAAATTATTATTATTATTATTATTATTATTAATTATTATTATTATGTTTTTTAAGGATCAAACCCAGGGCCTGGGCCCTGTACTACTGACTGGTGTGTCCAGTTCCTAACAGTCTTTTCTAAGAATAGATTCCTTATGGGATCCAACTTCTTATGGAGGCATACAAATTCAATTTTATATCAATATTTATGTAATTTCCTCAAAGCTAATACATGTTTATTGTAAATCTCCCCTTTTCTGAAGTTCTTTGGTTAAATTGGATGATTCTTTATAATTGTCACGATCCACTCGACTCCCAACTCAGTGTGGGAGGTGTTAGGTGTCGCCAGGCCCCTGCTAAGAGTTGGGTCGAGGTAGGGATGGATGTGAGGTGTGAATGCAGGGCGCTCCCATTAGTCCTGCTGACTTTTTGAAAACACTTTAAAGACCCAAAGAAGTTAAAATTAAAGACAGGATTTACTTGGTATTGCTTGTTGGCATTCTAATAGGCCCAAGGAAGTCTATGCTGACGCAGAATGCTAGTCTCGCATTCTGTGCTCTCCAACTCTGTGCACTTAAAGCAAAGGCAATGAGTTTATACATACACAATATTTTCTACTCTATAAGTTTTCTTTTTAATATATTATTTATATGACTGGAAAGTTGGCTCAGTGGTTGGCTCACTTGCTACTCTTGTAAAGGATCCAGGGTCATTTCCCAGTACCAATATGGCAGCTCACAACATCTGAGTCTCTAGTCCCAGAGTGTCCAGTGCCCTCCTCTGACTCCATGGGCATCAGGTAGGCTCATGGTACATATATATCCATGGAGGCCAGCACTCATACACATGAAATAGTAAACCTTGTTACAGAGCTTTATAAAATGGATGATTGCATCCAGTTTGCCCTTATTTTTGTTTGGCTTCCAAGAGCTACCGAGACCACATGTTAAGCGAGTTGAGTGGACAGATTGAGCAGGTCTGTTTCTCCTCTTACCACGTGGGTGCTTTGTACCCAATAGGTTTTCCAGATTGCATGTGTCTCCATGTTTGTTCAAATTCTATCTTCAGACACCAAAGTCTGTGTGTATATTGTCACACTTTCTAAACCTCTGGTCTCATGTAGACTTTGGTAGCTTGTTCACATATATTTTAGTATTATTCTAGTCTAAGCATCTTCAGTTCACTCGAGCAGACTCCTCACCTCTCTCTTGTGTTACATCTTCCATTAAAACATGCTGATTTGTCTAGTCGCTGTGCTTCTAACGTCCATTGGGCCACCTCGGAAGCCTCTGCTCTTCTTAGTGTTATTGAAAGTGTGGTTTTTAGACCCTTGGCTACCTTCTCAGAGCACAGGCTTGCTTCCTATGGGTTAAGGGGTTTGCTTAGGGACCCAGTTAACTTACATTCTTCCCAGATTCTATCTGTAACACAAAGGTAGAAAGATTGTTGTGGGTGGTAGTGGAAGGGTAGAGAGGGGTGGCTCGGGGTGAGGAGAGCAGGGCAAAGGCTTCCACAGTGAAAGCTAGCATTCTGTATGCTAATACAAACTTAAAGTAATAAAAAATAACCCTTTGTCCTACTTTCTTGTCTCAATGGGTTCCGTTGACTATCAGTACAGGGAGTGACGCTTGGAGCAGTGTTGCCTGTGGGGCCCATGACTTCCCTTACCACCTTGTTTGTCCAGCAGAGATGTCACGTTTCCAGGCCTCTCACAGGTTGAGGACTGTAGGAGAGGATGCTCCATTGAGGAGGGAAGAGGTCACACGGATTGACTGTGAAGCTTAGAGACTGGAGTATGATGTCGTGGGACTTGGAGAGGCCTGGTTGGATGGTTGGCGCCACTGTGTGTGAATAACTGTGCTTTTCATGGGAGCCCCCTCTCCCCCCATTGCTGACATGAAGATGGAGGAGAGCTGGTAGAATTTTAAGAAGACCCACCCTTTCTTCCACTCCCCCTATCCCCCACCATTGAGATGGGGTCTAACTGTCTATCCCTGGCTAGCCTGGAACTTCCCATATAGACCAGGTTGAATGCTTAGAAGCTTGCTAGTTCTGAGTGGCTGGCATTAAAGGTGTGCTACCACCCCTGACTGGAGAAGTTTTTATATAAAATATCCAGCATAGCAGATCCTCATAATTAAGAGTTGCGAATCAATAATCATAGAGACTCATGGAAAATTAGTGATTGATTGCATTGGGTAGTAAAAATTGTGGTGATTATAATGGTTGAAAATATGTTACGTAAATAAATAACAGGTCAAAAGTCAAATACAGTTTAGAATCAAATTTTAGACAGAAAAATAGTTGGAATAGTTACAAAGTACAGAATTTATACCAGAGTGTTTTGGTATGAATTATTTGTAATGTACTATTTTTCTCTGTCTATGATTTGATATGAAGTAAGTTTGTTTTAAATATTTTCCCTGTTATGGCCTCTGTTTTGGGTCATGCCTTTGAATTCTATGTGCTTTTAGGCAATGGAGTTGTTTTTCTTATTTTAAAGATGACAGCTTATGTCATCTTTAAAGCACATGCCTCGCTTGTGTTTTACAGACACATGCCTCTCAGTATGCCTTGTCAGGCAGGGGACAGTGGCTTGGTGTGTACCACGGCAGAGCCAGTGTCAGGGGGTGAAGGAAGAGGGCAGTCAGTATGGCTTAGTCAGTTACCAGAGAATCTGGCCGCCTGAAAATGGGCTTATTTTTAATTGTTATTAGGTTTTGGTGTTTTTTGACTTTTTGTTTTGAACTCTGTGCCTGATTTTGCTTCCATCGGCCACCTCTGATTCTCTCCATTTGTGGCCCCTTCATGGCTGGCTTCTCTACATGTTCTCCCTTAAAATGTTCAGTGTTTCACTTTGGTTTCCTTTCTGCAGGTAGTTGACAGTTAAACCCTCTGTTAAACCATGACCTCACCTGCGTCTTGCAGAATTGCTGCCCACCATGCTATTATGAGATGACTGATGTATAGTTGTTTTCTGTCTTTCCTTCCTATTTTCTTTTCCCTGGCTTTCTCTGCTGTTCTGACAGGATACTGTAGCAAACTCTTGATTCATTTTACTTCTCGACAAGGTGTCTTAGAAACTCTATCTTTATCCTCAAGTTGGCAATGATGAAATGAAGATTGCCCAGGACATCATGTATGCAGAGGTATATGGTGGGTGCTGGTGATGCTGGTGATGTTGTGAGGGGTGTAGGCTGATGTAGAACCCCCCTCTGTCATTGTGCTGTGTTGTAGGCCAGGTTACTTTGTGATGAGGGCTGTCTAAAAGGCCTGCTGGCCGTCCCAGGGTCTCCTCTGTGAATACTGTGTTACACATCTTTTTATGGATAGAAGAGAGGCCCCTGGATTTAATATTCCAGTTTATTTGAATCTTTGTCTCTATTGTCAGTCACCATTGACCTTTAGATCCAAAACTTGGTAAAGAATGTAGTAAAAGGTACAGCCAGTTCCTTGCCTTGGTGTCTTGTAAGGTTTGCAAAGAACTTGCGGAGTGCTTGTTCTGACCTCTAGATTGTGGGAGCCAGGGGAGCAGTCACGAGTTACAGGGGAGAGAAGCCCAGTCAGAAATGTGTTGGGCCTGAGGGATGGTGCACCACGAGCATGCTTGTGCAACCCCAACTGCAGGTGCACCTGTGCCCTTGCTCCCGCAAGGTCTGTGTCAAGCTTGTACAGGCTGAGGTGACCCTGCCCTCAAGGAAGTTCTCACAGACCTCACTGTGTGACTGGTATCTCCACATTTTCTCTGTTCCCTTCCTTCTTCTGCTGGCTCTGGCCTCAGTGTGACTCTTGGAAAATGTTCCTTTCTTGCTGATATTCTACTTTGTACCTCCTTTCTAGTTTTCATGTAATCAAGGTATTTGTAATCTTCATATTCTCTTTATATGACATTGTAATAAATTGGTCTGGAGGTGGAGTGTGGGCTGAGCAGTGTTTGTGCTGAGGCAGTGTATGGTGGATTCTCTGCTCGCTGATCCCTGGGTTTCCCATGGTGCTCCAGGCCATGCCCATCTGTGCTTTCCCCCTACCCCCACTCCTTTGGGATTTTCTAGACAGGGTTTTTCTGTGTAGCCCTGGCTGTCCTGGAACTCACTCTGGAGAGCAGGCTGCCCTAGAACTCTGAGATCTGCCTGCCTCTATCTCTTGAGTGCTGGGATTAAAGGCGTGCTCCATTGCCTAGCCGTCTTGCTCTCCTTTTGACCTTACCTATTGGGGTATGTTGAGGGTCAGTGAACTAACACATGCAGGTCACTTGTCATCCACACTTGAGTGGCCCAGGGGGCACGCAAAATGAACGTCACCTGGTTATTATGCTCCAACCATTTGGGAGCAGTGTCTGAAATAAATTTCCAGCTAATTGTAAGTGTTTCTTCATTGTGATGGTTAATCCTGATCATCAGTTTGACAGGTTTGAGATGTGCCCAGGAGAGCATATCTGTGAGAGCATCCCAGCTAGACTTGACTGAGGGAAGAAGACTTGCCTTGGAAGTGTGCATCGCTACCCCATTGATGGGAGTGGAGAAATTTGTAAAAGCTGGGTTTGAGCATGATGACATATACCTTCAATCCAGCTCCCAGGAGGCTGAGGTAGGAGGATACCTGTGAGTTCAAGGCCAGCCAGGGCTATACAGGGAGTTCCACAACAGCCAAGACTACGTAGAAAGATCCCATCTCAACACACTCCCACAAAAGGTAAATCTGTAAATAGCAAAGCCTGGCCCTTGCCCCAGATACCCGACCCCCTGAGTCAGTCTGAGGTGAAGCCAGTGCGTCTGAATGGCTGTCTCCCTTTCAGAAGGTAACTGCCTCCAGTTTGTTCTGTCTTTGATTTCTCTCCTGTGATAAAGTAGTTGATTAAATTATGTTGCCACTGAGATCAAGTTTCTACCCCTCAAATCTTTTAAGGTAGGCCTGGACTTGAAAATCCAAATGCTTTTAGGCATTTGTGAGGCCATTGTTATCAAGAAGTGTAATAGAGAACCAGCCCATGTGAGAGAGTCAAATGAAAACTTTATTGAAAACAAGAAGTAATGAACAATTCTGTGGGACCCCAGCTTTCAAAGCCTATATTTAGTACTACTCTAGAGTGGCCACGTAAAGTTAATTTTCATCAAGCAGTCTTGCCATAATAAATGCTTGTGGCCTGTCAGCCATCTTTGTTGATGGTGAGCAAATAAAAGGGAAGAGGGAACGAATTAGCCCACACATCTGCCCCCAAACCTGATCATGCCTCTTTACCGCCAAACACATTGATTCTTCAGGTGGACGTGCAAATACTTGAATGCTAGGCCCTGGCTGTCTTTCTCTGTTGCTCTTTGTTGGGTTGTTGTTTTTACACTCAGGTGTGCCTGTTCCTGCCATCCTGCTCCTCCAGAAATTATGCCAAAACCACAAACAGTTCTGACATGCCCGAGAAAGAACAGGCCTGAATTCCTGTTGGAGTTCCCCTAGGATGGGTGTGTGACATTGATTTGGTCACCAAGTGTGATGCCTTTGTTCCTCGGACAGTCAAGAGACGATGTGCCAGGTGTTTTGGATTGGGCAAGCATATAACCTCATCATGGTCCTCTCTGGGACGCAGACACCAGTGGAACAAGCTTTTCAGCCTTCTCCACTGTAAGCCTTTATGCCTGTCGCTTCCTCTGGCTGTATGATTTTGAACAAGTTGGTGAGAATCTGTCTAATGGGTTGTGTGTGCATGATAACACCCAGAACTGTGTTAACTGGACTGATAACACACAGAGGAGTACCTTCCGTTGTGAGGGTCTTCCAGCGATGACTCATCTTGACCCTTGGAAACTCAATAGGATTTTGAGGGAAGACTTTCCAGATGAGACTTAATTATGGATCCTGAGAACGAGGAGGTGGTTCTGCATTGTCCGTAGGCCAAATACAGTTCCAGTGGTTCTTAAGGAGTCCCATTGCAGCATGTGAAAACAGAGGTCAAGAGGGGTGCCGTTTATGGCCATGGGGAATGTGGCCACCCTCTAGAAGCTGAAAGCCTAGAACCTTCAGAAAATGTCCTTCGTGCACCTTGATTTTAGCCCTCTCAAAACCATCGACTTAACTCACTGGTTTTCCAATTGTCCAAACAGATTTATGAGCTCTGTGAATGGAATGATAATACGTGTTTGTTTGATAGATAGATAGGTAGATAGATAGATAGTGTGGCCACTATATTTGTGGTCATCAATACATGTTATCTGTTTTATCTTTGTGTGTAGCATGCATGTGTGCTCTTGCTGTTTTTACTAGAAGATAAGATCTTCTTTAACAAAAGAACCTGTGGTCAGGTGCTCTCTGTACTCCGCACTGGTCACAGTCGATCCTTACCTCTGAGCAATGGGTATAATGTATGTGGATGGCATGTGGCTTGGGGGAGACTGGATGGTGCTATTGTGTGTGGACTTCCTAGTGGGACTGCCAAAGTGTTTTTTATAGCTAGTGGATTGCTTTGTAAGTGGGGTGTTAGGTTTTAAGCCTTCTCCTTCAGGTATATGTATTTGTTTTGGGACATGTACCCCTTATACATTCAGCTGATTTCTCTGTACTTTATCAGTTTGTCATTTCCCATCATTCCTTTGAGTTCAGGTACTTATTATGTTTATTCTGTGAGTAAGAGCTTAGTACAGAGATTACCCACATTGGTCAGATTTGGGAAGTTAAGGTCTGGAACACTTTCAGCTCGCTATTACCAGATACTGTTGGCCCATGAGCTGTTCCTAGCACTGCCTCTGATGGTGGCCTTATGGCCTAGACTAGCTTAGAGCAGCTTAGGAGTGCGCTGGGGCTCACAAGGACACTTGTCCCATTTTCTCTTTTTTTTAAAAGCTTGCAAAATGAATTATTTACTTACTTGTTGCCACAGTGTAAGGTACTGCTGCTGGTGCTGTCAAATGGGAAAACTTGAAAGAAAGTTTGAAGCCAGTTCATAGTCCTAGAAGAATTTTGTTTTACTTCCAAGTTATGTGGATTAACAACAGCATTATTTTCTTGGCAAGAATCTGGCATGAAGATATTGAATTCTTAGAATCTGAACTTTGTTCTTCTATAAATAAATCATTGGTGACTTTAGGTGCTGGGTTGAATGTGTACTTCCCTTGTTGGCAGATTTCTTGGCAGACCTTTGCATAATTGACAATCTAGTTATTTAGGTCTTTATGCCAAGGAATGCAAGCTTCTAGGTGCAATTTCTCTACTTAACAAAGGGTGTTGGAGCCCAATATATTTTCTAAAATTTATGTATTTTGCGGAGTATCCTAGTTAGGGTTTCTGTTGGCGTGATGAAACAGTATGGACAAAACCATTTGGGGAGATAGGGTTATTTGGCTCACATTTCCATATCATTGTTCATCAGCAGAGGAAGTAAGGACAGGAACTCAAGCAGGCACCTGGAGGCAGGAGCTGATGCAGAAACCATGAAGGAGCACTACTACTGGCTTGCTTACTCAGCCTGCTTTTTCATAGAACCCAGGACCATCAGCTGAGGGTGGCACTACCCACAGCAGGCTGGTACTACCAACCATAGGCTGGGTGCTCTTCTGTCAATCACTAACTAAGAAGATGCCCTGCCAGCTTGCCTGGGGTATTTTCTTAATTGAGGTTTCTTCCTCTCTGATGTCTAACTTGCATCAAGTTGACATAAACTAGCCGCACACAGAGAGTACATGCATTCTTTGTTCACTTTCAGTTCCAGATGGTGGGACTTCACTTATCCTACTGGGGCTCCAGGAGTTTTAGAGTAGACGTTGGAGTTTAGAGGTATGTGCCAGTTGGTTTTTTTCAACTTGACTCAACCTAGACCTCTAGGAAGAGGAACCCTCAATTAAGGAATTGCCTCCATCGTATTGTCCCGTGGACGTGTCTCCTGTTCATTTCTTGATTGTTCATTGACAAGGGGGTACCTGGTCCACTGTAGGGTGTCCCACCTCTGGCCAGGTGGTTCTGCGTTATGTGTGAGAGCAGGCTGAGCAACCATGGGCTGCAAGCCAGAAAGCAGCAACACTCCGTGGCCTCGGCTTCAGTTCCACCTCCAGGTACTTACCCAGGGTTCTTGCCCTGAATTTTGTTCAAGATGAACTATAAATTTCTTCCTCAAGTCGTTTTAGGTCAGTATTTTATCACAGCAACAGAAACTAACTGGGTATTTAGTCGTTTCATGACCGGTGCCATACTTACAACTTCAGTATTTCCTGAAAAAGCTTATTCTGAGAGGTATTACACCAGCTTCTACCAGTGTCTAGCTTGGTAAGTTCCATGGCTTTAGCTAGAGAGATCTGCTATAAAGAATCACTATTCTCAATAAAGTCATTAAGGGCACACCGTGGTTGTTGTGCTGGAACCTGGAGCTTTCCAAACACTATTGTAAGCCGAGGTCGCTGTGAGTATTTCTTGGCAGTTGTTAAGAACAAGTGCCTATCAATAACTGATAATCAAGAGAGAAACATGAAAATTCCTGGACACATACATCTACCAAGATGAAGTCATGAAGGAGGAAACCTGAACAGACACAGTTAGCAGATAATCTGAACATGTGCAGTTCTCACAGTTTAGCTATCAAGAAATAGAAAACCTGTGAACAGATCAGTTCTGAGTGTAAGAGTGTTGTCTTAGTTGGGGTTCCATTGCTGTGAAGGGACACCATGACCAAGGCAACTCTTATAAAGGCAAACATTTAATTGGGACTGGCTTACAGTTTCAGAGGTTTAGTCCATTATCATCGTGGTGGGAAGCATGGCAGCATCCAGGCAGACACGGTGCTGTAGAAGCCAAGGGTTTTACATCTTGATCCAAAGGTGTCCAGGAGGAGACTCTGTATCACATTAGCCAGACTTGAGCATTTGTATGAGGTCTCAGAGCCCCATCTCCACAACGAGACACTTCCTCTAACAAGGCTACACCTCCTCCAGTAAGGCCACACTTCCTAATAGTGCCACATCCCATGGTCCAGGCCACCACAGATTGAGTCAGTAATTAGAAATCATCCAGTAACGCCGGGATGCACTCGGGAGGCAGAGGCAGGTGGATTTCTGAGTTCGAGGCCAGCCTGGTCTACAGAGTGAGTTCCACGACAGCCAGGATTACACAGAGAAACCCTGTCTCAAAAAAACAAAATAGTGCTCGCTTCGGCAGCACATATACTAAAAAAAAAAACCAAAATAAATAAATAAACAATAAAGAAGAAATCATCCAGTAAAGTAAATACCAGGAGCTCGGTGTGGTGACTCATTCTTGCAATCCCAGTATCATGAAGTTGATGCAGGAGGATCATTGTGAGTTTTAGGTCAACTTGAGCTGTGAAAGTGAGATCTGCCTATAAAATTATATGAATAATAGTTAAATCCTAGAACCAAGCAGTTATATTACTGATTTCTATTGACTATTACAAAAACCATGAAGACCACTTTTTCAGTTATTCCTTTAGGAAGGAATTCTTTTAAATGCATTCCACATGATCAACATTACTCTAACATCAATACCAGGCCAGGACACAGGAGCCAGTGGACTTGGATGGCCCAGTGGGTAGAGGTGTCGGTGCATGGCCCTGATTCTTGGATCCTCAAAAGTGGCAGGAAAGAACTGACCCCTGGAGTGGTACTGTGGCCTTGCATGCACATCTGCATTCACACATGTCTACAAGAAAACAGAAATGATTAGAATGTGATTCAAGAAAAGAATAAAACTGTAGGATAATATCGTTCAACCTAGATACACAGACTTCAACAAAACCAGTACCAATCCCAGTCTGTAACACATTACAAAGATATAGACCATGGTCAAGTAGAATTCACGGCAGGCATACAAGGATGGTTCAGCACATGTAAATTAATGGGTATATTAAGTCAATAGAATGAAGAATAAGACCATATAATTCTTTGTATAGAAGAGGCACTTGCTAAAAGTCCGCATTCATTCTTGGTAAAAATCAATGACAAACATTCGATTATAGAAAGTATGTATCTTAGTGTACTATGGATGCTAGGTGACGAGCTGTCACTATACTCGGGAAATGCTGGCCGAGGTCTAAGATGGGAACAAGTCAGAGCTGTCGACTGTGTCCACTTTATTGCTGGAAGCCTTGGAGTCCTCAGGCAAGCAAAAGCAGTAAGACATTCAACTTACGAAGGAGGAAGTTAAGTTGTCACACTTGGTAGGACTTGTTTTGTATAGAAAACCTTAAAAGCACTGTCAACCATTTCAGAGCAGATACACAAATTAAGCAGCATTGCTGGACAAAACTCCAACACATCACTCTCAGCAGTGCCGCCACCCTCCAACAGTGAAGCGGATAGCCCTGGATGTCCTGGAACTCACTTTGTAGACCAGGCTGGCCTCGAACTCAGAAATCCACCCGCCTCTGCCTCCCAAGTGCTGGGAGTAAAGGTGTGCGCCACCACGCCCGGCTTTCAGGATGACTCTGGGGGGGGGGTGAAATGCTACCTGAGATAGGGGTCCCAGCCTGTGCTTCTCCAGGTATAAAACAGTGCAGGCCAAGGCCGAGGCTTTGGTTCTCACCCTCCTGGGCACCCAGACAACACTGGGAACCCTGAAGAGTTGAGAATGGGCTGTGGGCCTACGATAATCCATGGGAGGGTGAGTGTGCAGAGTTCAGGAGACTTAGGCTTGGCTCTGTATGAGGAAGGCTTCCCCCAGTGGCAGTCCTTGATGCGAGAGACAGCCCTAGCTTGTCCAAACTGTTTGTTCATGGAGGAAAAGGACGCATAGGCTTACTCAGTGTGGACCAGAGATTAAATACCTTCTGCAGGAAGGGCTGTCTGGGAAGGGAAGCTCATTGGCTGGACATTCAGGGCCTATTTAGATACCTCATTAGCATACTTTAGGCTCTATGCTACATGACCAGTTGAGATCCTCTTAGTGGGGTGTTGGGGTGTTGTGGTGACGTGCTTCAGGATAGGAACCTGGCCGGGAGTAGAGTCAAATGCTTACCGTCCTCAATTATGAAACTGTCAGGGTTTTTAATCTGCTTGACTTAACCAGTTTTTCTGTCTGGTGACACGGTTCCACTTGTCCACAAACCATCAGAACTAGAACCTGGGCAAAGGACCTGGGGATAATGCAAGATGTCTCGGAAGTAAGAGCGGGGTCAGGAAGGGACTTTGGTGGATGTCTGAGATATCTGATCAGCCTAAGGGTCCCTTCCTCACCTCAAACGGAAAAAAGGAAAGCTAAACGTACTAGGTAATGGGAAAACAATCACATTTGATTATTAATTATTAAAGGAATGCAGTTTGATGTGGTCACATGTTTATGTGATACAAACATGAACCCTCGTACTAGGATGAGATCAGCTGGAATGGAAAGGAGGCTGGAGCATTCTTACATGTTAAAAGGGAAAAAAACCCCTTAATATTTACCATAGTAAGGTATTATGTATGGGAGAGAGGTGCCAGGTTATTTGTGCAAATACACCCTAAATTAATTTACTTTTTAATTAACATGAAGAATTTATTTAAAAATGTCATTCTAGAACATTTATTTCTGTCCATACAACATACTGTCCTTAAATGAAGGACCTTTGCTCTTTCTGGGTTCAGTGTGGACATTAAGGTAACAGCACCACGTACAGTAATGCAAATACCCAGATTCAAAGGAATGTTTTTTTTTTTTAAATGACTTATTTATTCTTATTTTATGTGCAATGATGTTTTGCCTCCGATTATGTGTGGGTGGGTTGTAGGAGGCTCTGAAACTGGAGTTACAGACCGTTGTGAGCTGCCATGTGAGTGACTGGGAAGTGAACCCTGGTCCCTTGGAAGAACAGGCAGTGCTCCTAACCACAGAGCCATCTCTCCAGCCCTCAAAGGAGCATTTTTAGCAATTTAAATGCATTCACACAAATACAACTGACCACTGACGTGTGTGGCTCTTCTTTGTTAGGGCTGGGGTGGATTATGAGGGAGTCTCTTTGTAGCCCAGTTTGTCCATCTTTCCCCCATCTCCCAAGTGCTGGGGATACAGGCATACACCACCACGTCTCGCTTAATGTGTTCCGACTGAGCACGTTTGCAAAATGGATAACAGAGTTGTTAAAAGTGGTGGCGTACACCCTTAATCCCAGCACTCGGGAGGCAGAGGCAGGCAGATTTCTGAGTTCGAAGCCAGCCTGGTCTACAGAGTGAGTTCCAGGACAGCCAGGGCTATACAGAGAAACCCTGTCTCAAAAAACAAACAAACAAACAAAAAGTGAGGCTGCGTTCCACCAATACTTAAAATAAGTGCATGGCATGAAATAGAAGACAAATCCATCCATCATCTCTGCATTACAGGCAGAGCCTTCTTCTTTCTCTCCCAGTCATGAGGTGTTCCTCTGTGTTCAGTTGTCTGCACGTCACACTGTTGGCTACATAGTACGTGTTTTCTGTGCTGTTGTTAGCAGATATTCCCCCAACTCATATGACAGGATGAGTCATGACGAGAGCTTTCTATTGCACGTCTGCAAATATCCACGTGCAAGAGTTTTATCTTGAAAACTTACTAGGATCTCTGGGTCCTAGGAGTCCATCAAATTTACTTGAAATGGCCAAACAACAGACATAATCATGCCAAGTTGGGCAGTGAGAAGTTTGTTTCTTCTCACGGCTTTGGCAGTGAGGTGACAGTGGCAGTGAGGTGACAGTGGCAGTGAGGTGACAGTGGCAGTGAGGTGACAGCTCTCCTGAGGGTTTGTCTTCCGTTTCCTGACCACTGATGGCGGAGCCTTCTCATACGGCCGCCGCAGACCACTTCAATTCCTTTCACTTCCTTTTGTGAGATGCATGTTTTGCCCTTTTTTTTTTTTTTTTTTTTTTTTTTAATAAAGTTCATGCTATAAAGTAGTTATTTCTACTTTATGGCTGTGCACCTAGTTTCAGCCGTCTTTAGCGTTTTTCCCTAGTCAGCATGATTAGTCAGCTTTCCCTTCGGAAGTGGTCGTGGCAGAACCCCGTGTGTGCTGAGCACGTGTGCTCCACTAAGCTGCATGGCTCATTTCACATACATGACCTGCCATGGAAAGTGGAGGCGATGGGTCTGTATTTCTTTTGGAGAATTGTTTACTATTAATATGCTTTGTAAGTGATGACTTAATAATCATAGTCTTTAAGATTATAAGTTACCTCTGTAGTGCTACTTTCAGTAAACATGTTTAATTTGAATTTTCTGGTTCCCTTGGCTTAGACTGGATTTCCCTCCTTCCGTCCCTCCCTCCCCCTCTCTCATTTTCTCTATTGTAGAGGTGTAGTGGTGGTAGTGGTGGTCAGTTCAAAGTACCTAGCTAGCTGCCCAGACCTTGCTGACCCAGAGAAGTGCTGTCAGGTGGGTGTTCCTGATTGTCTTGTGAACTTTGGGATACATTCTGACCTGATTGAGGACAGAGGAATGTGCGGAAAGATGCACAGTGATCAGCTGCAGGAAGTGGGGAGGGGAGGGATGGTGGCTTCTCTGCTGAGCTGTAGGAGGAGGACAGGTGACAGGCATGTGCCAGATGGAGGGCCTCAGGGGTGGGCTGTGGCTTTTTGAGTTCTTAGTGGAGCACCATTCTTGTTCGACCTAGCCTAACAGAAATGCAGCTTTGGTGGTCCTCAGCCTTCACCAGTGTGCCTTTCTTCCTAGGTCTGTCAGCTGCCCAGAGGAAGTTCGCTCACTCGCTCAGAGACTTCAAGTTTGAGTTTATTGGAGATGCTGAGACTGACGATGAACGGTGCATAGGTAAGAAGTGCAGGGAGGGGGGTCTGGTTGGCTTCCCTCTGCCTTGCCCAGCGTGGACTCATGCCTTTCTCCTTACAGATGCCTCCTTACGGGAATTTTCTAACTTTCTGAAGAATCTGGAGGAACAGAGAGAAATCATGGTGAGTAGCAGGGATGTAAATTTATTGATGACCAGATTTCCACAAGGGGACAGTCTGGGCTGTGGAGCCAAGCCTGACAGAAGTTTTGAGGCATTTAGTGCTCTGAGGGGGTGGGGTCTTCTGAGCTGTTTTCTGGGTCCATGGTGGTTATTGTGATCAGTTCTTGGTCAAGGTCCTGGACCTCTCTACTGATGTTTCTGTCTTCATTATGCAGCTGAAGGCTGGGGGCCACTTTTGCTTTTTGTTAGCAAGAACCTTTTGATTTACATGTATGTTACCCTAAAGCTAAAGGCAGGACTGAGAGAGCGGAAGGATGCTATTTGAGCCATATGTCTGGATTTCTTGTCTGTGAGGGTGGACAGAACTCAGGTCTGGATGTCTCTGAAGCTCCTCTCTACACTGAGGTGAGGTGACCTGGCTCTAAGGAGAGCCACTTCTCCATTCAGTGTGCTCCGAGGGCCTGGCACTTTGCTCAGTACCTTGTGAACTCAGCAATTGAGTGTCAAGGATTTCAGAAATCTTTTTCTTCCTTGTAAGTTTGTGTGTCTTTTCCAAGTACAGAGACTCTTGGTCTGATTGCCACTGGGTCTCCACACACTGTTCTCACTGATGCCCATCCCCCACTGCTTTCAAATAATTGGAGCTTGCAGAAGACACTGAGTTTAGTATCCCACACAAGACAATGACGTAAACTACTGTTCTTGATACTTCAGCGTGAGCACTGCCTGGATTAGGTTGAAGTGTGCGGGGCTCAGATGCAGTAGCGCTGGTGATATTGAATGTGGTTACTAACGTGCTTGCCTGTCTGTTGTGCTCAGCGGCTTACTTCAAGTCTTGGATTCCATGTCAGTCTATAAAGGAGAGAGTTACTCCACCCTGTTTTATGAATGGAGAAACTGATCCACGTGGTCTGCCCAAGATCACTTTGTGAAGTAGGGATGGAGCCCTGAGCTTCTCTACTTTCCATGTAGCCAGCTTCTGACATGACATGCTTTGGATCTCCCAGGTGGTACCTAGCTGAGTGTCTGTCAGGTGTATTTACACTGGGACAGGATTCTAGGGGTAGAATTAATGATTTTAAAAGTAACACAGCCATGTTTTCTAAAAATCTCACAATTTGCACTGTGCCCTACATTCTGAGATATTTTCTAGATGTTAAGAATTCCCTGGAGGGAGCTGAGAGGATGTCTCATTTGGTGACGTGCCTGCCACACAAGCATAATGATTCAAGTTTGGCTTCCCCAACCCATGTAAGAAGGCTAGGGATGCGGCAGTGTGCACAGGGCCAGGGATGTGGCAGTGTGCACAGGGCCAGGGATGCAGCAGTGTGCACAGGTAGCCTTGTACCAGAGAGGGAAGCCAGGGACATCCTGGGGCTTCCAGCTGGAGAGTCTGACTGAGGGGCCAAGCTCCAGGTTCAGTGAGGCTCTGTCTGAGGAGAAATGAAGGCGGAGAAAGGGAACAGAGGAAGACAGCTGCTGAGGAGGACAGCTGCTTGTTGACTTTTGGCCTTTCCACACATCTCTGTGTGTCTGCAGCAGGTGTGTACACATATGAATATGTACATATAACATACCTGGAATTTCATGGTGTGCATGTGAAGATAGTATGATCATATGGACTTTTCCCAGCATGCACTGACAGGTTCAACTAGTGGTTGTATAATGTTATAGTCACTAATTTCGTAGCTATTAGTGAAGACTAAATATGACATTAGATCACAGCCGTGCCATGACATCTCCTTTCTACACCATGTGGAGACATGGGGGTGTAGGCTGGTAATGAAGCATGTTGGTTTATATTATATAAGGAGTGTGTGTGTGTGTGTGTGTGTGTGTGTGTGTGTGTAATTTCCTTTGGCATTTAGTCATTCTTTTCTGAGATCCTGAGCATGTGGCCAATTGTTATTGATCTTTTATGTTCTTATTGGTTGGAATCTGAGGGCTTGGTAGCTGTGGTTTGAGTATGTACGGTTCCCATAGACTCATGTGTTTGAATGCTTGGCCCATAGGGAGTGGTACTATAATATGGTGTGGCCTTGCTGGAGGCAGTATGTCACTGGAGAGGCAGGCTCTGAGGTCTGCTATGCTCAAGCTATGTCCAGTATTGCACACAGTCACTTCTGCTGACTGTGGATCAAGATGTAGAACTCTCAGCTCCAGCACCAGGTCTGGCTGCATGCTACCATGATGATGATGATGATGAATTAAACCTCTGAACGATAAGCTAGCCCCAGCTTAATGCTTAACTTCATAGGAGTAGCCATGGCCATGATGTGTCTTCTCACTAAGGCCGGTGATGAGTGGACATCCAGTGTGCCAGCAGATAGGAAAGGGCCACAGTCGAGAGCAGATGGGCGGGAGCTGTGCGTGAGATGTGGCAGAGAGGTTCTGTGTTGAGGGCCGTTTCACAGAGCACTGTTGGCGGAGGTCTGAAGAATGGCTAGCAGGAGAGGGCAGCAGCAAGGCCAGAGGCTGCAGGAGGCAGGGAAGCTGTGCGGGAGCAGGGAGTAGTTTAATCAGTAAGAGGAAGAAAATTAAAATCTGCGGAAGGAAAAGACCAATGCCTGTAGTATTAGTTATTAAAAATTAAACCATGTTTTAGGGTTTGCTACTGGCCTCAATGGTTTATGTTCCTGGAACAAAGACACACACACACACACACACACACACACACACACACACACACACACACACACACACGGCCTTTATATTATCATGCCTTGAACAACACAATAGCTGGGCTACTGCCTAACCTCTGTGTATTAGTCTACTTCCTGCTGAATATCCCGAGTGACTACTTACTACCTCTATGTTCTGTCTTGGCTGTCCTGGACCCAGGTGGGCAGCTCTTGGGCCGAGCTCTCCCGGTACTTCACATGGCGGGCATGCCTCTTTGTCCTGCACCATTCTCAGGCATTCTCCTCTCCTCCACACTCTCCCAGCATGGAGTCTCTCTCCCCATCTCCCTCTCTCTGCAACCCCCCCACCCCTGCCCAAGCCTGGAAAATTCTAAAATCCCGCCCCTGTCTGTCCCAGCTATTGGCTGTTGGCACTTATTTACCAATCAGAACCAACTGGGGGCAGGTTCCCAGAAGCTAAGTGCAAAACTTCACACAAAAAGAGTTTTGGGGGGATGTCTTAGTTAGGGTTTTACTGCTGTGAACAGACACCATGACCAATGCAAGTCTTATTAAAACAACAACAACAACAACAACATTTAATTGGGGCTGGCTTATAGATTCAGAGGTTCAGTCCATTATTATCAAGGTGGGAGCATGGCAGCATCTAGGCAGGCATGGTACAGGCAGAGCTGAGAGTTCTATGTCTTCATCCAAAGGCTGCTAGTGGAAGACTGACTTCTAGGCAACTAGGGTGAGGGTCTTAAGCCTACACCCATAGTGACATACCTACTCCAACCAGGTCACACCTATTCCAACAAGCCACACCTCCATATGGTGCCACTCCCTGATCCAAGAATATACAAACCATCACAGGGGAATATATTAACATTTGTAATACAAGCAGCTACAAATGCAATATTGTAGAAAGTTTTTCCTCCTCCTCCTCCTCTTCCTCCTCTTCCTCCTCTTCCTCCTCCTCTTCTTCCTCCTTCTCCTTCTCTTCCTCCTTTTCTTCTTCTTCTTCTTCTTCTTCTTGTAGGACTTTGGGCTTTAGCAGGTAAATTCATCTGTCTGAAAGTCGGCTACCAACTCCCTATCTGTTTAAGCTGTTAGCAGCATGTTCATATGCCTACTCTAAACCTAAGCAGGGCCATACCTACTTAGTTTAGCAAATACCACTATGTGCTTGCTACATGCCCAGTGCTGGGTTGTGACAGTGTGACACAGTTCTGTCTCTTGAGTAGGTGGATATCCACTAGGGGAAGTGGTCAAAAGCCTGTGTGCTCGGTAATTCTGCAGTACCCGAGGCAGTGGGGGATCCTGGAGAGGTCAGTGCTGAGCAGAGTTGGCAGAGGCGGCATACCTCAGTCAGTCAGTCAGTTAAGCACAGATGAGCTGAAACGCTGCATCCTTCTTGAGAGGAAAACTGCTTCCATGTCAAGGAGAGTGAAGTGCGTGTTTGAGTATCCCCTGCACTCCTCCGTTGCTATTAATACAGAGTTTATGGGTGTGGCTCAGTATAGAGTGTGCTCAGTGTGAAGATTCAGTCCCTGGCATCCAGCAAAACTATGAACTGAAATCCATGACTCACTGGAAGAGGAAGCAGGCAGAGTACCAGTTTAGGAAAAGAAGTCACTGTTTGCTTTCACACCCAAACATTTGGTCTTCTTGAGCAGATGCGCTCAGCGCTGTCAGTGTTGTTTTTCAGGACAGGGTTTTGAGGTGCGTAATTTTTTCTTGTAGTGTTTCTGACTCTGACTGTGGAAGTGAAGAAACCTAAACTAGGGCGCTGAGCTGGACATAGTAAGAGGCCAGAGCTGGCAGGGTTGCGTGTGTGCATGCTGTCTGAGGGGAGCTGCCAGCATTCCTGTGATGTTCTGTGTGGCCTGACAGGACATGCTGTGCTTATCTGAGGTGGACAGCTGTCCAGGAGTCTAGGGACTTTTAAAATAGTGTGACAGCATTTATGAGCATCTCTAAAAAGCCCCGTGTGTACTGTATTTACTTCTCTGAGTAAATCCCTTGAACAGACTGAGTTTTGTTTTCTTGCCAGCCTGTAAGTGAGCATTCAGTTTCTGAGCGTTCTGGCAAATCAGAGTTGGGGTTTGGACCAGAGGGTTAGAAAAGATGCAGGAACAGTGTGTGGGGGAGATGGAAGGTGGAGCTTTCCAGGGGTGTCCAGAGGCACCTTAGACACAGGAGGTCTGGGCAGGGCAACCTGTCTACCTTTATGTATTACACACACACACACTTTCTGAGTTCTGCTATAACCACTTTGGTGTTTGACACTTGGTTTTTATTCTAAGCTATAACTTTTTTCTATAAAGATGTTTTATAATGTTACTGAAGTAATATTCAAGTAAATGAATGTTTTGGATCTTTGCGAGTGTTCCTTCTCCTGTGTGTTCCACAGCGGGTGTTCCTTGAGCATGGTGTCTAGGCCAGCATCACCATCTAGTGTGATGGTTGGTTTCCATTGTCACCCTGATAGGATTTGCAATTGCACAGGAGACCCAACTCTTGGCTTGTCTGTGGGGGCGTTTCCAGAAAGGGTTAACTGGGAGGCAGTGTCCACCCTGCATGTGGGCAGCGCTGTGCTGTGGCTTGCTTCATTCCTGCTGTGTTCCTCCATGACTGATCGTACACTCTTTAACTGTGGGCTTCTCCGTGACTGACCATACAGCTCTTGTTGAACGTTGCTTATAATTTACATCATAAATGGTATAAAAAGTCGATGCTTTCTGTTTACAAGTCACGTGTATAATAACACATGTGTAGTCAGTTCTCCTCCAGAGAAAGGGACACATTTGTCTATAGACTCTGTTGGCAGGAATGTACACGGTGGGAAAAAAATCCAGCAGTTCTTCATGAAGAACTTACTTCATAAAGATCTTGCTTTGCTTTAAAAGCTGTCCATGGCAGTGTGAGGCATAGTGGGCCACGCCTTTTTAATCCCAGCCCTTGGGAGTTAGAGGCAGGTGGATGTCTATGAGTTTGAGGCCAACTTTATGACAACCAAGGCTAGACAAATAAACCCTGTCTCTGAAAACCTGATACAAAACGACCCAAAAGCAAATGTGGCCCGTTACTTATTTTACAAATGTTTCTTTCTCTCTTTGAAAATGATGCTTACCATTTGATGGTAATATTTTCATCTAATTTAATTCATCACCCTTTTGTCATATAAGTTTAGTCAGGTATGCATGCTATTGTAAATCTTGCTGTCAGGAGTGTTCCGGTTGGGGATTCATTTTTGCATATCTAGAATACTTAAGGAATTATAGCCACGATAAACGTAACTCATAATTGTGGTGTGAGTGTGACTGATGTGGCCAGGAGACTTGAAACCGTTTTTGGGAGAAGCCTTCTTGTCCTGTGAGTCAGTGTCCGACTCATTGTCACGTGTGACTCTCCTGTCTCCAGCAGATTGTACTTCCCCATTGGAACTCACATTTCCTCTATTTCATATTCTTTGTTTCTAAGGAATTGGCTTACTTTGGATTGTGCATGTGCCCACAGAACCAAGAGCCACCAGAATCTTGCCAGCTCCTTCCTACAGTTGTCTAAAACTAGGGTGTTATTGAAACCAGCTGGATTGATTATTTCATGGCACATGCTTCTCAATGACCTGGGGCCTCATGGATCATGCATGAGTTAGAGAGATGAGAGGAAATTGTAGCCCACTGAAGTGAACAGTTGGTTCTACCTCACTTCACTGGGAACCACTGCTCTGTTTGGAGACCTGCAGAGGAGAGAAACATTCTGTCTTTTGGCTTCAGCTGTTTGTAACTTTGTCTTTTTCTTCACCTCTTCTTGGCCAGGGTTGGGGTTGGGTGGGATGGGGTGTGGGGGGGTATGGGGATGGGGTGTGTGGGGGGGGTATGGGGATGGGGAGGGGGGGTGTAGGTTGGAGATTGCATCCTGGCTTTGTGCTCCCTTTGGACACACTGTCTCAGAGGTCAGCTTTGAGCTTGAGGGAATGTGTCTGTAATCAGTACATCCATGGCTACAGTCCGCTTGAGTAGATGTGAGTTTGGGTGTTTCTTCTTGCCCGTGTAAACAAGTGCAGGTGGTCAGTATTTCAGTTCAGACATTAAATGGACTGGTTACAGAGGGAGCAGTGAATCTCTTCGCTTGGAAATCTTGTTTAAAGGAATTCCTGGACATTGAGGTGGGATACCCTCTAAAGGAGTGCTATGTTTCAAGTATTCTTGGAGGTACAGAGGGAGAAAGATTTGTGTGTGTGGGGGGGGGGAGCCAGATTTTGGTGACTAAGATGGAAGATGATTCAGAAGTGTGTGGGCTCTGAAGAAGTTTCGGAAATATCTTAACACAAGTAGTTTATTTCTTTGTTCATACATGTATGTGATGAACATAAACCAACTTTCAAGAAGGTCTTTAGAGAAACTGAAATATAAGTTCTAAGTTCACATATAATAAAGCTTAATAACACTTTTCATTATAGTATATGAGATACTGGAGTCTCCCCCCCCTCCCGCTTTGTGGCATGCTATTGTCAATAAAGATGGTCTTTTATCAGTGGTGGGGTTTGTTGGAAGTCAAAGGGATTACTAGTGGTCATGATTCTGTGGAGAACTCTGGGAGTTTGCCAGTCACTCACTAGTCCTGTCCCTGATTCAGGGAGAGGGAGAATGATGGGTTGTGGACTTCCCTGCTGCATTAGTGTAAAGGCCAGGCACCTCCTTCCGCAGCCCTTGGCTAAACACAGCCAGGGAAGGAGGCTCACGCCTGTGGACGGCCTTGCTCAGCTTTTCTCAGAATCACTTTGAGCATAGCTTGTACCAACTCAGCTTCCCTTCTCCTTTCCCCACCCACTCCCTTCATTTCCTGGGATCAGATCCTCATCTAACCCTCAGCGAAGCCTTTCTGGGCTGGCTCCTCCTTCCCCTTATGTAGATCTTGGATTTTGTAGCCTTTTTTCCCCCCTGTGCCTATGTATTGTTCTGACTAGCAGAAACAAACTTTTGTATCAGATTTGTTGTTGGGGCCCAGCAGCTAGTGCTTGTCATCAACAGCAGCTGCACATTTTGTGTTTGTGTACACTGCTCTTTCCATGGTCTAAGTTGTTAGAGCTTCAGTCTCTGGCGAGGATTTTTTAATAGTAAAATTTTGAGTGGTTTTTTATTTTTCTTTTATGTGTCTATGTCTGTGTGTCTATGTCTGCATGTCTATATGCCATCCTTGCATGGATGCCCATAGAGGCCAGCAGGAGGCACTGGATCCTCTGAAACTGGAATTTCTGGAAGTATGTGAGCCTCTGATGTGGATGTTGGGAATGAAAAACGTGTGTATTTTTTTATTTCATATGCAATGGTGTTTTGCCTGCACGGCTGCCTGTGGGAGGGTGTCGGATGCCCTGAAACTGAACCTAACAGTCAGTTGTGAGTTGCCAAGTGTGTGCTGGGAACTGAGCCAGGGAAGATCAGTCGGTGCTCTTAATGGCTGAGCCGTCTCTGCAGCAGCACGGAGTTTTAAAGCCCGTTCTTTCTGGGCCTGGCCATGTTCTAGCTCCTGGGGGTGCAGTGGGGGATTGAGCTTCTTGTATAAGACAAGTGCTTAGCTTGTAGCTATCTAGGAGACCGAATTAGCATGAGCTTTTCAGCCCAGGCGGTGGCTCCCCTGCCAGTCAAGCGTGGCCCACACACCTAGAGAGGCTGGAGGCCCCAGGCCCTTTGTTGCTGATGAGATGCTCATTTTGAAGAGTTCTTTCTTTGATTTTTTAACCCCCTTTTTAGTTTATTGCCTTATTGAGTGCAGTATTAACTCTAGCTCTGTCTGTAATAGCATCGATTGGAGGAACTATAATTTTCTTTTTCTTACTTACAACTGGAAAGCCAAACTTTAAAATTCTGTCTAATGATGCTTTTATAGCCTTCTGACAGACTAACCCCATCACTTATTTCCGTGGGTTTTGAGTTCCTTCTCACAGTGTTCTGCCCAAGTATTTATTTTGTTAAAAAGATAAAATTAGGGTCCTTATTGCCACACATGCAGAGAGGAGAGACGACCAAGGTTAAACAAGGTTACTGGGCCCAGTGTCCTTGGTAGGCTAATACCCTCCTGAGATGTCCAGCAGTTTTTGAGCTATGGTTCATGTTAATTAAGTCTAAGTTAAAAATTGTTACCAGTAAAAGGCATTAGATTTTAAAATTACAGTCAAATGCTGCCTTTTCCTCTCAGAGTTCATTGTGGATTTGTTTTGTTCCTCTCCCTTTTAGCTGACTTTTGCCAGACTTGCATACATGTGTGGGGTGTATGCACGTGTGCACGCTCGCAAGTACACATGCAGCCTAAAGACTTTGTAGAGCACAGATGTTAGGAAGAGGACTCTTAAACTTTTATAATTCATAGACTTTACTTTTTTCTTTTCATTTCTTTTCTTTTGTTCTTTTAAATCTGAGCCTAGGTTATAGGCAGTATTATGGAAATGAATCTAAAACTGAGGTTTTTAGAACTGTAGTTCGAACCTTCTTGATGTGTTGGTTTCAAGGCAATTGGAATATCGGTGAATATTCTCAGTGGATCCTTCTTGTTCTTACTGGAATAACAATAGAAATGTGGTAGTTGGACTAATAACTGTGAAACGCTCATTGTTGGGATGGGTGCGATCTGCACTGTTCACGGGGTGGCTGTGGACTGAGTACTGGGCGTTCAGTACTCTGCACTGGGCGATCTGCACTGTTCACAGGGTGGCTGTGGACTGAGTACTGGGCGTTCAGTACTCTTGTTTTCCCATCCTGATTCCAGACGTACACACTGTTGACCTCAGTCCTTAGCTGATTTTCAGATCTACACACCGTTGACCTCAGTCCTTAGGTCTAGTTGTTGCTGTGAGCTCATTAAGGTCCTCTGGCCAGTGGTGGTGCACACCTTTAATGCTAGCCGGCCAGGAGCCAGAAACAGGGATCTCTGTGAGCTCTAGGCCAGCCTGGTTCACAAAGTGAGTTCTGGGACAGCCAAGGCTACACAGAGGAAGCCTGTCTCAAAACTATCGGCCAACCAAATAAACATTATACTCACTGGTTTTAGTGGATTTAGGTTAGTGATTTTGAGTTACTTCTGTACAACTAATGTGTTTTAATGTTTGTTTCTTTAACAGGGCAAAGAGTCAGTTTAAGCCGAGGGCTGTGCTGGGATTTCTTGGCATCTGACCCTTCTCTGGGTGCTGCCCTCTTCCCTTACAGGTGTTAGGTATCGGGTGTCATTCTTTCTTTTTGGCTGAGGATATTTGGATAACAAAACAAAATTATTTTTTGTGCTGAAAAGAGAGAAGCAGCTAGGGCTGAGCCACAGTGAGCAGAGAGCGGCCTTCTGACCGCCTTGGTGCAGCTGAGCCACAGTGAGCAGAGAGCGGCCTTCTGACGGCCTTGGTGGCAGGGCGGGCGCACCTTGCTCTGCTGAGGAGAAGATGGCACGCTTTCCCAATGGCAGAATTTTTTTGATTCAATTCTTTTACCAGCTCAGCTCTTTAAGAAAAACAAGGGCACTTAAGTGGCCATTTTATTTGTATCAGGCTGGGATGTACGTCGACAGGAAAAGCTACAGTCCTGGGGAGCAGCCAGCTACATGGAGAAAGGGTCACAGTGTTGGGAAATATAATGACTGTGTGAGGTGCATCTGGCAGGCCCACGCCAAGGTGTCCCCCAGAGAAATGACGTCCTGTAACAGATCTGATACAAAGGAGGGAGGGACAGGAGTGAGGCCCTGGAGAAAGGGGTAGACACATGGGAGTAGAGCTATGAGGGCAGAGAAGAGGGGACAGAGGAGGACAGAAAGGGGCAGAGAGAGACTTGTTGGGAACACGTGGAGACAGTGAACTGGGGTGGCGAGCAGTTCTTACCTGCAGCCAGGTGTGGGCTGCTGCAGGGAATGGTGGCAGGTGATGATGTAAGCCTTGCTTAGGTCCCTGGAGGTATCTAGTGAAGTTGCTTGTAAGCTACCACACAGCATGAGTATGGATATGGATATGGAGGGTCATTAAATTATTTAATAATGAGTTGGTTTAGCTGCAGAAAGTTTGTGTAGCAGTATATATCTCACTGCATGGTTGCACACAGGACTAAGCACCGGGAAGAGGGAGACCTACCTGTGGTAGGTAAGGGAGGAACGTGAACATGAGCAAGTCCCATGATGCCTTGTGTTTGAAATATGCCATAGTGAGATCATTGACCTTGTACACCTGCTGAAGATTAATGTGTAAGAGCAGTGTCTGCTTTAGAAATATTTTACACAGTTCTTTATAGAAATAGTTATCTACACTCCTGACACCTTAGACAGTAGGGCGCGAATTATCACAGACACAGCCTCACAGCACAGCTTAGAGAGCACTGTGTAATGGCCACATCTGAGGGTTCACGTCCTTTTGGTATAAGGTACTCCATTTTCTAAAATCTTTCTCATGCTTTCAGAGGGTTTATTATCCCAAGCCACAGGGCCCTATTGACAGCATAGGTGACCAGGCCCTTACAGACAGCCCTGAGGGGTTTTTCCACAAGTGTCTCCAAGGGTCTGCCGGGCCTGTCCCCTGCTTTTCTCTCATTTCTATCTCTGTGTCCATTTCGTGCTCGCTCTTGTGCTCGCTCGCTCTCTCTCTCTCTCTCTCTCTCTCTCTCTCTCTCTCTCTGTTTGTGTGTGAGAGTGTGTGAGAGCACTCTGTTTAGATGCGTGGGTAGGATGCTGTGGGCCTAGAGGGTAAGCTTGTGTGTTCCTGTGGAACCACCCACTTTGCTTTGTTCTGTGACTGGGTTTCTCACTGGCCCAGAGATTGGTGATTTGGCCAGGCTGGCTGACTTGTGCATGCCAGCCAGAGTCCTCTTGTCTCTGTCTTTACATCCTGGGATTGCAAACGTGTGCCTTTATGCCGCCCTGCCCCCTTTAAGATAAATGTAGGTTCTGGGGATCATTATATTGCTCTTGTTTTCTAACCCAATCCAATTTGTGATCTCAAAGCACCTGAAAGTAGATTGGAGATTGGATAGGCACTGGGATTCTTCAAACAGTTACTGTTGATCAGAATAAGGCAAAGTGGGCAGGGAGATGGTTTTGCAGGTAAAGACACTTGAAATACAAGTTTGATCCCTGGGACCCTCAGGAGATTCCTAGAAATTGTCCTCTGACATCCACATGTGTGATGTGACATGTGCCCGCCTCCCCATAAGTTAGTACATGTAAAAAGGAAAATTTAATAATGAAAAGCATACTCCCTGGGAAGATTTATGGACTCTGTAAATGTCCTTGTTGTAACAGTCCTTTTTTGGAAAAGTATTTTTCATTTTGGGAAAGCTGTTTTGTTCAGATAGATAAATCCTTGGTCCCCTTTTGAGAGTTCCCGTTTCAAGGAAAAATAAACAGCGTGTCCCAGCTCAGTTGCTTCCTCCACTGCTGTCTGCGACGTTGAAGCTGAAGAGTAGAGTTTTCCCCTTTAGTGCAGTAAAATTGGAAGTGTCTGGAAGGTCATGGGAGAAAACAGTGAGACGTCTCTTTTGCTCCTGAGAATACATTCCTTCAGAGGCCACGGCCCTTTGGAGTCCAGGATGAAGTAGTGAGTGCTGTGGGGAATGGATGTCATTCCTTCTGGTTCTTCTACATTCAGCCTGGCTTTGCTAGCACCTCCTCCTTAGAACGGCATGATTTGGTGTTTACTCCAGCCTGTCACGGTTTTACCTGGGCTGATCTGTTAATCAGTAGTTACTAACTGACGAACTAACGTTGCCATAGAATGTCCTCTCTGTCCCTGCCCTAGTGTGGGGGCCTTTGTGCTTAACAGCCTCAGAACTCGGCCTTTGATGCTGTGGTAGGATGGCCTCCAGCCGGGTCTCTTGTCATGGCCAGCTGGGCTCTTAGCTCAGCTTGAGCTGGGTAGGTTACTTAATAGAAGTCACAGCAGTGGGGATTTGATTGAGCCAAGCAGGTGCTCTGCCATGGAGACATGTCCACAGCCATCTTTCAATTTTGATTCTGAGACTATTCAAGCTTCTTATAGCCACGTATCTAACGAGAAGAGATGCCAGACCAGAGTCATAATGGAAATACTGTTGGAAACTTTCAGAGTCGTTTTATTTTTTACCTTGTGTAGTGGCTTGAATATTCTTGGCACTATTAGGAGGTGTGGCCTTGTTGGCGGATGTGTGTGTCGCTGTGGGGGTGGGCTTTGAGGCTCCCATGCTTAGGCTCCTCCCAGTGAGGCAGAGAGCCTGTTCCCTAGTGCCTGAGGAAGCCAGACCCCTTCTGTTGCCTTTGGATCAAGAGATAGAACTTTTGGCTCCTCCAGCACCATGTCTGCCTGGATGCTGCCATGTTTGCCACCATGTTGATAGTGGACTGAACCTCTGAGTTGCCTTGGTCACAGTGTCTCGTCCCAGCAGGGAAACCCTAGGACACCTTATATTGTGATTCTGCCCGAGTCTGGGGTTTGAAGTCTTCATCTTTTGAAGTAACATGGAAATACAGCATATGCTTTGGCTTTCCTGAACTCGGGTAGAACCCCAGAACCGTGGATAAATTAGGATCTCAGGGTTCCTGGGATAACTTTCTGGCTGGGTTTCTGTGTCAACTTGACACAGGCTAGAGTCACCGGAGAGGAAGGAGCCTCGGTTGAGAAAATGCTTACATGAGATTTAAACCTCCTCTGGTAAAGACTTTGCTGGTGCCACAGGCTGCTGATGGACCCTTCGGCATGTGGACCTTTGGAGGCTGTTAAGGATCCAGACTGTAGGAGTGCTCTTAGGTAGTTTTTCACATACAGATTCTCGGAACAGTTATAGATATTTTAATCTTTTCCACACTCAATTCACATAGCTTGCAGATGTATCTCCAGTCTACCCGCTTCTTTTTGTGTCTTCCTTTGTGTAAGCCACCATCCTGGCTTGCTCCTGGGGAAACCCCTGGGAAGAGTTTCTTCTTTAGGTTTCCCTGCCTCTGAGGCCTTTGCTTGTGGCAGGGGATCTTTAAGAAGATGTAAATCATTCTATCGGTTCTCTGCTTAAAACCCTCTGGTGGCTTCTCGCTCAGCCAGGGATGTTGTGACTGTCATGGTCTGGTCCTGGTCACTCAGCTCTTTCTGTTCCCACCAGCGTCCTATGCCCCAGCTATACTCCCCTTTAACAGTGCAGGCATAAGCATTCCCTGTGCTTTAATCCTGTGCCTCTGCTGGCCTCAGGCTGGAGTCAGCTCCTCCTGATCCTCACATTCCTGGTCCCCTCACACCTTTCAGCACTTAGCTTAGATGTCACTGCATTGATGAGTTGATGCGGCTCAGGTGGAGCACGCGCCTCCCCATCTTCTTTGATGAAGTCCTCACCACACTTGGTCCTACTTTTCTCTGGTTGAAGGCATCGTTATATAATTTGCACTTATTTCTCGCTCACTAATCAGCAGAATTCACAAGGGCTGGGGGGGGGTTCTCTTCTTTTTGGGGACCTTATACCTTGGCCCAGTGCTCACACATAATAGTTTACTGAACTGCGGGTTTGGTTAAGGTTTGGGATGGTGTGGTATCCATTTGGTACTGCAGTGTTCTATGGGGATTGTTCACTCCTCTCCTTTGTGACTATAAGTATTTGCTAGGCTCTGTTAGACTGGTGTGCAGTGCCAGGCTTCCTTCTTTCTTGAGCATATTGGCTTCTGTCAAGGATGTATTTATTATGTATGGGTTTATTCTGCAACAATAGTAGGCTAGATCTGGACATAGAAGCTTTGAGATTGACACAGGTTGTCTTAGTCAGGGTTTCTATTCCTGCACAAACATCATGACCAAGAAGCACTCGGGGAGGAAAGGGTTTATTCAGCTTACACTTTCATACTGCTGTTCATCACCAAAGGAAGTCAGGACTGGAACTCAAACAGGTCAGGAAGCAAGAGCTGATGCAGAAGCCATGGAGGGATGTTCTTTACTAGCTTGCTTCCCCTGGCTTGCTCAGCCTGCTTTCTTATAGAACCCAAGACGACAAGCCCAGAGATGGTCCTACCCACAAGGGGCCTTTCCCCCTTGATCACCAATTGAGAAAATGCCTTACAGTTGGATCTCATGGAGGCATTTCCTCAACTGAAGCTCCTTTCTCTGTGATAACTCCAGCTATGTCAAGTTGACACAAATTAGCCAGTACACAGGTGTTATATATTATATTTCTATTAACTATTTTTTATATCTATTCAATTTGTATGTATGTTGGAGGGGCACATAGATGTGTGTGCTTAGAAGTCAGATAACAACCTGGGGGGGGGGGTATCAGTTCTCTCCTACTGTGTGGGTCTTGGGGAATCACACTCTGGTTTTCAGACTTGGTGGCTGGTGCCTTTTCTGGCCCAAGTATCTTAATTTATGGAGATTGTGGATTGCATCACCTTGAAAAACATTGAGAGGTAAAACCTTTGGTGTCTGTTTTCTGAGATACAACATGGTCTGTTCCGGATCTTTCTAGGATGACCAGTTCTTTGTCTCTGTTCTCTTCTTCAGTGTGTGGTGGTCTCTGGGTTTTTATTCTTGCAGGTCACATGGTGCTAAATGTAGAACATTTGGATTTAAAATTCAAAATGCCTAAGATGGTGGGTGCATTTGGAAGATGAAGCCATTCTCCCTGTGTGGACGTTTCTTCTCCTTGTGTGTGTTGCCAGGGGGCTCTTTTGCAACTAAGTAGCAAGTTTTCCAAGTGGGCGAGTGGCATGCAGGGTCCCGTGTGTTTGAGGGTACAGCTGCGTGTTTTGTATTCTTCACTTTGTACTGTGGATGTCCACATAGAAGAAATCATTCTATAGCGGATGAACGCAGAGCAGCCTTGGCTTACATTAAGCGCTTGCCTTGCCTGCAGAGAGAGGAGAAGGAACTACATTTGATTTTGGATACGTTCCTTTAAAAATCATTCACCATTTCCCCCTTATTGTAAGCTTGGGTTTACTATTTTTTTTTAGGGAGGGGGCTTTGTAAAAGGTGGATGACATTCTTGTGTAGCTTTGAGGGCCTTCTGTCATTGTGGGTATTTCTGAGTCTTGGCACTGGAGGCCGGGAGGGCCTCCTACCGAGAGTTCAGTAGCATGCTTTTACTGAGTATGCCTCTCCTTAGGTAAATAATCCTTTTGTTTGCATTTTCAGCATTTTGTGGCTTTGAATGAAGAGCCCCAAGTGAGTCACTGTAAGCCATGAATGAGACTGTGGCCAGATGTGTGTGTGTGTGTGTGTATGTGCGTGCGCACACGTGCGTGCATGCGTGTCCACCCCCCCCCCCCCATGTGCTGCCTGCCAGCAGGTCCCTGCACTTGTTCTGACTGTGGAAGTTGCTGACAAGGAGCTGTCAGTAGTGTAGTGCAGACTCCTTGTATTTGGAAGATTATCCACAGTTCTCAGTCCTCAATACAGTCTGAAGGACCATTGAAGGAATGTAATTGACTTTTAAATCTCGGAGGAGGAGGTGAA
>LR749499.1:187622-440945 GCA_902729485.2 Mus minutoides
CCCCCCCCCCCCCATGTGCTGCCTGCCAGCAGGTCCCTGCACTTGTTCTGACTGTGGAAGTTGCTGACAAGGAGCTGTCAGTAGTGTAGTGCAGACTCCTTGTATTTGGAAGATTATCCACAGTTCTCAGTCCTCAATACAGTCTGAAGGACCATTGAAGGAATGTAATTGACTTTTAAATCTCGGAGGAGGAGGTGAAGACGGTCGCCCACAGAAGTGTTCTATTGGTGGGTATGACAGAGCCCTTTGTTGTTTATGGATGGCCTCCTCCTCAATGTTCTGTGGGGCCAGTTCCGTGCTCCCCCCCCCCCCAGCTGCCCCAGCTCCCTTCCCTGAAAAATGTTTACAGATGTCTAGCTCTTTAGTACATTTGCAGCAGCGACTCAGTTGTTGCATTGGCAGAATGAGGTGAAACAGCCAAGTGTGTTGTTGTTCATTTTGCTTGGGAGTGCGAGATGAAAACGAGATGCTGTTTTTTTTTTTTTTTTCCTAACGCTGTGTTCCTCTTGTTATTCTTGTTCTCTAGGCATTAAGTGTGACTGAAACCCTGATCAAACCCTTGGAGAAATTCAGAAAAGAGCAGCTCGGAGCTGTAAAGGTTTGTGTCTATTCTGAGCACACTCATAAACAGAGCATGCCCATGTCTCTGCTGTTGTGTACACTTTAGTCACCTTGGGCAGAGAGGAGCAGGGAGGTGCTGGGGGAGACCATCTGTTGGTTGATGTTTGAGATAGATGCACTTTTCCACTCAGGGAGGGAAATTCAAAACAAAACACAACACCTGGATGGGCTGTAAACATCTAAGGAAACCTGGCCGTGGAGAGTGCTCTGTTTTCTTCTCTAGATGGAAGTCTTTCTCCACTCCAGAGTTGCAGCTGTGTTCATAATTCTCTGTATTATGGGGAACTGTGGCCCTATGCCAGCCTTAATGTTATGGACACTGCTCCCACATGGAGCCCTGGAACCTGGGACGAGACTATTGCTATTGGGACATATTTTCCCGACTCTAGCAAAGATTTATTAAGTGTCTATTATGTGCAACTATTTTTTGTTAAGAGTGAGCTACAGCCTTACACTCAAGGATCTGAGATGTGGCCAGGATTTCTGGGAGAAATACAGCAAACAGCTATGCCACAGGGGAGCCTGAATATATGTAGTAACTTCAAAGGTTTGTGATCTTAGCCTTAAAGTTAACCTAGAGAAATAATTTCCATCACCCCCCACTTCCTGGTCTTTCTGTCCCTCCCCTCCCCTCCCCTCGTATGTGAGGGACACTGAGAGCAGAGACGAGCAAAATAAATTTTAAGTAGGGAAGAGAACACCCATGTTTGTTACTTTTTTCCACCCAGCACTTGGGATGTGAACTTTTCCCCCTTTCCGTTTATATTCACAGATAGAAAACACCCTGTCCTTTCCCAGACAGCCAATGAGCTGCAGGTTTTGGATGCTTTCTTTCTTCTGCTGACCATCAGCAGACTCTTCTCTCATTGCCTTCCCACACGCCTCAGGCTTCCTTTGTGTTCCGTGTTTGTTTATCAAAGCAATGGACAACCGCTTACAGGGAGAGATTGCTGTACTGGTGTAGTGTATGACACAAGCCGTGTGGCAACCAAGTACTATCCCTAAGTCCTGTTTCTGGCAGCAGGTTTTTGAAGGATTTGGCTACATTCTTGGTCAGTACCACCGTATGGGGAGTTGCTGTCTTGTCTGTTGGTGACCCCTGGAAAAACCAGGTGGGACCCTGGAGAACTCCCAACCCTTAAACATAATAAACAGAAGTGGTCACTTCTAACAGAGCCATGCATAAACAGCCATTCCTTGCATTATGTTAAATCTTTAAAGATCATGCTTCATTTCATTACCCTCTAGAAGCCTCCACCTTGCCTTACCATAAATATCTAGAAAGGAGCTTATTTGGTTAATAATAGTTCTGTAAGAACCAGAGAGGAACTTGCAGTTTAGGGGTGTGTGTGCTGGAGTGTGTGTGTGTGTGTGTGTGTGTGTGTGTGTGTGTGTGTGTGTGTGTGTGTGCGCACACGCGTGCGTGTGTGCACATGCGCGCGCGCGCGCGGGCATGCATGCTTCCTAGACACTCAGATCGGTTTTGACAACCACATGCTTGTGTTCCTTTGCTTAGTGTGCTTGCATGCTATGCTTTAAAAAGACTTTAGTCTCTTAGTTTGAAGAGTTTCCTGCAAAAGCAGGCACCGAAGTGTTCTCCCGTGGAGATAACAGCAGAACATTTAAAAGGTGCCGGCATCTGAGTCTCTAGGTGCCTCTGTCAGCATCCTGGCTTCTCGCCTGCTCTCTCTTCTCCTCTCCTCTTTCCATGTGCTGACCTCATCTGCTGTGCCTCTCTGGGGCTTTTTGGTTTCATCCGTGCCTGCATCCTCTCGTTTCCCGAAGCTTAATTACATGTTTGACTGTGGTTTAAATGTAATCTATGGCGCTAGGCGGTTTCTGTAAATTGGATTTTAAAAAGCTTCCAAGGTACTCTGCATGGTTGTGCGCTGTTTTGATGTACCTGCCTTGACTCATGTCTGCCGGGTTTGGGCTTGTTTCTGTTTTGAAGGTTCTTCTGTGTTTTCTTGTAGGTTTGGTGGGATCAAACCCTGTGTGCAAGCCCACTGGCCTTGACAAGTTGGCAAGGCACTGGCTGCTCTGGGCTTGTAGTGGTGCTGGTGGAAGTTTACTTCGAGGCCGGCTTTACCCCTTACCTCATTTTCACGCTGTTTCCTTTTTCTGGACAGTGTTGGCATTTATTTTGCAGTGCCCCCAGCATCTTGAAAGCCGTTGTTCGTTAGAGGCAAGCACATGAGTAAACTGTGCAAGTACAAAAATGAAAAATTGCTTTCTTAGACAGCTGACCAGCTGGGTAGCGGTGTAGACGTGGGTCTGTGTGGGTAGCCTCAGTGCGCGTGAGTCATGCGGACACCCTAGACTGTACCGACTCATTCTACCGACCTCGGACACCCTAGACTGTACTGACTCATTCTACCGACCTCAGAGAGCGATCGGAGTTTGATGTTACCCGGTAGACGCAAACATTTAAGCACAAGGCTTGGAATAAATGTCATTTCATAGACTATCACTTCTCACTTCAGCCTGGGACCAAACTTGCAGTCACATTTTAAAAACATTTCTTTCCAGGAATATGTCTCACAGGTAGACTTAATATAAACTAACTCGCCAAGGTTCTGTAAATAACTGCAGAGTGTGGGTGAGACCAAACCTCTCTGGGGGGGGGGGGGTTTGTCGTATCAAGTGCTTTGGTATAGCATGAGCGTTGCAATAGGTTAATCCCGTTACTTTCATTTTAGTTATAAAGCACCTACTTGTGCGTGGGGCACACAGGGAATTAAAGCACTGGCTGGCCTTCAGCTCTGTGGGAGAACAGGAAGCATGCCCGCAGAAAGTGGTGTGGGGAGCTGAGCAGAGATCAGGGATGCACCCCATCCAGCTTTGGAACACACTCAACGCTTCATGCCCTGTCAGAGTCCTTTCAGTGCCTGGGTGAACTGCCTCTTGGGGCCACTCTAGGCCTCTCTCCCTCAGTTGCAAGAATTACAGGGATCTGGAAATACCGCCCACTGGCCAGGTCTCGGGCCTGAAGTGTGTGGGTGCTATCATTTCACATCCTACCCGTGGCACCGGCTCGGTGGCTCCATAGCGAGTATTCACTCGGTGACAGTGGCTCAGGTCAGTGTTGGCACACTGGTGCTGTGTGTGCATGCTCACTGGGCTCCTTGGCTCGAGCGTTGGAGGGTGTGGGAGGAAGAGCCGAGTGTCCCTCTCTTTAGAGAGGCTAAGGGCACTAGGAGAGGGATTGTAGCCGGGGCGGGATTGCTCGTTGGGATGCTCCGTGTGAGCTGAGGGGGGTGGACACCCTTGGGTCTGGGTCCACTGGCAGTAGGATGTTAGTGGACCCTGGAGGACGAAAGGGGAGACAGGACTCTGCTTCCTGGGATGCTTGCACTGGGCCCTGTTCCCTCTGAGGAGTGCTCCTTCACCTTCTCGCTCAAATACAGGGAGAAGAGTTGGAATTGCCTATGTAAATGGTTAAATTCTGTAGACTTCCCAAACATCAGATGTTAGTGTTTACATCTGAAAGGTAAACCTTTTTGTTTCTCAAGAAAAGTTGTAAAATGTAGATACCTATACAGAGTCACGATAAAGAAAATCTAATAAAAATCTAATAAAAAACAAAAAACCTCTCTTCCGAAACAAAACCTAAATTCTGGCACAATATACAGTTATGTTCATATTTCTTTGATTTCTTTCTTTTTTTTATGAAAATGTAAAATTCTTAGTAAGAAGTATAAAGATGGCCATAAATTGAGTGGTTGATCTCTTCTGAGGTTGATCTCTTCTGAGGTTGATCTCTTCTGAGGTTGATCTCTTCTGAGGTTGGTGGCAGTGTCCTCCTGATTTGCTGTTTACCCCCCTAACTGGGTTGTTGTTTTGAAATCTAGAAGATCTTTGGGCTTTGCTTAGATTGCCTTTGTTTTAGTCCGAGATCTGATGGTGATCTCTGCGGTACAGCATCATTTTTTACGTGTGACTCAGCCCATCTGGAATTAATTTTGACATGGGTGAGGTTCTGTTTCTGTTTCCTAGTTAAACAGTTAACATGAGTCCCACTGGTTAAGTGATGCATTTAAAAATGGGGGTGCTCTCTGCCAGCCACCCTTGTATATATTTTACTGTTAATGCCCTTTACGAGGTCTGTTAATTTGAGTTGTGGGTCTTAGGTTCATGAATTTCTCTTCCTCTTATATATTTATATTGCTCTTATTTTATCCCATGATGCTATTTTAAGTCATACCTCATTTTTAAAAATGTGTGCAATTTTATAACATTATAAGATAACTTCTTGTGAGTAATATTTAATCTTCAGTTGGTTTAGTAATTTTATAAAAACATGTTGATATACTTTCAGAAGAGATGACAAATGGGATAGGCTCGTTTCCCACGTGGAGACCAGCCCAGGTCTGCCATGGTCGCTTCTGGGGAGGGCTCTCTGGCTTGCCAATGCTTATCTTTCTTTAACCTGCATCTTTCCCAGCGAGCCGCACTTCACGGAGAGCCGAAGGTTCTTGTGAGGTTATATGTCTGCTTCATAAGAAACATGTGCTCTTTGCCATCGGTTTGAACTCTAGGACTTCGCTGCCAGTGTTTATTATACCCTTTTCCTATGTGCAGTGTAGGGAAGGGCAGGCTCTAGTCTTTATTGGTTGCTTACTAAGATCTATGTAACTTTACCACAAGAAATAGGAGGCTAATATCCAATATTTACAAAGAGCTCAAAAAGCTGAACTCCAGAAATTCAAATAACCCCATTAAAAAATGGGGTACGGAGCTAAACAAAGAATTCTCAACTGAAGAATGCCAAAGGGCTGAGAAGCATTTGAAAAAATGTTCAACATCCTTAATCATCAGAGAAATGCAAATCAAAACAACCCTGAGATTCCACTTCACACCAGTCACAATGGCTAAGATCAAAAATTCAGGTGACAGCAGATGCTGGAGAGGATGTGGAGAAAGAGGAACACTCCTTCACTGCTGGTGGGATTGCAAGCTGGTACAACCACTCTGGAAATCAGTCTGGGGGCTCCTCAGAAAACTGGACATAGTACTACCGAAAGATCTAGCAATACCTTTCCTGGGCATATACTCAGAAGATGTTCCAACTGGTAACAAGGACACATGCTCCACTATGTTCATAGCAGCCCTATTTATAATAGCCAGAAGCTGGAAAGAACCCAGATGTCCCTCAACAGAGGAATGGATACAGAAAATGTGGTACATTTACACCATGGAGTACTACTGAGCTATTAAGAACAATGAATTTATGAAATTCTTGAGCAAATGGATGTATCTGGAGGATATCATCCTGAGTGAGGTAACCTAATCACAAAAAAAGTCACTTGATATGCATTCACTGATAAGTGGATATTAGCCCAGAAACCTAGAATACCCAAGATACAATTTCCAAAACACAAGAAAATCAAGAAAGACCAACGAGTGGATACTTCATTCCTCCCTAGAATAGGGAATAAAATATCCATGGAAGGAGGTGCAGAGACAGAGTTTGGAGCTAAGATGAAAGGATGGACCACCCAGAGAATGCCCCACCTGGGTGGTCCAACACATAATCAGCCACCAAATGCAGACACTACTGCATATGCCAGCAGGATATTGCTGAAAAGACCCTGATATAGCTGTCTCCTGTGAGGCTTTGACAGTCCCTGACAAATACAGAAGTGGACGCTCACAGTCACCTATAGGGCAGAACACAGGGTCCCCAATGTAGGAGCTAGAGAGAGTACCCAAGAGCTGTAGGGGTCTGCAACCCTATAGATGGAACAACAATATGAACTAATCAGAACCCCCAGAGCTCGTGTCTCTAGCTGCATATGTATTAGAAGATGGCCTAGTTGGCCATTATTGGGAAGAAAGGCCCCTTGGTCTAGCAATCTTTATATGCCCCAGTACAGGGGAATGCCAGGGCCAAGAAGTGGGAGTGGGTGGGTAGGGGAGCAGGGCAGGAGGAGGGTATAGGGGACTTATGGGATAGCACTTGAAATGTAAATGAAGAAAATATCTAATACAAAATGTGAAAATAAAAAGAAATGTGAGCCCAAAGAATCTGCTATAAACACACACACACGCACACACACACACACACACACACACACACACACAGAGAATAAACATGGAGGAATAATTGTGTGTGTGAGCCGAGATTCTAGGAGTGGACACAGCAGCACTTGTGAGTCCCAGCTCGGGCCAGCTTGTGGGCCAGCTTGTGCAAGGTGGGAGCATTCCTGTGGCAGGCAGTACTCGGGCTCCCGGTGTAGTGTCCTGCAGGCGGGCAGCACACGAGTGGCCACATGTATCCAAGTCATAATGCAGTCTCCACGCTGACCGCTTTTAAATGGGCGCTGCGGTGGAGACAGCAGTGTGGGTGGACTGGACTTTGTGCTATGAAAACAGTCAAGGAGGAGCACCAGGGAAGCAGAGATGTAGTGGCTAACTCTGTCATAGATGTACATGCCCTGAGATGCTGTGAACTCTGTCATAGATGTACACGCACAGAGATGCTGTGAACTCTAATTCCTGTGAGAAAAGGCTGTGATAGTTCACTGTCACTGACTTAGGAAACCTAGACAATAAAGAAGGGGATGTGCCTGCGACGATGCTGTGAACAGTAGGGGGTACCGGGACATTGATGGACATGCTTTTAATATCCGTAGTGTGTTCTCAGGAGGCTAAAAAAGTTTGTTCAGGGTGAATCTAGCTGAGCAGCGGCTTCTCTGTCATCTCTGCACACAGAAGCTGGGATACTTGTTTTCACAGTGCCTTCACAACAGAAGCAAAGCAGATTCTAGTTTCAGGAGGTGCTGGAGAAGTGCGTGAGTTAAGCGAACCGGCCGAGGCCAGTGTCAGTGTGTGTTGATCAGTTGTGGCTTCTGTTGGGTGCTCTCTGCATCAGTGGCAGGGCTGGAGCTCTAGCATTTCTGGGTGGAGCATTGCATATTCACACTGGACTCTAATGACTTCCCTGAGATTGTTATGATCAAAAACATGGCCAAACTTACTGAGATTAAAATGCATTTCAACTTGTAGCAAAGTCCAGAAAAGGCTTTTGTTTATCCCCCCACCCCCCACCCCAAGACCGACTCCCCACAAGGCAGGGTTTCTGTGTGTAGCCCTGGTTGTCCTGGAACTCACTGTATAGACCAGGCTGGCTTTGAACTCAGAGACCCACCTGTTCATGCCTCCCAGATCTGGGATTAAAGGTGTGTGCTACCACCACCCAGCTGAAAGTTTGTCTTTTACGCTCAGCCTTTTCTGTTTTTCTTTCTGTGAGAGAAGATTGACATATCATTACCTCTCCACTCAAATGAATATGAAGAGTTGAATGTCGTAAAGGGTTGGGACAAACCTCACGAGCGCACAGCACAGCAGGAGAATGTCTGGTCCTGTGCTGACTCAGAGAGTGGCACTGTCGCAGAAACTCCGCCATGATTCGTGCCCCTTGCTTTATTTCTGACATTTCTCATATTTTTATAAGTTAACCGTATATGTCGTTTATGTGTATTATGTGTAATCACCGTTGTCTGGTTTTAATTTGTAGGAAGAAAAAAAGAAGTTTGACAAAGAGACGGAAAAGAATTACAGTCTCATCGATAAGCACTTGACGCTGTCTGCCAGGAAGAAGGACTCACACTTGCAAGAGGTATTCTTGAGAGGTTCTTGTTGATTTGCTTTCGAAATTAAAAAATACACAGTACTCCCCTTTTAAAAATGTATTTTACCTGTGAGGACTTTTCACCTGAGATTGTGTAGGCACAGGGAAAAGCAGATTGTGCAGTGAATTCGGAGTAGGGTTCTGTAAAACGGGGCAGCGATGAAGGTCCTACAGTATTGATTGATTGATTGATTGATTGATTGATAAGAGTGAATGTTAGGCTCTGAGGTTTTCACAGGAGCGATGTACGTCAGTGCTGGAGAGGACACATACAGCTACACATACAGCTGCTCATACAGGGCACAGTGGTGTATGCCTCTAGTCCCAGCACTTGTAAGGCAGAGGCAGGCAGAGCTCTGTGAGTTCACTGCCAGCCTGGTCTACACAGTGGATTTCAGGATAGCCAGGGCTACACAGAAAAATGCTGTCTTAAAAAACTTAAACAAAACAAAACAACCAAAACAACAACAAACAAACAAACCAACCCCACACACTTTCCACACTCGGTAGTCACAGACAGGCCTGTTCTTGGCTTTCAAGTTGTCTTGATGAACTGAACTGTACGAGCTCACGCGCTGTTCCATATATGTGAGAACACCATCAGTCTCAGAGAGCCAGGGAGCGTCCTCTTGGAAAGTGGGTCTGTTCTACTGGGGTTAATAGACTGAGTTTGCTTCTTCTTCTTCTTCTTCTTCTTTTTTTTTTAAAGATTTATTTTATTTATTATACGTAAGTACACTGTAGCTGTCCTCAGATACCCCAGAAGAGGGAGCCAGATCGGATGGTTGTGAGCCACCATGTGGTTGCTGGGACCTGAACTCATCACCTTCGGAAGAGCAGTCGGGTGCTCTTACCCGCTGAGCCATCTCACCAGCCCTTTTTAAGTTTTTCAACACAGGGTTTCTCTGTAGCGCTGGCTGTCCTGGAACTCACTTTGTAGACCAGGCTGGCCTCGAACTCAGAAATCCACCTGCCTCTGCCTCCCAAGTGCTGGGATTAAAGGTGTGCACCACCATGCCCGGCCTTTTTTTTTTTTTTTTTTTTTTTTTTTTTTTTTTTTTTTTTTTTTTTTTAAATCAATATGTAAGCAGAAAGAAATTTATATCATATCTCTCAGCTTCCCAGGTTTTTCTAAATTTTTTGGCTTTTTTCCTCCCTTTCCTAGGCTTGACTAGTAACTTCAGTTATTTATAATATGGGACACAGGCTTTTAAAAGATCTCTTTTACATATACATACATACATACACACACACACACACACACACACACACACACATATATATGTGTGTGTGTGTGTGTGTGTATGTATGTATATATATATGTATACATATATATATACATATATACATATATACATATATATATATATATATGGGGATATGTCCACATGAATGCTGGTGTACGTGGACATATGTACACATGAGTGCCCACAGAGGCCAGAGGGAGTGTCCTGTCCTCTGGAGCTGGAGTTACTATTGGTGTGAACCGCCTGGCCAAGAGTGCTGGGAGCACAACTTACATAAGGGCAGCATGCTCTCCTTTTTTTCTGAAGAAATAGTTCTTTATCGTTGAGAACACACACACTCACACACCACACAAATATGAAGTGTGATCATATGATCATATATACTCTTCATTTCCCCTCAGCTACTGAAGACCCCAATACCTCAATATTCAATACTGAGTGTTTTATACCTTAAACATTCAGCCATCTCTTTAGCCTAGAACAGAAGTTTTATTAGCAATAATGTGATGTGCCGTATAGGATTATGACTTCCCAACAGAAGCATAAAACTGCTTTCTGTCCATTTGCTTGTTCTTGAGCACAGACGAACCCGGGCATAATGTTCTACAGTGTATGTATGTGTTGACACAGCATCCAGAGGATAGGAGTAGAAAATCAAGTCTGAATGCTTTCCTGACAGACTCCAGAGTGCACACATTGTTGTTTGACATCTACGAGTGATGTTTTCTTTTGTGTTTGTTATACTTTGATGTTTGGATGGTATTTCATAGATAGCTTTTGTGTTGGTTATGCCTCACTACAGTGCTTGAGGTGTAAGGCTGTCCGTGCTGTAGGAAGCCATGCATGGCTCTCCCTGACGCTCCAGTCTGTGGCCTCAGCCTGTGACACTCTGCAGGAAGAAGCCCTGCAGTGGTCATGCCACCCCCACCCCCCCAGTCTCTGCAGGAAGCCCTGCAGCACATGCCCCCAGTCTGTTCCTCAAGGACAGCTGCTGACTTTTTGATCTGCTGCCCTCTTCACTCCTCTTCTCCGTTATCTCCTCTCACTTTCAATTATTTCAGAGAGGATTTTTATGCCTCAGACTAATTTCCACCTCCACATCGCTCTAATTAGACATCTTGCTCTAAATGTTTCCCGTGCATAATGCAGGAGGCAGCCTCGGCCCCCACACTCCACCTCCTTCCACCAGCGCGTGGCCCCCTTCTCATTCCGCTTTGAAAGCCCTTGGAGATGGTGACTTCAGAAGCCATAGGACCATGCACTGCACACCTACTCAGAGTAAGCCCGTTTCTTTCTGGGGCTTGCACCTTTTACCACAGAGGCATACCCTAACCCCTGCCTACTGTGTTCTAACTCAGATCCCCGTGTCTGTCTCCTTCAGATACTGGCTCAGATAGCTTCTCCTCAGGTCACGTGTGTTATGGTAATAATTTCAATTGGGGGTTTCTACCCTGCTTTTGATCACTCAGTTCCCAGATGATAGACACACACCTTTATATTTATCATAAGCCTTTAAAGCACAGAGCTGGGCAGATACTACCTGAGAATCTATGCTATTGATTATGACCACTTCCCTGCCAGTAACGCTGGGATATGACTTGCCACGTCTGCCTGGGCTGCTCTTACTCTGACTGGCCAGCTCTCTTGGTCAATTCTCATGATCACTTACCCCACAGTATCTTCTCTCCCCTGTGGTCCTCTCCTCAGACCCCACGTCCCTGGAACCCACTTCTCTTGCCTAGCAGATAAAGGGGCAAGATTATATAGCAGCACTTGGTGTATGTAAGGATCTCCTCATCCCTGAGGCAGCCGGGGCCAGGATTTAGCATTTCAGTGCATAACAGACCGTAGCTCCTTCCAGCTCTCTGTCCACACAGCCTTCTCTTCTGTCTTATTGTTCTTACTCTTCCTAGGTAGTTACATGGCTCCCTTCAGTGACCGTGTGCCCTCTGAAGGCTGCACTTCAATCCCCTATCCATTCGGCCTAGAATAGTGCTCGCCAGAGTGAGAACCACAAACAGGATGTGTACACAGTGAGTTATGGCTTTGACAGTATCATCAGTCTCCGAGATGATTAAACTGCAAGTCATGAGCTTGAAGAGGCACTGAAGACGGTGCTTCCAGTTTCATTTCTGCTCTCTCTACCCTTCACAGTCGTACAGACGCCCACTTGAAACAGCTCTCTTGTAAGCATGTAGACCTTGAAGAGAGCAGAGACTTACAGAGGAGACAGTTTGGTTCTGGGTGCTCATTGCCTCTGTGAGCTGTTGTGTGGCCGATCTTCAGTGAATTGACTTTTGCTCAAGAGGTTAATAGAAGTTTCTTTTGAGGATGATGCCGGGCAGGGGCACAGAAAGACATGTGAGCCATTCTCCCCCTTGTTGTTAAGAGGAGAGTAGGACTTCCGTGAGATCTTAATCCCTCCAATGGTAGTGCCTCCATGACCCTGGAGCAGGCCTCATTGCTCGAAGGTTCCATCACCTCCAAGAATGATGTGTCAGAGGCCAGGCTTTGCAGGGCATATGTAGGCCATATCCAAATCATAACCTGTGGGGAAAAGTTAGTGCATTATAGACTCAGATCATTCTGTGCTCCGATGTACAATTGGAATATTGCGGCGAGCTCACTGTGAACTCGGGAATCCAGTGAGTGAATCATAAAGTGGAGGGCCCAGCAGCTCTGGCTGTTCAGAACGTTCAGATGCAAGGTGCCCAGCAGAGTGAGGGCAAGTCACACCGAAGACACACGACGCATGACTCTCCGCTCTGCATGTAGTGATGCTCCATGAGAGTCACGTGAGCCAACCCCTGCTTTCAACTCCACCGTCTAACTGCTCAGCGTAATTAAGGGTTTTGGATTTGGGTTATACTGTTGGTAGGTGAATAATGAGACACAAAAAGTCATGGTTTTTAGGTAGAAACTCTGACTTTGCTAACTTTACATTTAAACTTTATTTTACTCAAAGACTTTTAATTAAGTAGCAGATAAATACTAGACTTGTTTTTATGAACTTCTGAAAATGTGTTGGAAAATATTTATCTTCCAATTTATTTTAGCCATTCGAATATTGCACAGGCATTGGCTTAATGCTTTACTTGGCTGTGTAGTAGCCATTCCCCACCAGTCTCCAGAGCTTCTTTGTGCCTGCCTACCCAAGCAGAAGCTCTGACCTGTGAAGCCGTGACTTCTCCGGGGCTCCCGGCCCTACCATCCTTCTGTCTGTCAGTCTTCTTGTCTGTCGTAGCTCCCTCATGTGCAGGAGTTTCTCTTTTTACATCTGATGTGCATTGCCTTTCATCTGAGAGCCTAAGAGTCCATCCATGTGTGGCATGCCAGGATCTGCTTCCTTTTCTTGCTGTGTAGTCCAGGTTAGCCCTGGACATGCCCTCCTGCCTTAGCCTCCCAAGTGCTGGTGTTATAGCTGTTCATGTTACCCAATATGATTTGTCCCTTTCGTTATATTTCATTGTGTGTAGAGTGTGTGCACCTGTGTGTGGATGCCTGTGTGTGTGTGTGTGTGTGTGTGTGTGTGTGTGTGTGTGTGTGTGTGTGTGCTGGTGGTGGTATTGATGGGGTTTTTGACTGTTCCAGGAAGAAGTTTATTCCTTAATCTTCAGTCTTTGGGGGTCATCAAGCTCTTCTCTAGAGTCTGGGAAGAACCATTTTACACTCTTCTGTATGACCTTGTAGCAGTGGCTCTGTCCTGTTGTGGCAGGAGAGTAGCAAAGAGTAAGACATGAGTTGTAACACACGTTTATAAAAGCCCCACACCACAGCCAGCACCAGGCCATGGACCTCCAGTTTGATAGCTCCCCGCCGTGGGGTCAGCTAACCAGTGCTTGTTTTAACACAGGCTGATCTCCAAGTGGAGCAGAACCGGCAGCATTTTTACGAGCTCTCGCTTGAATATGTGTGCAAGCTCCAGGAAATCCAAGAAAGAAAGAAGTTCGAGTTTGTGGAGCCTGTGAGTAGCAGGACCCTCGTTGCTGTGGATCCTTGTTGTGAAGACACTAAGGGAGACCTCGCAGGTTGTCAAGGGTGGACATGGCTAGGGAAAGTCTAGGGAAACATCTAAACCATTGGGAGGCCCTGTTTGCACAGCCTCCTCCCCACCCCGGTAAGGGGCACAGCCTCCACCGTACCGTGATCCCTGTCCCCACATGTTACAGGCATGGAGATAGACCTTTATGTGGGTGCTAGGGAATTTGAACTCCCAACTTGTTCATAATTTTCTGTACAGACCACCTACTTACAGTTATTTAATTTCTAGTGACTTCTTTGGAACTACTTTATTTCAGTGGAGTGACAGTCAGGGAGGTGGTTGGGTGCTCCGGACGGTGGTGCTCCGGATGGTGGTGCTCCGGATGGTGGTGCTCCCGATGGTGGTGCTCCGGACGGTGGTGCTCCGGACGGTTGTTTTGATGCAGGCCTTGCTTCCTTCTTTCCTTGCATGCACTAACGCTCCTCTCCTTTCTTGTAGATGCTGTCCTTCTTTCAGGGAATGTTCACTTTCTATCATCAAGGCCACGAGCTTTCCAAAGACTTCAATCACTACAAGATGGAACTACAAATCAACATTCAGAATGTAAGGAAATGAAAGCCTTCTGCTATTTAAAAGATGTGTGGGGTGCAGCTCTTTCTACTCTGGTCTCAAAATCTTTTAAGACCTGGCTGGTATACTGAGAAAGTGGGGATGTGTTGCCATCTAGTGGTCAACTTTGGTGTAACACATTGCTCTGTCGCTGATGAGGCTCCAGGAATTCTGCCCTTTGGAGGCCCTTCCTTGGCTCTCTGGGGCAAATTCTTGGATAAACTTGGTTATGTTAACTTTGAGTTGTTTGTGTAACAACCCCACTATCCTGGCCTTCCACCTGGCGTTCCTGACTTTGACTGTCAGTCATGGTTTTTATTCCCCAGACTGGCTTATGGAATTTCTCCGTTCCTACCTTTTGGGCATGCTCTCTGATGTATCTGTGTCCACAGCTGCCAGTTTCCCTTGCTGTCCTTTGTTCAACCTGATGTTGAAAAATGACGTTTGGAGAGCCCTACTATGATTTTTTTCGGCTGAGATGGCTCAGTGGGTAATGTGCTTGCCGTGTGACCCTGGGAGTCTGATTTCAAATCCCAGGACCCATGAAAAGCCAATTGACAGACAGTGCCATAATCTCAGGGGAGGGGAAGAGAACTCTCAGGGGCTCAGTTGGCCTGAGAGTACAACACTAACAAACAGAGACATGCCTCAAGCAAGGTGGGGACACACACAAACACATACACCCCAACACATACACACACACACACACACCCCAACACACCAACACACACTAACACACAAACACCAACACATACACAGACACCAACACACACATACCAACACATACACACACACACCAACACACACACACACACACACACACACACACACACACACACATTATATGCTTCATTCATATGTGCACTCAAAAAAGTTAAAGAAAAGGAAAAAAAAATAGGTAAGAGTTGGTCTTTTCAGGTCAGACCTGTTTTAGGTGTCCTCAGAGAACAACTTGTTAGAGTGTGTTAGAAACCCAGTGTGACAACTTCTCATACAGGACATCCAGAACATGTAAGTGTGGGGCGGTCTTTGTGCTGTCATTTAGATGTTAGGTAGATAGAACTTGAAACAGATGTGATCTGTGTGTCCCGGTGTGTTCCAGTCCACCTCAGCATCATTCCGATGGTAGTGGTCCACTTCAGCATCGTCCCGATGGTAGTGGTCCACCTCGGCATCGTCCCGATGGTAGTGGACTTACATTTTCTGTACGTGTGGTTTATGTGCAGGCCAGAGGTTGCCCACTTCTGTCTCTCTCAGTTGCTCTCTGCCTGATCTTCTGAGACACAGTCTCTCATGAATGCAAAGCTCACCGATTGTGTGGGCTGGTTGGTTAGAGGGCACCAGAGGTCAGTCTCGCCCCTCCCACCATCCCGTGATCACTGTCCCTACAGAGTTATAGACATGGGGATAGACCTTTATGTAAGTGCTAGGGAATTCAAACTCACAGCTCTATATTTGCATGGCAGTCAGTTCGCTGAGCCATTTCTTCAGCCCACTAAAAAGTTTGAAATGAGTTATTTTTCAGGGTAACTTGTAGGCTGGAAAACAACTTGTGAAGAGAGACTAGTTAAGAAGATTATAGACTGATCCCCATTCCCAACTGGTATATAATTATAGAATTAACCTTTTGTCTTAGACCAGTGGTTCTCTGCTTTGCTAATGCTACTACCCAGGTCCTCACATTGTAGTGACCTGAAACAACATTATTTCCATTGCTACTCCATAACTGTGATTTTGCTACTGTTATGAGTGCTGATGCAAATATCTGTGTTTTCTCATGGTCTTAGGTAACCCTGTGAAAGGGCCCTTTGACCCCTGGAGGGGTGGCCCACAGGCTGAGTACTGCTGTTCTAGACTTTGTCAACTTCAGGGCTGACCAGATGAGAACCCCAGTTAGGCCTGATGTATGTATTATTGGACTAGTGTAAAATGAGAGCAGAATCCCACATTAAAAACATTGAAAGCCGGGCGGTGGTGGTGCACGCCTTTAATCCCGGCACTTGGGAGACAGGCACATTTTCGAGTTCTAGGCCAGCCTGGTCTACAGAGTGAGTTCCAGGACAGCCAGGGCTACACAGAGAAACCCTGTCTAGAAAACAAACAAACAAACAAACAACAAAAACCAAAAAAAAACAATGAAGACTTTCAAGATGGTGAGTATTTATACTCAGTGTGGTGTTTCTTGCTTGTCATCCCAGTGGGAGGTGGAGGCAGGAGGATCAGGAGTTCAAGGCTTTCTAGTGATTTTGAGAGCAGCCTGAGCCACATGCGACGCTCTCTCTGGCCTTCCCTCCTGTTATATCACAGGACATTAAGCCTGTCCTGAGACCCTGTATCACAGGCCCTGTGTGACAGTACAGCCTCCTGCCTGGGAAGCCATTGATTTAGCCCAGGCTCTGGAATGACATAGGAACCCAACATCTCCTGAGGCTTTGGTCAACTGTCCTCACATCCCTTCCTTCTGGACAGGCAACATCCTTTTATAATGTACCCGTGGCAAAGAGGGACTCGAGTGGGACTGAGTCATGTCGAGGCATGAGATACTGGTGAGCAGAACCCGCAGAGAGGAGATACATTTACTTAGAATGCCTTGGTAACACGAGTGAGCCGAGAGCTTGCACGGCTGACAACAACACCAGTCAGAGAGCTTGCACGGCTGACAACACCAGTTCTTTATTGTGAATAGAGTAGGCAAGGACTTTCTGGAGAGGAAACATTGTTTCCTATATATTTTGGAATCCAGAGATATGTATTCATCAGGAGTTGCCTCAAATCCTCACTCTGGAACTTGTCCCTATTGTAGCTACCTTATAAATATCCCTCAGTTTTATTCTGGTCTCTGAGGCTTCTTGGGTGCTGCTCATTAGGAAGTTGTTCCTTCGTCCTCTTTTTCAGGACCATGGGTGTGTGTGTGTGTTGCACGCGCCTCCTCCTGGCTCCCATGCTCCTGCCTTGCCTCTGCTTTCAGCCACTTTCTCCATGTTAGCCACGTGCTGTAGGCTCTCCCTCGGAAGGACCGTCATTACTCCTTTTTCTTGGCTATTCATCTTATTCTCTTGTGATTTTTTTTTTTAAATAAGGGCAGATATTGACTATATAAAGCCACACATTTCTAAAAGAAACCCCTGCTTATATTTTATTTTTTTTTAATATCAACCACACTGAAATGATAAAACTGAATTTTAAGGTTAGATATCTGTTTTTTTTCTTTTTTTTTCTTTCTTTTTTTTTTTTTTTGGTTTTTCGAGACAGGGTTCCTCTGTGTAGCCCTGACTGTCCTGGAACTCGCTTTGTAGACCAGGCTGGCCATCTTTATGACATTATAGTTAATTTTGTCAACTGTTTAGAATTTTATTACAGTAAAATAATTAAATTTAAAATGACTCTTATACTCAGGAAGAGAGGTAATTTTATTTAAAAATGAAAGCAAGCTATTTCCAGCCCCATCTGGCTATGCCTTTTATATTGTAAAACTGGCTGGGCTTTCCCTAAAGGATTTGCTTTTTACCCATTTTTCTGTAATCTGGAGTAATAAATAGAAAGCAAGAAAGCAAGAAAGCATCAAGAGGGCTTTTAGAAAGAGTGTTTTCCCCAGAGGAAAGGAAATTGTATCAAAATTAAAGGCTATTTTAGAAAGCTCATTTTGCACTTTTGTGATGCCATCCTAGAAGTCCTGGCAGGGGAAGCAGGAGGGGTTTCAGGAATGTCAGGAAGTCTCCAGATGATAGTACACACAGTACACACGGCTGGGAAGTAGGTAAGAGTGTGGGCTCTCCTGTTTAACTGTAAAGAATAACAATGACTCCTTTCCCTGTGCTCGTAATTGTGGTAAATGACTTGCTCCACAGTGAACAGACAGCTGTCCTAACCTTTGTGACACGGGTGCGAGGGAGGGCTATTCCCTCTCTCAGACCCTCCACAGGCTCTTCCCTCTCTCAGACCCTCCACAGGCTCTTCCCTCTCTCAGACCCTCCACAGGCTCTTCCCTCTCTCAGACCCTCCACAGGCTCTTCCCTCTCTCAGGCCCTCCACAGGCTCTTCCCTCTCTCAGGCCCTCCACAGGATCTTCCCTCTCTCAGACCCTCCACAGGATCTTCCCTCTCTCAGACCCTCCACAGGATGCTTGCTCACAGACCTGCTCTGCTTAGTTTCAGATTTCATGCTGGTCCCACTTGGTATATTTGGGATCAATAAGTACAGATTTGGGGAGCATCCTGGTAAGGTTGTCTGTCCCCTCTAAAAACTTGTACAAAACAAGTTCTTAATGGTAAGCCTGGGATTTGGCACTCCTAGCAAACCTTGCCTCTGACTCCAGGAGTCTGATGAGTTCAGAGATTCCCATTTGCTGTCTTTTATGAGTATTAAGGCCTGATCAGTGATTCTCCTGGGTCTGCCAGCCCACTCTTTCTTTTTCCTCCTCCTCCATATGTATAGAACTCTTGAGAGGATATGAGGTTTTAGTGAGGCCTGCTCACCTGCCTGCCTGCCTGCCTGCCTCTCTGTCTTGGGAACTGTATTTTTCTGGTTTTGTTTGTTTGTTTGTTTGTTTTTGTAAGGTGAAATCCTCTCCTGCTGTCCCCTCTGCCTTCTTTTGTCCTGAGTGATGTCATGGCTAAGATGGATAAACCTTACTGAGTTAGGGTGGTCAATACTTGGAATCCCCCCCACCCCCACCCCCCGCTTTGCCTCCCACCTTCCAAGGCTTATTTGAGGGCGTCTTAGTTTCTGTTCTATTATGATAACCAAGGTAACTTATAGAAGAAAGAGCTTATTTGGCTCTTATTTGGGTTCCTGAAAGTTGGTGTCTCTGATGGCAAAGCAGAGGTGGCAGGCACAGCAGCTGGAGCACAGCAGAGCAGCTGGAGCACGGCAGAGCTGAGGGCTTGTATCCTGAACTAGAAACACAAAACCAAGAGCAGGGAGCTCAGAACTGCATCCGGCTTTGTAGCCTCAAAGCCCTGGGACACACCACCTAATCCTCCCAAACACCCGGATAGTGTGCCCCCCTCCCCCACTCCTTTAGGGTGGCTCAGCCTGATCCAGACATTCTGATTAAAGGCATCTGAACTCCATCTTGGAGCCCCAGTGGACTCTGGCTGTAAGGCAAGGCTTACCATAGGCTGGTTTTCTTCACAGTGCTCCTAAACAAGAGGTAGGGAGCACGTTCCTATTGGTGTGCTCCCATTGGTGTGCTCCCGTCGGTGTGCTCCCGTCGGAGTGCTCCCGTTGGAGTGCTCCCGCCGGGGTGCTCCCGTTGGAGTGCTCCCGTCGGGGTACTCCCGTTGGAGTGCTCCCGTCGGTGTGCTCCCGTCGGTGTGCTCCCGTCGTTGGAGTGCTCCCGTCGGTGTGCTCCCGTCGGTGTGCTCCCGTCGGTGTGCTCCCGTCGGTGTGCTCCCGTCGGTGTGCTCCCGTCCGTGTGCTCCCGTCGGTGTGCTCCCGTCGGTGTGCTCCCGTTGGTGTGCTTCTGTTGCTGTGCTCCTGGCATCAGATGACACTGGCCAGCACCTGCCTTTTTTTTTTTTTAATTATTATTATTTTTTGAGTATTAAAGCACTGTGTAGTGTTTTACTGCCTGTCACAATTTAATTTATTATTTTATTTGCAGTGCTGATTAAACCCACCATCATCATGTGTGGCAAAGCAAACTGTACATCCTGAGCTATACCTCTAACCTCAGGCACCATTTGAAGTTATTTGATTCAGTTTATGGCCAAATTCAGTATTTAGTCTAGCGTCCTTCTGATTAAAGCAATCTTCCAGTGTCCCTCGAGATTAGAACCGAGAATTGCTAGGTTGTAGGTAATCTATTAAGTGATGTTAGAAACCTGAAATTTTTACCCTAGTTCATAATTAACATAAATACAGCACATTTTACAAATAACCCTGATCGTTCTAGTGCAAAGGCATGATGAGGGGGTGGGGCCCCCAGGCAGCGCGAGCATTGTGTGGGACTGTGGAGTTAGAACTGGGGTCTGGAGGTAGCGTGCAGAAAAGGGCTGTAGTGTGAGAGCCACACACTTCACTTGTGCAAATGTGTCGAGTGGATCTGAAAATACATTGATGGTAATAGGAGTTTGAGTTTCCAGTAGGAGTGGGAAAACCTGGGGAAATGGATGGGCTACTGGGAAACCTCAGGAACTGAAATAGAAGTCAATTGATTGGTATTGACTGCATACCAGTTTTTATAGTACACAGGTTTTTATAGTACATCAGTAGTGGCTCCATTGTATATGTGTATGCTAACCAGTGAGAGTGTGAGTGTGTGTATAAGACTGTATGCGCGAGTGAGTGTGTATGTGTGAGTGCCTGTGTGTGTGTATGTGTGTCTGTTGCCTAAGTCTGCCTGCACAGAAGTCTGAGATGGAGCAGCGGCTGTGAGCACACTGTACCTGGTACAGTTAGATGCCTCCCTTCCATTGAAAGCTGAAGGGCTCCCTCGGAGAAACCGTACATGCTGGGTCGGCGACAGGGAGAGTAGATCAGCCTGGGATTTCCCACCAGAGTATGAGAAACTACTCAGAGAATTACAGGCATGAGGTGTGCTGGCTAGCTGGACACCTGTAGGACATTTAGGGCAGTAGCATTAAGCAACAGGAGATCGTGGGTGAAGCCATTGGACTAGATCTGTTGTACACATTTGTGGAAGAAGTGAGGTTTGGGAGGAATCTCACCGAAATGAATAATGCCAATGTGAAATCAGTGGAAACAGACACAGGCATGGGAGATGCTACAGATGGGGACATGAAGGGGGACCAGACCTCTTTATAGTCCTCTGTGTAGGTATGTCAGTGTATGAATGAATGTATGTACTTATTTACTAGGCAGGGTTTCTCTATGTAGCATTGTGTATGTGTATATGTGTGTGTGTGTGTATATATATATATATATATATATATATATATATATATAAATAAAATAAATAAATACAAATAAATAAATACAAATGAGTAGCCCTGTATCTTCGTGTAGCTCTCTATCCTGGAACTTTCTCTGTAGACCAGGCTGGCCTCAAACTAAGAGATCTGAACTGCTGGGATTAAAGGTATGCACCACCTAGCCTTGCTCTGTATTTTCCTAAAGGGCATAAAAAAGTTTTCTTTTTTTTTCTCTATTGGCTCTTAGTTTCTGTTTAAATAAACCTCTGGAACTAGTTTTATGTTTTATACTCCATGTTTCTCTGTCCCCCATCCATAGGAGGAAGGGTCCAGTGCACCAGCCTTTTGCTTTCTTCTGCCCTTAGGAGCCATGGTGGCCCCTTTCATTGTAGGTAGGAGAGAGGAGAAATTTTAGTAATAATTTTCTGTCTGAGCCCCTTTGCAGCCTCACAGCAGCAGCTTTTTGGTATCAAGACAATTATTTTTGAGCCTGGCTGCAAGAAATGCCCATAAGCTGGGTGGTGACTGTCTGCGTGGCCCGCTACTGCCCTGTGTCTTCATCTCTCACGATGTGTCCTGAGTGTCCCTTAGCAGGTATTGGCAGCCCATGTCTCTCGAGTTTCCAAAATGTCATGAGCTGCTTTAGCTGCCTGGACATTATCCGCCCATGAGATCCTCCTCCTTGCCTCTCTCAGAGAAGAAATGTCATCTTCTAGTGGCATTACCACAGTCAGAAAAAACGGTTACTAACTTTGTTGTTGTTGTTAGCTTGGAAAGAGATTATTTTCAGATCCTAAGTGTTCAGATGGCTGTTGTAGTAGTACTAGCTTGGGTCAGGTTGATCGTTGCAAACACCTTTTTTATTTTCCCCGTAGATGGATCTTTTATGGCTTATTTACTCTTTACATATAAGGTTAACCAAATCAGGAAACATGAGGCGGTATGGCCTCTCTGGTGCCATCAGCTCGTCCTCTCCATTGACTCTTTTACACTTTGTGATCTTCGGATGTAAATCTCAGTAAGGACACACACTGGAAAGAACAAGCATTTTTTTTTTTTTTTTTGAGTTTTACAGATTTAATTTTAGTTACACAGAGACCTCAAAATGTATACACACACAAAAAAAATCATAGGTGCTAGAATCTGTATTTTTTCTTTTTCAGACACGGAATCGATTTGAGGGAACGAGGTCAGAAGTGGAGGAACTTATGAATAAAATTAGACAAAATCCCAAGGATCAGAAGCGAGCCAGCCAATTCACAGCAGAAGGCTACCTGTACGTCCAGGAGAAAAGTAAGAGGAGGGTATTGGATGGCCTGGATCTGAAGAGTCGGGTGGTTGTGAGCCAAATGCAGGTTCTCAGCGAGAGGGGGAGCAGAAAGTGCTCTGAAGTGCGGAGCCCCAGCCCCTGAAGGCACTGTGTGCACACACATTCCTGCTTCAGCACTGGCACAGAGCTCCCCACTGCCATGCCGGAGGGCTGCCACATGCTGTCTAATGATGTGCTCCGGGAGTTTGCTGCCTTTGTTTCTAAGGAAACCGAGGTTAGAGGTAACAGCAGCCAGGCAGGCCTGTGTTACCAGCACCTTTCTCCTCTTTCTTTTTCCCATTCCTTATCATCCCTGGTCACTGCTATGTCTGTTATTAAGGAAGGTGCTGGAGAGATGGCTCAGCAGTTTAGAGCACTTCTTATTCTTCTAGAAGGCCAGAGTTGCGTGCCCAGCACCCGCACCTTGTAGCTCACAAGGGGAATCTAATGCCTCTGGCCCCGTGAGCATCCACATAGACACACCTAGACACATAATAAAAATCTTAAAAGGTACTAGGAATACCGTGGTTGGATATAGAAACCAGTGCTGCCTAGCAGCATTTTACTTACAGAGACTTTAGTGTTGGGTCGCCTGCCCTTGTTTGTGTAGCTTATAACAAAGCACTTGCAACCCGATGTCGTATAAAAAAGTGGCTTATGGTTTTGGTGGTTGGGAAGTAACCCATAGCTAAATCACATTATGATAAAGAAGTGCGAGTCAGATAGCTGCATGTATGAGGGCTTCACTTTAGATAACCCACTGTGGCCCTGGAAGTGGCTTAGCTGTTAAAGTGCTTGCACTACAAACACGCCTGCGGATCCGAGTTGAGATCCCCAGCACCTGTCAAAAAATTGAGGTGTCCCCACAAGTATCTCATGCTTGTGCTGTGCTGGTGTGGGGAAGAGGGCATCCTTGGTCCTCACTGGGCCAGCCGGTCTAGGCTCTGAGTTGGCGAGCTCTGAGTTTAATGGAGACCTTGTCTTCAAAACATAAGGTGGAACACTCAGGAGGCAGAGGCAGGCAGATCTCTGTGAGTTCGAGGCCAGCCTGGTCTACAGAGTGAGTTCCAGGACAGCCAGGGCTACACAGAGAAACCCTGTCTTAAAAAACAAAACAAAACAAAACAAAAGGTAAGGTGGAGAATAATCATGAGTAGTGGAAGACATCTATTGTCAGCCCTGGACTCATGTATCCATGAACATGTGCGCACATAAACATTTGTGCACACACTATTCTCATGGGAACTAACCCATTGAGAACTCTGCTAGTTCCTTGTTGGGGTGGTGTCCCATCACCCAGTCAGACTCAGTGTGGTAGAGTTAGAATCGTGGTTCAGCCTGAGACTCTTTGGGATGTAGGCTAATCATTGTACCGTTGCTTTGTCCAGATACAGCCCAGAGGGCTTCCTAGTTGGGAACTTAAAGAAGCCAAAGCTCGTTCAAAGTTCTGAGTCGATTTCTTCTGTTTCCCCCCTTCTCACCCTTAGCTTTGCTCAGGGCTACACACTTTTCTTTCATTGGTTACATGTGGCCGACTTAGCTGACTTCCACACTGACCAGCTGGGAAGTAGAGGATTGTGGGAGAAGTAGTGCTGTCTGTGTGTTGAACCAAAGCTAAGTAGCTAGCAGGATGGTGTGCACCCGCTGTAGTGCCTGAGGAGCTCTTGGGTGTTCTAGCACATACAAAGTATGTCATTTATTCGGATTATTACTATTGAGTGTGAATGTGGATGTGCACCTGGGCTGGAGCATGTGTGGGGTCAGGGGACAACTTTCAGTAGCTGGTTCTCTCTTTCATTGTAGCATACGGGGATTGAGCTCAGGTCACCAGGTTTGAGCTATAAGTAATTTACACATTGAGTCACCTTGTTGACCTAGCATGTGTGCGTGTATGTGTGTGCATGTGTGTGTGTGCATGTGTGTGTACACGTGAATACATGTGTGTGTATGTGTGTGCATGTGTATACATATGCGTGTGTGTATATGTGTGTATGCATGTGTGTGTACACGTGTGTGCATGTGTCGCACGCCGTCCCCGCCCAGCAGGGAATAAGATGCAGGACAACCAGGTTTCTTCTCAGGACGGTTTACTCAGGAAAACGTAAAGTAGCAAAATGGTGGAATGGCAATTCATGCAGTTACAGAATATGGTGAAAGGCAGAAAGGCAGAAAGGCACAATGGTAGAGTTGCAGAGTGGAATGGTAGAGTGGGACAGAGCGGCAGAGTCAGAGTGGCATAATGGAGTGCGCCCCCCCCCCCCATCCCCACCGGGAGCAGCTACTTAAACCCTGTCCTGGCCAATCGCTGAACTGCCCCGTGGCTCTCGCTCATACACCAGGTGGTCTCGGGCATAAGATCAAACACCAGCTGACACAGCCTATTGCCAATTAGGAGTTGTTTATGCCACTAAAGCTGAAGCGGTCAGTGCCGTCTTTAAGAAGTGATTACATGGCTCCCTACATGCATGTGTGTGTGTGTGTGTGTGTGTGTATGTGTGTCCTGAGACAGGGTTTCTCATAGAGATCTGCCTGTTTCTGCCTCCTGTATGCTGGGGTTGCCCAAGCTCGGCTGAGCCCTGCTCCTCTAGGCTTTCCCTGGCTGGGCAGTGCAGTAATGTGTTTTCACTGTGTCTGTTTCCTCATGAGGAAACCCACAAAGATCTGTGCTTTGTTGAAGGGCCTGCTCCATTTGGGTCCAGTTGGGTCAAACACTACTGCATGTACCGGAAAACAGCCAAGAAATTCAACATGATTCCATTTGAGCACAGATCTGGGGGGAAACTGGTAAGTATTTGATAGGAGTTATTTTGTTTTATATGAGAAATACTTGCTGGATCTGTCATTTTAGTAGTTTCATATTTTGAGTTTCATATTTTCATATTGAGATATTTGGTTTCAGAATTAAAATCTTTGTTTTGTTTCTAAATCACACTCCTAGGTCTTTTACAGTTAGATTCTTTAACAAAGAGGAGCAGAATTGGTCACTGTTTTAGAAGAGAAGGATAGATGCTATGCTAGGTGTTTGTGACTCATTGATCACCCCTGTTCATGTAGAAGATCTGGTGTGTTTGCATGCTGTCCAGTTACAGTCTGAAAACATTGCAAGGTGGAATGACTTCTGAGTGAATCCCCTTTCATTCAGTTAGGCACTCGGAGTTTTCATAAGGTCCCTCCCTGTGAGCTAGCTGCTCAGCTAAAGAGATGAATAGCAGAGCCAAGCCCGGCAGGAAGACTGTGGGAGCTGGCTGTGTGAGGAAGGCAGGCCTCCTCTGACCAGTGAATAGCTGTGAGAGATTGCTAAAGGTGAACGAACGTTGGTGTCTGGGGTAGAGCCCTTCCCACTAGGAGTGAGCATAACTGGCCACACATTTTAAGAAAGCCAGTCAATTTGTTGCTTGCTAGGTAAGGTTTGGTGACATTTTGCTTAGGTGAATTCAGAACTAATCTGATTTCTGTCTATGTACCTTATACTTTGTGCAGAAACAAACTAAAAACCTTAAAGCAGGTTGTAAGAAGGGGCCTTAGTAGCAATGGATGTACATAGAAAATAGCCACCCAAACAAGGCTGAGGCAAGGCTCTGTCTCCTGTAGAAGGAGGAGTTGTAGCATTCGCTTTGAGCCTGAATTTGCTGTTGTAGTAAATTGGGATTGTAGGGCAGTTCTCCTTAGCGATAGCTTCGGCTCCAGATGACCAAATGAAGCAGTGTAGAGTATAGCTGTGATGTTCTGAACATTTATCTGGAATCTTTTAAAGTATTGTTAACAGAATCCCCATATTTTAGAGAATCCTAGGTGTGGACTTGGCTCTTTGCTGAGTCCCTGCATAGCTTCTGTCTTTACCCCAGTTCTAATGCTGTTAGGGAGGGTGACTCCCAGATCCAGTGGTTCTGTGTTAGTGGGTAAACTTGTGATCCCAGCAGTAAAGTGAGGTTTCAGGTCAATCCTTATGGAGTTGTGTTTACAGGCTAGTAGTGGTCACACTGATCATGGCACAGGGTGTAATACAGTGTGACAGTAGATTCTGGATCTTTACAAACGAGCATAGAACCTGGACGCTGCTGTAATCAATCCTTCCTGCAGTCCTGGAGTCAGCATCTGTGTCATCTGCAAACAGTACTGCCATCGTGGAGAACTAGAAAACCCCTGGAAGGAAGCTGAGAGGCTTTGGAGCAGAAAGGGCTAGTCCGGGCTCCTGTGGGACAGCAGCAGCAGCAGCAGCAGCAGCAGCAGCAGCAGCAGCAGCAGCAGACTGTGCGGCGTTTTGAATATTGTGCTTATTTGCAGGGGGATGGAGAGGCCTTCTTTTTGAAAGAATGCACCAAAAGGCACATTGACTCCACTGACAGAAGGTTTTGCTTTGACATCGAAGCCGCTGACAGGTAAGGTAGTGGAATTAATAAGATGTGATATTAAAATTAATTTGAAAGTACGGTTTTGAAAATGAGTTGCAAGAATGGTTTCTCTGAATTAGAAGAATGCTCCCTTGTTGTGTCTACGGGCCATCTTTATTGTAAACTGTCCTTGGTCACTGTGTGGTTGTCGGGTCATGGCTTTATCTTGGCTGAAGACTGGAATCGTTCTAACCTGTGCTGTCACCTGAAGGAGAGAGAAACTTTGAGCATTTCATTGTTGCCACACTTCTGATTGACATCAGGAAGAGAGTAATGAAGGAGAGCGTGGGTGGTGTGTGGAGACAGTGCTTGCCATAGCAGTGTGGAAATGGCAGTCCTGTGCACATTTGAGCATATGTTCTCTTCGCGTGGTTGGGGATCACAAGCCAACCCTTCTAGTGAGGTCAAAGCCTTTTCTTACAAAATAACTTCGAAGCATTTAGTTTTCAGTCTTTGGCAGAGAGGCAGACAAAGGAGACAGTGCCTGCCAGTGATGTCTGTGTCCTCCAGGAGTCCCCAGTGCTGCCTGTGTGGCAGGCGCCTGCTGACCCTGCTTTGGCTGCAGGACATTTTAGATAAAGCTGTTTGGTTTGTGTGTAATAAGTTTTCCAACGGAGAGTATTAAGAACAAACCTTTCTTTTCAGGTCAAATTTAATTGTTGCTGCTTTCTTTATGTGATCTGGCCAAGAATGGAGTTAGCACAGAGAGGGAAAGGCCTATGAGTAAATTCACTGAAGACTAGTTGTATAAAATAAGTGCCCTTAAGCACCCTGCCAAAGTTGGCGGTACTGTGGCAAGGGCAAGTAGACAAGGAGCATTTGCCAAGATCATGAGAGAAAGAGTGTGTTGTTTGAAAAGAGGCTAAGATCTAAGTCTGTCACTACAAACTGGTCCTAAGACTCTGGTCTGCGCTATTCAGGGAGAGCCTGTGCCCATGCTACCTCAGACGCAGCTCTCTCTCCGTCCTTGTGAGCTTTATCTGCCTTAATCCTCACCACACCTCCCAGGTCCGAAGCTGCAGCACTAAGGGGTGGAGACCTTGTAGACGTGAAGAGTTGAGATTTGAACTTGTACATTCTGCCTGGAAGGAACAAGTCTTTTAAACTACTGTGTTACAGGGCCCAGCAGACTTCTGTATAGTCGGGCTTCTGCTTAAATAATCGACACAGATGAATCGGAAGTCTGCTTTGCTGGATGGTGCGTTAAGTGGAGTAACTCCTTTGAGAGCAGCTATCTCTAGTACTCTCACGCACCATTTGAATGAGTTTTGTATGGCGGAAGATCCTACTTTTGGAGACATGGATGATGCTGAATGCTTTTAGTTGGCCATGATCTTACATGATTGTAAGTTGCAGCCTTTCTCTCCTACTCAGAAAGACAGATAAGGGATTACTGCTAAGTCACCTTTATGTATAAAGGATTGCTTTTTTTTTAATGATAAAGGAGGTAGGCTAGGCTAGCCCACAATCTCTCTTTCTCAGTCTCTACAGTTCCAGGATGATAGGCTCGTACCCCATACCTGTCTAGGAAAATAACTTTAAAACAGATGAAGAACTAAAATGGAACTTACATGAAACCTACTTTACTTTTTTTATATATAGCAAAAACAGCTCCTTTGTGAAATCCAGCTGACCTTCACACACATATAAAATCACTCTGAAAGACGGCTAAGTTACTATCCTCTCCTGTGCCCACCTCAGTTCCTAATGTCCGTTCAGACCCAGAGCTCCTATTTGTCCTCCCTCCTTCTCTCCTCCCTCGGTAGAATCTCCTGTAACCCAGTCTGTCTCTGAGCTCCCATTTTCTTCGGCCTCTACTTCCTAAGTGCATGCTGGGGTTCCAGGCTGCGCTGCTGTGCTAGGCTGTAAGCACATTCCTTACTAACTGGGCATCATTCCCAGCCTTCCTCACTTTGGTTGTTAGTGGGATGTGGTCCTTACTGACATTAAGTCAGTAGAGTAACACAGTAGGGTCTCTAGAGTAACAGAATTTATAGAATGAATAAATGAATTAATTTGTCTGTCTGTCTTATCTATCTATCTATCTATCTATCTATCTATCTATCTATCATCTTTGTATCTGTCTTTGTATCTATCTTTGTATCTATCTTTGTATCTATCTTTGTATCTATCTATCTATCTATCTATCTATCTATCTATCTATCTATCTATCTATCTATCTATCTATAGTAAATGGAAGCAGAGAGGGCATTGGATCCTCTGGAACTGGAGTTGTGGATGCTTGTTGTCCCACATGGAGTCTGGAATCCAACATGGTTCTTCTCAAACAGTAGCAAGTACTTTCAACAGCGAGTCATTTCTACAGCCCCTATTTATTTTTGTTATGCTTCGAGTGTTTGTTTGGATATATGTCTGTGCACCATATTCATGTTGTGCTTAAAAAGGCCAGAAGAGGGCATCAGATCCCCTGGAACTAGAGCTAAAAATGTGTTGTGAACAGGAATCAAAACTGGGTTCCCTGTGAAAGCAGCTGTCGCTCTTAACTGCAGAACCATGGTTCCAGCCCCCACGTATGTGTTTTGTGTTGTTGTTGTTGTTGTTGTTGTTGTTGTTTTATTATTACTGCTGCCTAGGGTCCTTTAAGAACTGCGTATAGTCGCCAATGCCCTCATTCCTCGCCTCCGCCGCCCACGATCAGTGAACCTTTTTATCCACCGCCCATTCCTTTTCCTTTCACAAACAGCACAAACTCCTCAGAAAGCCATTATGTTGATGTCTCAGATGGCTTTCCCCATTCTGTTAGGCTGTCAGACCCTCAGCCTGCCGCCCCTGCACGGGTTTTATCTGTGCTGCGGTGTTCTCTGTGGGCAGACCTGCTCTCTCCTGTGGTGCTTCAGGGGTCCATCTTGCGCTTTCCTCTCCTTACTTCTCCAGCTCATTTCCCAGATCTGTAGAGGTCACTGGGCTTGGTGTCTGTAGTCCCTATGGCCTTGTCTAGCTCATAGTGTTAGTGATACATTTAGCGACACACACACACACACACACACACACACACACACACACCCCTAGTATGTAGTTACTAGTATTTATATATTTGAGGTGACCCGAAGTGTTTTTCCTTCTGTAAATTTCAGTCTTTATCTGGGCCCCTTTCTGTATTCCTGCTTGGAGGGCTCAGAGGCATTTCATAGTTGAGGTCATATGTTACTTCTTTTATAATTTTTCCTTCTTTTAGGGGTGGGTCTCCAAGACAGGGATTCTCTGTGTAGCCTGGCTGTCCTGGAACTCAGTTCATAGACAAAACTGGCCCCAGAGATCTTCCTGCCTCTGCTTCCTGAGTGTCCTTAAAGGTGTGGCCACCACCGCCTGGCCAAGTAGCTTTTTAAATTGTCAGTAGTTTAGGGTGCTGCTGTGTTACAGCTCAGGCCTCAGTGCACTATGGGGAATATTGTGCCAGCAAGTTATTCTCAGAGTTCCTGCTTTTTTGTGTTGAGGGGAAAGTATATTTTATTGATGGGATCCAGCATTTTATATACACATATGAATTCAGTCTTACATAAACACTGATCTATAAATGTTTTAAAAAGGTTTAGTTGCTTAAGTTGTGCCTTTTTCTAACTCTGGTTAATTTGGAAAATTGTTCATAATCGCAATGCAATTTTTAAAATAATTTTCTTGGGTCCTCAGAATGAATCCAGATGTTATTTTTGGATTATAGACGCCTATTGCTTTTGGCTTGATTTCTTCATTTCTCAGTTAGAAAGCATCTTTCTGTATTTGCTGTTATTAGTATGTAGTGATTTCTGGGTGAAGATCCTCTCACCCCAAACCGTGTTACTCTTGTGGAGCAAACACTAGTGAGCTGGGGCCGGAGAGGTGGCTCAGTGGTTAAGAGCATGCCCTGTTGTTGTGGGGTCTGGAGTTTGATTCCCAGCGCCACATAAGGTGGTTTGTAGCTGTCTATAACCTCGGCTTCCTCTTCTGGCCTCGGCGGGCACTGTACTTCTGTGTGCATCTCCCCACCCCAACAAAAACACATAATTTAAAAAAATCTTAGAAAAAGCTCAGCGGTTTGGGAATGAGTGATGAATGTACATTGAGATCTATAGCTCTGAAACCCTCAAGGTATTATTAGAAGCTGAAATGCAGTGGGATCAGCTCTTGTTTACCCCCCCTTGGTTTCTGGCCCAGAAGACTATGAGGAATTGTAAGTAATGCATTCTCCTTCTGTTAGATTATGAATTCCACGAGCTGGGGCTGTCTCCCTTAGTGTTACTTGGTACTTTGCTTACAGATGTAGTGCCTTGAGGAAGGTGGGCATCCACCAGATTTGTGCTGTATTAACCAGCGTTGAATGCTCCTCAGGAGAGACAGCACTGAGACTCATTGGGTCAGGGCCCACCAGGCAGCAAGCACCTTTGTCCCAGTGCGAGCCCAGGCTCGCTCTCTGCTTCCATTGAGAATAGGTTTCTGCACACACAGTTCCTGTTGAGGTCTTTTTTGAATAGCAATTTCATACTTGATTGCATGCTCTTAATCTAAGTTTTGCCTTCTTTCCAAGTATCTGTTTTTGCTATTTTGCATTTTTATGTTAGAAGAAGTGGCATTGCGGGTGAGACTTCATTGAGCCTGGGCAAACATTTGGTCTTCTTAAATACGGAGTTAAGGCTTCTCCGTAGTTGTGGTATTTCTTTCGGAACAGGTTTGGTAAGATTTATTGCTTTTGGAAAGAGTCAGCATGACTTTAAAACAGGGTTAATTTGTCCTTTGTTTTGTTGGGGAAGCCAAAGGCAGTCAGCCAGGGGTGATGCTAATATTTTGTATATGATTTTGCTTCCTTCCAGGCTTGGTTCACTTTCTCAGGTTCCCGTTTCTCCGATAGCGCTGCTGTTATGAATACTTTTCAGGGGCAGCTAGGCTGTATCTTGAGGCATTCACATCTTGAGGCTGGAACGTTGTGTCCGTGTGTCCAGCTGTCCCTGTGCAGTGCTGATGCTTACACATTTCATTACTGAGAACTAAGGGGACCGTGAGCAGCAGGGAGCTGGGCGGAGGCCACAGGCCATTGTCACTGTACTACACGTTTGCTACACGTTTGCTAGACAGATATTTGCGCTGTCTTTCCCGCTCCCCCTCAATTCACAGAAAGGTTGCTTTGAATATTTTCTTTGGTAGAGGGAAGCGTTTAAGATGCACATACATACATACATACATGTGAATGGAGTAGCACATATGTCCACGCAAAACATTTGAATGGTAATTCAGAGGTGCATTTTTCATAGGTCCCCAAAATAGGAATCCCTTGAACGTTTGTAGTGGGCAAACAGGAGTGGTGTATTCTCGTAGTGAGCAGTGGCGTCCACCCAGACGGGAGACAGAACGGCTGCTGGAGTGCTTGGAGCAAACCCTGAAAGCAGAAAATAACATGCATCGTGCACTTCCACACGTGTACTTGTCTGGAGCATGCAAGTCTGTTTGGACAAACAGCAGAGCAGGGCTGCACAGAAACGGGGCTGATGGAGACCTTTTCCTCACACATGACCGGAAGCCCTTCAAACGGACTATGGGATGAATTGAATATATTCACTTACAGTGAATCAAGTTTACAGTGTGAATTGTATCACAGTAAAACTTCAAGACAAGCAAAAACCAAACACACTCACAACACAGCTGCAAGTAAAGAAAGTCCGCCGATGCCGTAAAACACAGGCTTCTTCAGGGCAGTCACGTTCAAACTCCACGGGCTGACACGGGCGGACGCCACTCATCTTTGGTTGGAGAAATAGGTTTAATATAGTTGTTTGGTTCAGTGCAAGCCATGGTCTATCAGGACATGTAACTTAAGACATTCACAGCACCACCCCTGCCTCAGCACTTTGTTCTGGAACTTGTAGGGATGCTTACCTTAGTGCTGTGTTGTGCTGGGGCCAACCCTATCTCCTCACATAGGCCTGATAAATACTCTCCTGGGCATTTCTGCCACAGTACATCCAGGTTCTGCTCCGCAATGCTGCCTGCTTTGTGTCTGCCCATCCGTTGGTTCAGAGCTTGTACTGTGTGATTTTTCTGAGCATATGACCAGATGCTTTTTATCCCCGCAGTTTACCTGTTTATATTTTAGTGCCACCAGGCATAGTGCCCTGTGGTCCTGAAGCATTTAGGTGATGTGGAAAGCCTGTTCATCAGCAACTCAGGCCTTTATGTGTGTGTGCAGCTCTGTTCTTCAGACGGAAAGAGTTGGGCATGTTACTTCTAGAAGTTCATAGGATTGGTTTGCACAGTAGCAAGAGTGCTTCTGTTGCACACTGAGTGGAATAGTATCTGTTAGCTCTGTCTTACCTAAAGTGATGAAAGCCCTGGACTTCCCGCACATCCCAGGTCGGAGCTCTTTTCAAGTTTAGCATTGGCATGCAGAACTATGTACAGCATGCCCAAAGCCAGTCTCCAGCCCAGAGAGCAAAGAAGGAGTCCATTTAGAAATCATTTCTTGGGCTGGAGAGATGGCTCAGAGGCTAAGAGCACTGACTGCTTTTCCAGAGGTCCCGAGTTCAATTCCCAGCAACCACATGATGGCTCAGAACCATCTATAATGGGATCTGATGCCCTCTTCTGGTGTGTCAGCAGAGGGTAGCTGGCCAGTCTTGCTACACAAAGTCCCTCTTCTTTTTCTTGTTATAATGAGACCTTTCTGAGCTACTAGCCGAAGGTCTCCAGACCTTTCCGAGCTTTTGGCTGACAGTCTCCAAGACCTTTTCTGATACAGGATCTTCCTGAATTGCTCAGGTTGACCTCAGACTTCTCTTCCTGCCTCTCAAGTTCCTGGAATTATAGGTGCATACTATTACATCCTGCTGAGAAATGATTTTTTAAAAAAGATTTTTTATTTATTTTATGTATATATACTGCAGCTGTCTTCAGACACACCATATATAGAGTTCAGACACACAATGTATAGAGTTTTATGCTGAAAGTTATTCCATAGGTAGTGATACATTGATAGCCATATTTTATACTGATTCTCGAACTTAGATCTGGATTAGCATTAGTTTGGGGATAGTCTTGAAATGTGTGTGAAAAGACAGTGCTCTGCGGTTGGAACAATGCTTCGTTTCTGTGAGGAAAGCATTCACAACAGGGTTTCATAGAGACCAGCTTTCAGTTTCTGTTCCCCAGGGGTAGACACTGGCATCAGAAGTACTAGGTTTGACACTGTGGCTATGAATTCCTTATCAAATGTATGTGAAGCCACCCTTTAAAAATAATTGGCAGGATTTTTCACTATGAGATTTTTTTACACACCAAATTCAAAAAGAACTTTCCTATTTTTTAAAGTGAAAACCCACTGTAGTTAATGTATGACTTGTAGAGAGTTGGCAGGATCTGTGAATGGTAACAGGCCTGTTTATTTTTCTCATACAGATAACTAGCATTTCTGACACTGAACATTGGCGGAGATTTGAGTCAGATTTAACTCTTTTGTTCCTCTTTCAGGAATGATGTGTCTGTGTGTGGGTAGAGGTGAGGCTTGAGGACGCTGACCCACGTTGTCACCCTTAGCAGTCCGAGGGACCAAGTGTCTCAGGGACCTCAGCTTAGCCAAGCGAGGAGTCATGGCTTTGACACAGAAAGGAATCTCAGGACCTCAACGTGAGGCGGAATTGTTGTATTAAAAATGGAGATGTGTACAAAGAGGAAAAACACACTCAAGAACATGGCCTAGGCGTGGGATCGGAAGGAGCCACAGTTGGTTGAAAGGAATGTTATGGGGCTGAAGAGAGGGCTCAGCAGTTAAGAGCACTGACTTCCCTTGCAGAGGACCTGGGTTCAGTTCTAAGATCTCCATGTCATAACCATATATAGTTCCAGCACTAGAGAATCTCATGTCCTCTTCTAACTTCTGGGGCACCTGGCATGCATGTATTGTACTACATACACACAGGCAAACACTCATATAAAAACTCATAAAATTAAAATGTGTAGATGAGATAAATAGATGCTCAGGAAAAGAGTAAGATGTACCCATGGGTAGAGGTGGGCTCTGGAGGAAAAGTTGCGATTTAGTGTCTTTGCATTCCTATGGGTGCCATTTACTTCACTGGCTCTCAAGTTACAGCTCGGAAAGTTGCTGGGGACCCTCTCTTCCCCAAATGAGTGAAACTAGAGGGTGTCTCCTGGGGTTCCTTGGATGGAATTAAAATCTGGTAACATGAAACTAGGAGCCACTAGGGTTGCACAAAAGGTCTCTGGCGAGAGTTTTAGAGAATGGACATGCTGTCGGCTGTCAAGGGAAGAAGTACTCACTAACCTGTTAACTGTGTGAGAATGCTTGCCTCTCGGCTGGTGGGAAGCGTCAGTTAAACTCTTTTCCTGTTTCAGTTCCCCCCTTCAGAGACTTCAATCCCTTGATCTTAAGGATTGTTGAGGGCAGATGACAGTTTTCTGTATCCACACTGATAGGGATATAGACCCTGTGTACCCGGGGAATCTGTAGTCTCAACTGGTCTGATTTCTTGTCCTATAAACGAGAGAGACATCATTCGAATGAAGTCTGGTAAAGAGGCTCATCACTCAGGTCTCAGATCGTACACACACTAGCGCATGTCATGCAGAGAGTAACACCCAGAACACCAGAGCCTCTCCCATGACATACCTTGAAGCCACATTACTAGCAAGTAGCCACGATTCAAGTAGATTAATTTGTGTGTGTAGATCTTGGAGGACTGAGGACACGGTGCTTCAGTTGTCAGGCAGTGCACACAGAGCACTTGGCCTGAGAGAGTTGCTCAAGAGCCACAGGGTCTTGTAGGTAGTGGTCCCCATCTTAACGCGAGTTAGGACGTGTGACCTCACAGTCTGTAAAAAGTACATAGTCACAAAAGTACAGTTTTAGTGGCTCAGCGGGTAAGAGCACCCGACTGCTCTTCCGAAGGTGATAAGTTCAAATCCCAGCAACCACATGGTGGCTCACAACCATCCTTAATGAGATCTGGCGCCCTCTTCTGGAATGCCTGAAGACAGCTACAGTGTACTTACATATAATAAATAAAATAAATCTTTAAAAAAAAAAAAGAAAGAAAGAAGGCAGTGGTGGAATTAATGAAAGGAATTAGTGTGTGACCACAGTCATCAAGTGTATCAATGGTGTCAGAAAATAATAAAGCAAACAGCAAAATAAGGTCATTGTTATCAAGAAACTTAGGAATGAAATGGGAGTTTCTGTTGTATCATGAAGTCCTTTTTCTTGTTTGATGGGAACCCCTGAGCTTTAATGTTTCGGGGACACAGAGGCCTTGTTATTGGGGTGGGACTAAGGCTGTGGAGACTCAGAAAGGAGAAGTGGCACTGTAGACAAGTAGTTCTCATCCTTCCTAACACTGCACCCCATTAATGCAGTTCGTCATGTTGTGGTGACCCCCAACCATAAGATGATTTCTTTGCTGCTTCATAATTGTAATTTTGCTACTGTTATGAATAGTAATGTAAATACCTGCTTTGCAGGATATCTGATCCTTGTGAAAAGATCTTTCAACCCCCAAAGGGGTCTTGACCCACTGGCTGAGAGCCACTGCCCTAGATAACACATTATTGAATTCTTTTACTCAGGGTGGGAAGGCCTTTATCCAAGGTGTTCATGATCGGAGAGTGTTTGGACTAAATATAAATGGTCCTCTTTCCCCAGAATGTGACTGTTCTAACCCAGTACGTTAAAGAAAGGGCAGCAGCTTAGCTTCCCCGGTGGGCTATTACAGAGGAAGAACAGACGAGCATTTAAGGTTTTGAGAGGGGAGGATCTTGAATTTTATTGTCCTTTCCCTAAAAGTCACTTGACTCTAATCAATGTCAGTTTTTCTAGATGACACAAATCATGAAGGCCTTTACATTTTTTTTAAGACAACAGACATTTATTGGATCTATTAGTCATATTCTCCCTTCTGCTTTTGTATAAAATGAATTTACACTTAGTTTGGGGAAAGCTGTCTCAGAGCCTTGTCTGTAGTCTTAGAACATTACTGTAAACTGTTAGAGTTGGAACATTTTGGCTGTTTCAGCTACTATATTAAAAAAAAAAAATCAAGACTTCCCCAGGCTAAGTGTGGCAATAACTTCTTTGGCATTTGGGCATTCCTGTGCACACCGACTACTACACCAGTTCATTCAGACAGGAAAATTACGGTACTTAACAGAACAGTGAACAAAAAACCCATACTGAAAAGGAACCGTTTTCCCATGTCAAGGGTCACTGGAGGCACCCGATGACGTCTGACATCAGTCCAGAGCACTTTGTCAAGGATTTTTGAACAGCTTCTTTTAGAGGTGCCATCACGGGAGTTGAGAGTCCACTCCCGGGGTTCCACCATTGGGCCTTGTAGCCACTTATCTCCTTTCAGAGGGGCAAAGCTCTGTGTCTTAGAACAGCAGTGGGAAGTATTGTATTGCTTTTTGGTAGTTCAAGTGACTGTCCTTTGCAGCATGGAAGACAGTGGTAGGCACTTGAAGTGGCTGGTCACATACACAGTCATGAAGCATAGAGTATGGCGGGTGCTGCTCAGCCTGCATTCTCCTTGTAACACAGTCCAGGACTCTGGCCCCAGCAGTGGTGTTGCCAGACATTTCAGTTCCCAAGGCAGCCCTGCACCGGCATGTTCAGAGGCTCAGCTCATGGGTGAATGTAACCCATCAAATTGAGACTGCCTCTCACACTAGGGTCTGCAGAGCCTGTGGTGGAGCACAACGCACCCTAGTTTATTAATGTTGTCATTTGCATTGGTAGGGACTTAACCAGAGCCTGTCACATGTGGTGGGAGCTGTCCTCCACTGAGCTGTCTTCCAGATGTGTTAGCACCACTGTGGCTACTTTTTGAGTAAGTGTGTGGGAAGAGGTTGAGGTGCTTCTGAAGTGCAGGTACTGGTTCCAGCTGTGTGTGCATGCCCACAGATTGCAGTTCCAACTGTGTGCTCTACAGATAGCCGCAATGGCCTGAAGAAAAGAATGACTTATAGGCATAATTTTTCTCAAGTTACTTTAATAAGTGTTCAGCTTCCTCTCTAGCTCCCCACCCACCAGAGGAAGTGGAAAAGAAAAGTTATTAGAATGTGGGGAAAGTGGACCTGTTTAGAAACAGTTCTTTGGGGGCGAGTCCAGTCTTCCTTGTCAGGATATCAGCATCTTACCCTCTACAAACACTGACATGACTCAGCAGCTGCAGGGCAGTCCACTCAGCAGACACCAACCTTGAGGGGCAGTTAAATCCAGAAGAAACATGAGACTCACCAAGCGGCCAGGGTCTGTGGAAGTGGCAAGAAGTCCCAGGAATCTCATGAGAAGTTCTTTGGCAACTTTTTCCATTATTGAGTCAGTACAAACAAGGCTCAGCAGAGCAATGTAAGGCGAACCAATACATGCGTGTCATCAGTGAAAATTAGTGAAGCAGAGCAAAGCGAACAAGCACTTGAGCTCCCACTGTCTATGGGTCGCATTTATATTCCTTCTAAACATCACACATCCTTTCACGTGTCTGCTTTAGCAAAACATCCTTTTACCTGTGTGCCCCAGCAAAACATCATTTGACATAACTGACTTTCCGAAGAAACCAGAAGTTTCTACTTCAATGAAAGCCTGGACAGTTCGTTCATTCCCTTGTTTCTGATTCATTTTCTCTTCTAGGAAATTCATTGTGTTGCTTTGTGTTTAGCAAGGCTCACTGTGACACATGATGAGAGCTTGGTATAGTGTGTGGTGCCTGGTAGGCATGATTAATAAGAGATCAGCCATGTCCTCAGTTCAGCCAGTGAGTGAGCGTTTGCCCAGCGGTACAGTTGACACCTAAGAACCCCAAGGTAGACCTTTGCGTCAGTCCTATTGTATATCAGTGGCATCAACAGAGCTTCTTCATGGGCGTGTTTCCTTGATGAGTGTCTGGTGTGTGAACCTTGTTCAATTCGTGTGTTTTCTTATACTTGCCTTATTGTCCTATATAGTCACTAAATTTAATTTTAGTTTTCTCTTTCCAGAACTCAGACTTTTGTAGTTTATAGAGAGCTGCTTCAGCAGGTAGAGAATTGCCATTTCTCTTTCCAGAACTCAGACTTTTGTAGTTTATAGAGAGCTGCTTCAGCAGGTAGAGAATTGCCGTTTGCTGTTGCTAGTGGTTCATCTCTCTCTAAGAGATCCACGAGCAAGAGATTTCTTCCCATTGTGTTGTTGACTATAATGCGTGGATGTCCTTCTGCAGTTTTCCTGATAAGGAGCAGGGCTCATCTTTATGTGTGCCTGCTGTTCTCTGCCTTCCTTCCAATGTCTTTGCTTTCTTCTCTTTTTAAAAATTGCTTCTGCAGTTCTGACTTTTCCAGACTTGTTATATGCTTGAAATGATGCACTGTATAGCCCTCTGTTGTGGACTTCTTTCACTGGGTAATGATGAACTTGCTGTCTTTTTGGGATGTGCTGGTGTTTGCTGAGAAGTACACTGTACGAGTTCCTGGACCCCTCACCTACTGAAGGACATTTTGATCCCACTTGCAGAGGCTATGAATAAATCTTGTATAGGTGGACACAGATCTTAATAACTGTGTACAGATGGAACTAAAAAGTCTGGCTGTGTCTGTAGGAAGCTGTCTTACCTTCTTTGTATCATTCTATGTCATTGGAATCAATGGGTAAGAGTTCTTTTCTTTGACATCCTCATCAACATTTGCTGTTCTTAGGACTTTTGACTCTGGCTATTCCAGTCAGTGTGTTGTGGTTATGTATTAATTTGCTTATCTTTTTTGGAAATCAGGGTGAGAAACATCATATACGTACAGTAAAGTATCATTCAGTCTTAAGAAGGAAGATTGGTGATGCATGTTCTGACTTAGAGGAAACTTGCATCTAAAAAAGCTGGTTAGAATCTATGAGTAGGATGTGGTTTCTTGTCTTACAGTTCTGAGACTATCCAGATTTGTAGAGACACAGTATACAATTGGAATTGCCATAGGATGAGGAACAGTAAATAGGAAGTAGTGTTTAGTGGTATAGAGAGGTTTACTTTTGCAAGATCACAACATCTCTGGCCTAGCACAGAAAAGTTATATGCACTTGTGGTCCCAGAACTCAGGTGATGGGGACAGGAATAGATTGAATTCAAGACCAGCTTGAGCTACATGGTAAGACACCCCTCCCCCAATATTCTGGAGGTGGACCATTGGGGTGGCTGTACAATAATGTGTTTTTGTTTAAAAGTGGCCTAAATAGCAAATTTTACATACTATATTTTTTATTGTAGTTGAAAATTAATGAAACCTTTAATTTATATAGTCAGCCCTTTGGAAGCAGAGGAGGGTTTGCGTTGCCACTAGGTGATCTGTGTTTTCCTGGTGTTTTTCAGGCCTGGCGTCCCCTTGACCGTGCAGGCGTTTTCAGAAGAGGAGAGGAAGCAGTGGTTGGAAGCTCTGGGTGGAAAAGAAGCTGTAAGAACACCATGGCTGCAGCTCTAGTTCAGATCCGCTCAGCTGGCTTGCTTCATCCCCACGTCATTTTTGTTTTATGATGTTTGAAAACAGTCCCTTGCTGGAGCTGGTGTTTGAATGTATCTTGGAACTGTATTGACACTCCAGTAGTTTATCTTGGGCAGCTGCAGTCCACCCACACCAGGGGCATCATTCATTTCCAGTTCTGATTTTTCTCTTGACTTTGTCACTCTGATTGGCTTTGCTTTGAAAAAGTCAGCAAAACTCTCAACTTCTCCTATTTTACACAAGTGGGTTTTTGTTGTGTTTTGTTGTGTTTTGTTGTTGTTGTTGTGACAAGTGTATTGAACACTTGCAGCGTGCTTTAGTTTGTGGAGATGGGTCAGTAAGTGTATGACAGAAGAAGCTGCTGCCCATAGCGGGCTGATATTTAACAGTGTATCATACTGAAATGGTTTCTACTTTGTAGTGTAGGATAGCGTCAGAGTGGCCTTTTTATTCATTTGCTTCAAGGAGTAGACTAGAGGTTATGACACAGATCTGGAGGCACCTGAATTCTGACTATTGGCACTTGGTTCCAGCACTGATTTCTTTTCTGTATGCTGCTGGCTATTGGGGCACAGACTCTGGCAGATCATGTATGGGGTTAGGGATTTAGTAAAGGCAACTTTGGGAGGAACCACAGATGCTCTTTCCAGTGTGCCGTGTAAAGTGCTATGATTCTAAGTAAACTGCCAGAGCAGGTACCACCTGGCCTGCTTGGCCTAGGAAGACTTCGGGGAACGTATGCTCTGAAGATGGAAGGTGGGTTCTATACAGTCAGGAAGGAGGCTTCAGAATGGAGCTGTCTTAGAGCGTGTAACGCGGTGCTGCTTTCAGCTGGTGGCTCAGCTGCAAGGGCACTGTTGAAAGCCCAGGGAACTCGAGGCTGGCTCGTAGACTGTGTGCCAGTCGTGAGGTGATGGCTGCCGAAAATGAAAACCCAGCTACTACGTTTTGAAGCTTGATGCTGTTTAAGAAGTGTATCCCTGGGTAAAATTACCCAGAATCAGATTTATAGGTTGTCGTCTCTGAGCTGGATTTAGACTCTATTTGTTTCTATCCGGTTTTGGTATTAAGGATGGACTCCATGGTCACCAGTGCCCAGCAAGTACTGGCTCACTGGGCAGACCCGTTCCTCATTCAGCAGTGCTCAGTTAGTTCTTAGAAGTTTTGACCAGGAGTTTTGATAGATGCCTGGAGGATGCTTCAGTGGCTAAGAGTACATTCTGCTCTTGCAGAGGACCATAGCACAGATCCCCACACCACCTTGTAACTCCAGGTCCAGATGATCGAATACTTCTGGTTTCCACAGACACTTAAACTCACATACATACATACATACATACACACAGATACATAATTATTTTTGTTAAAATCTTAAAGAAAAGAAGAGTTTTGAAGCCAGGAATTGAACCAACCTCCCTCCCTCCCCCCTCCCTCCCCCCCAGTCTCTAAGATTTATTTATTTATTTTATGTATGTAATTACACTGTAGCTGTACAGATGGTTGTGAGCCTTCATGTGGTTGTTGGGAATTGAATTTCAGGACCTCTGCTCATTTTGGTCCACCCCGCTCTCTCATTCCCTGCTTGCTCCAGCCCAAAGATTTATTTATTATTATACATAAGTACACTGTAGCTGTCTTCAGGTAACAGAAGAGGGCATCAGATCTCATTACAGGTAGTTGTGAGCCACCATGTGGTTGCTGGGATTTGAACTCAGGACCTTCGGAAGAGCAGTCAGTGCTCTTACCCATTGAGCCATCTCACCAGCCCCCGAACATTTCTTTAATCCTGGCATTGGGAGGCGGAATCAGGATCTGAGTTTAAGACCAGCCTGGCTTGTATAGAGTTCCAGGACATCAAGGGCTACACAGAGATCTCCCTAATAATTAAAGAACTTTGATAGTGTTAGAGATCTAGTTCTGCTAATCCTTTAATCCTTTTTAATAACCCGGATGATAACCCCAGAGCCTTTAGAAGTACTTTAGATAGTGAATTTGCATAGCAAAAATGCCATCATGGTTGAGCCTTTGTAAGAAAAGTGAGTTTCTGGCTTGACTTAGTCTTGAACTCATGATCTGCTTGACTTTCCCTGTAAAGAGCCAAGTCACTGACAGACAACAGAAGCATGTGGAGAGGTGCTGGTCAGCGACACATTTGCATAGGGACTGTGAGGCACAGCAGGTTTCCTCCCTGTGCTATGTGTCTGTAAATAGTGAAGCTGAATTACCATGGTACTAGCACAGATGTATTCACTAAAATGATGGGCAAGGATTATCTATTGCTTACATAAATACCAGCTTAGAAACAGGAAACAGCGGACTGGACACTACTGGGAGTTTTGACAGAGGTTGGAATGGAACAGTTTGTCAGCCTATCTCTGTAAGGTGGAACTTTTCCCGTTTACATAGACTTTGTAACAAGTTCCTTAGAGACTGTAGACTCTTTGATCTCATTTTTGCCAGCTTGGCATGTCTCTGGAAGAGAAGAGTAGATTCTTTGTATATGAGTGCATGATAGCATGTCAACTTAGACCATACAGTTCATCTGGCCTGTGTCCTCACACAGGCTCTCCATAGGGGATTTTCCCACACTATGTCTGGCACCAGCTGGATGTCCCCAAGTTCAGTTCAACTCTGATACTGCTGTCTGTGGTGTTTGTTGGTGGCAGATCTTACAAGTTGGGGATGCAGATCTAGATGGCTCCCTCTGCTTCAGTCTTGGCAGCACAATATGATATGAATTTGAGGTCCCATGACCCCTTCCTTGGCTGGAGTAGTTGGCTCTCAACACCAGGGGAAAGGTGTATTGGTCGTGTCATATAGAGCATGTTACAGCCTGAGCAGGCACAAGGAAGCTGTGTAGAGGGTGGGTTGTAAAGTGAGCATGTGCATGCGAGGAGCTCCCGTGCCCTGTAGGAGTGCCACCATCCCAGCATTTGATGCGTTCATCCAGGGAAACTCGGCAAATCCTGCTGACATGTGCAGATTGTAAGCTTCTGCCCCGGGGTGGTTAGTGGGTGACTCTGAATGTCTTAATCTAGCTAGTTGCATGCTAGCATGCATAGGTTTCCATTTTAAAGTTACTTGTTCAAGTAAGTTAAGAGCTGTCCCAGAGATCTCCTGGTTAGCAAAACATTTCTATCTGGAAATTCCAGGTGTAGGAACTCTATGCTATAAAGCAGGGACAAAGACTCAATATATCTTTTATATGCTACATTGTCTAATGCTAAATTTACAGAAATGACAATTGGTGTGTTCTTACTTGACTGACTCTGAAGTCATCTGCTGAGAGTGTTTTCTTTGTTTCTTTCTCTCTCTCACTAGCTGTTCCACACGTTTAACAGAGCCGTTGTCCCGAGACCGGAAGGAGGTGAGTGTTCCTTTATCCTGTTGGTTACCAAACCCAAGCTGTTGCCGTTCCGTGTGCACCATCTTGACGCCCATAGGCTGGCCTCATTGTCCCCTTGAGCTTTACTGTAATCCTCCTGCAGTCTTGCTGTGTCTGTCTACAGGCATGAGTGATGACGGGCAGCTTTTCAGTAGGCAGCGTGCAGCTTTCTGAGCTCCCACAGTCTTTTGCAAGCGGTGGTCCTTGGTCCTCTGCTTCTAGGCTTCCTCATCCTGCCATTTGTCATTCTAGAGAGAAGTAAGCAGATTCTCCAGACCATAGTGCATCGTTGAGAATGGCCGTCGTGGTCCTACGCATGCCGTAGGCCTTCAGGCATTTTCAGTGAGGCTGAGGACAGGAGAGAGTTCTCTCGGCAAGTGTGAGAATTACTTCATATAGTTTAAATTAGCCATCCTTGGCCACAGTGCGTTAAAAAAAAAGCAAGAGTGGCCCCAGCCTGATGGTGAACCTCTGGTTGCTGGGTGTGAGTACTTGCCATATTAGGTGGTTCTGTGCAGGGTGGGCTTCGGGCAGTGAGGACTGAGAGCTCCTTCATAAGCTCCTGGCTTTATTCTCTTGCTTGGACTGATGTTTGAGCACCTGTGTACTACTGTTACACCTTGAAACCCTCTGGCCTTGCAGCTAGAGTGTGCACTCGCTCTCCGGGACACACTCATTTGGGAAGCAGCAGCAGCAGCTGCAGCAGGGAGATGCTGAGGTGCTGAGCTGTTTACACACATCACAGGAAGGATCTGCAAAGTCAAGGTTGTGCTTAGCAGAGCCACAGGAAACGCTGTCTTATGTACACACGACTTCAAAACAGTTGCGATCACCTGGGCTCATTCTTGAATCAAAGACTTTAGTCTGCAGCCTGGCCCTGGATGCTGACAGACGCCCCGCAGCAGGGCGTGTCCTCGCAGGCACCTTCTCAGCTGTGCATTTCTCTTTCCTGTCTTGATGTCATCTCTATCTTCAGTCTTCCATCCCTCACATTCCTCTCCCTCTTCCTGCTCTTCCCCTTTTTTGTCTCTGCTCTTTATCATGAAGATGTTGAATTCTGCCTCTTCTGGAAGTTAGCTTTGCAAAGCAGGAGGACAACTTGCATTTTATATAATGTTAGCAATAGTGGGTTCTTGAAACCTCTGTTCAGTTTTCACCATTGAAATTCACTTTCAGCGTAGTGAACCAAGTTTATATCCAAGGACTGTAAATCCCCACGAAGCCAGTGCTTTAGTCCCTTGGGCCCTGGAGCAGTGGATAGAGATGCTGCTTTCTTTCATTGAGTTTTGAAGCAAAAACAAGATCCCCAAATATATGCCAGCCTGATCATAAGCAAACATTTACATTAGAAAAAGCATAAAATTATATTTTTAAATTGGCCTGTTCTAGCACATGAATCATCTGTTTCAGTTCAAATTATGGAAATAATAATGTCATTAAAAAAGCTTGGTGAATTGTATAAATTATCAAAATTTTAACTTAAGCTTATTGCCCAGCATTTAACAAAAACCTTTCTTAAACATTTTGTTCCTGTGTTAGACAGAAGCTCAGATGCTCACTGAAAGCCTTCAAGCAGATTTGTGGGTTTCCTTAACTCAGCTACTCTTAGAGGTTTTGGCGAAGTTTAGACTATTTTTAGGTAGCTTCCCTTAGAGATTGCTATTATTTTCTTTTACTGTTTAAGATAATCCATACTGATTAACTTAAAATAACTTTTCCATCTATGTTGGTTACATGGCAAAGATGTGGCTGTCAGCAGTTTTAAAATAGTGAAACAAAAGTTACATTACCTTAATTCTTTCCTTCTTTTTGTAAGGGAAAGAAATCCAGGACTACCTGCCCTTGACATCTTATAACTGTTTGTTTAGGTGCACAGCTGGATAAGATGGGATTCACAATTCTCAGAAAATGCATCAGCGCTGTTGAAACACGAGGTAACGGTCATGCTTTGCCCAGCAGCTTTATTCATGGAGATCTCCATGTAGGTATGGAACACCCGAGCCTGTCGCAGCCCTCGGTGCATGGCCACGTGCTGCACCGTGAGCTTTACTGCAGAACATGCTCAGTTACTCCTGCAATGGTGGCGGGAGTCCCTCTACACTTCCATGTCAACGTGGGAAAACTTCACTGCAGTAATAAATGAAGTCGTAGTTAAAATAGGATTGCATCTGCTTGTAGCTCTGTCATCACAGAAAACACCACAGGGTGGATGGCCCACGTGGAAATGTATCCTCACGGTTCAGGAGAAGGGAGGGCTGAGCGCAGGAGGTGCCCGGGTTAGTTTTCTCTTAGCCTGTGCCCTTGGCTTGTAGATGGAATCCCCTTGCTGTGCCTTTCCTGTGTGTATACATACATGTCCCTTCTGTGTGCATACATGTCCCTTCTGTGTGTGTACATGTCCCTTCTGTGTGCATACATGTGCCTTCTGTGTGTGTACATGTCCCTTCCATGTGCATACATGTGCCTTCTGTGTGTGTACATGTCCCTTCCATGTGCATACATGTCCCTTCTGTATGCATACATGTCCCTTCTGTGTACATACATGTCCCTTCTGTGTGCATACATGTCCCTTCTGTGTGCATATATGTCCCTTCCATCTTTTTTGTGTATTTAGATTTGCTCTTATTTTTTTTAATAAAGATTCATGCTATGGTTAGGGCAGTGGTGTGTGTGTGTGTGTGCGCGCGCGCGCGCGCGCGCGCGCTCTTATGTACACGCACGCTGATGTGCATGCGCACCTTACTCTAATACCCTAACCATCTCCTTAAAGCCCCCCCCCCCTTTTTTTTAATGTTACATTCTGAGGTTGAAAACTTTATGAGATACAATTCAGCTCATTCTTTGGAAGAATCAGCAGTTGGAAAACTAATTCTTAGCACATTTAATTCAAGCACCTTATTGCTGGTTTTCTTACTCTTGTGGAATGATCTTTTCTGGCTGGGGTTAAGGTCAGTGGTAGAACCTGGGATGTGCCAAGTTCTGTGTTTGACCTTTAGCACACATACATATGCACATACATTTTTACTGAGGTAAAATTTTAAAATAGTGAAGTTCAGTGATCTTTCAAAATATACTGTTTGTGTGAATTGTTTGAGGATTTTATACCTGTGCATCATGTATTTGATCATGTTCACTGCCACACTCCTAACTAACTCCTCCCAGAGCCACACCTACCTCCTTCCAACTTTATGTGCACATCCCTTTCAGATCATCTACTGAATCCAGTTTTGTGGCCCCTATACTCACATGTGCAACTGTGCTGGATAGTCTCATGTTGACATGATACAAGCTACTGTCATCTGAGAGGAGGGGGCCTCAGTTCTGAAAATGCCTCCATAAGATGGGGCTGCAGGCAAGCCTGTCGGCCTGTTCTTAATTAGTGATTGGTGGGGGGTCAGGGAGTCCAACCTTTGGTGAGTGGTACCACTCCTGGGCTGACCGTCCTAGATATTAGAAGAAAGCAGGCTGAGAAAGCCATGAGGATTAATCTAGTGAACTATGTCCCTCCATGGCCTCTGCAACAGCTCCTGCCTCCAGGTTCCTGTCCTGCTTGATTTCCTGTCCTGTCTTACTTTTGTAACGGCGCTACGGACAAACACCTAAGCCAATAAACCCTTTCTTTCCCAACTTGTCTGTGTTCACAGTGTTTGACCCCAGCAGCAGTGACAGACAGAAACTACCCAGTGCAGCGTGCTGGACCCACCAGGGGCCACACTGCAAAAGCAAACTGACTGTCCCCAGAGGCCATCAGCTATCCATAGCTGCTCACATAGAGATGGGGCTAGAAATGTACTGACATTAACTCCCCAGATGGTTTGAGTTTCCATTCTGCACAGTCGTGCTAATGTTAGACTTGATTTCTGCCGTGTTCCCTCCTGCACCTTCGCAGTCACCTGTCATTCCCACCCTGGTCTTCGGGGTTTCTACTGACCTGATTTTTTTTCTCTTCAGTTGCTGTAGTGAAACATTGAATGTTTGCTCGGTGGAGTCTTAATTGCAGTTGGTAGTCTTTCGGGTCCTAGCTCTGTTTTTAACACAGGGCTTTGGTTTTTTTTTTTTTTTTTGTGCTCTATGGAACACAAACTACTGCTTTTTAATTCATATCCCACCTGCACCAAGATCAGAGTAATGTCAGAATTTTGCTGTAGCCATCAGCACACCAAGAGAAGGTAATATTTTATAGCAATATCATTTTAGATAAACACATTATAAATCAGAAAGCGATACAGACGCTAACATCTCTCCGACTGGGTGGGACTGTCTGCCAGGTATTCTGGGTTTGCTGCATCTCAGAATCAGTCAGACCACACGTATTTGCTCATAAAATTACATGGTGACTAGGCATCAGGTTCTTCATCCAGCACCAGCGTGAGAAACTTTTGTCTTATCAAACACTTGTGGCCAACGTCTGCTGCACGCACATCACAGTGAACCTTTAACACCGCTGATTCGGCCGCTGGTGCACAGGCTGACTCAGTTGCTAAGGGTGTGAACTGGGAAGTGGCTGTTTCAGAAGCTGACCTTGTGGATTACGATGCACCAATAAAGCATCGTCCTAGGAAACGCATTGTGTGTGTTGGAGAAATAGGGTGCACAGTACTTCCTTTAGTATTGCCAGTGACCGGCTACTTGGGATCTTTTTCCTTAACTTCTTTTCCTAAAACACAGTCCAATTTAATCCTAGATAAAATGGAAATGTTCTGAAGAAGATAGCATAGTGCTCTTTTCCTTAGTAACAGATAACCCATCATGGTTTAGCCCTAGTGCCAGTCAGATGGAAGCCAGTCTGTTAACTAGGATTTATTGGGCAGTTCCAAGGCATAAGAGCCTTGCTCTCGGCCTTTAGAATAGACAGTAAACGTTGGCTCCATGTACCTGTAAACCAGTCATAGTAGACAGAGCAGAAAGACTTGTAAGCAATTGAATTGTTCCAGGTGCTAAAATAAAAATGTAGCAAGTTTGCACAGATTAGAAGAACCTTGGTGCGTGACATACGATGGGTTGGAAGGCCTCAGTGCTGATGGAGGACTGTGGTTTAGGAATGGGCTTTCTTAGATCAAAAGGATGCAGTTTACATCCTGGCATTCAGAGAATTATCAGCTAAGATGTAGACGGAATGTAGCTGGGGGTGTTCAAACTTGATTGGGAAGGAAACACAGAGGGGCCAGTCAGGACTGAAAGCTTGTACTTAATGCATTTCCACGCAATGCGAGTGCGGTGAAGGTGCGCACTCAGTGCTAGGGGGCGCTAAAGAGCAAGCAGGCTTACAGAGGTTCCTATGAATGGAAGTGGCTGGGATGTGTGCAGACTTCGGAGGCTGGGCTGCTCCCCAAGTAAGAGGACCAAATTGGTAGAGGCGCACATAGTTCAGAGCCACCAAGTGACATCACTGGAGTTCTGTTGGTCACGTAGTGCTAGGAGACTCACTGGATTGCTGCAAGGACTTTGGGACGTAAAGAGGACCAAAGCCACACAGACATTTGTGACACATCCTTGCCGCGTTTTGTGACTGTGGGTTCCAAGTGTGTTGGGGACCATTGTTGGTGTCTGCTTTAGGCAGTGAAACCTGAGAGGAGTAGAGCAGCTGTGGAATTAGAGGAGGCTTCCAGGGCACAGGAACAACCATGGTTTCTGTGTAAGTGATGTGTGAAACCTATTCACTGGGTCCCTGGGGCTTTGGAGATTGTAAGAATCGGGTAGGGACTTATGGGAAAGCAAATCTCAGTGTGTCAAGCTGAGAGAATCAAACTGAGATGCCATGCAGACGAGCCCAGGGGAGATGAGGAGCCTCTGCATAGTTCTTGTTCATCCATATCCGGTGCTTCGCTGTAGCCCCTCCCTCCTGTACTCTCTCACATCTACTTCCTGTAAGCCCATGGGGGTAGCTCACTCACCCTCGATGACGAGGAGTGCCAGCATTTTGGGGCCATTTTACACAAGCCTTCATTCCTTGCCTAGTTGGAGGAGAGCTTCCCTGTGCACACTTCCCTGTGGTGTGACTCTTGGGGTGCAGTGCCACTGCTCTGCATGTTTCTGAGAGAGATGATGGCTTAGCATTCTCCTTTGTCCCCTAGAGCATCCTTATTCGTGGAGGCCTGGAGGGTCCAACTTCTATGAATAAGTAACCAAACAAACAGGTAAATCTTTTTGGCTCTCAGTTTTGAAGGTACCAGTCTGTGATCGATTGATCTGGTAGCTTTGGACCTATGGGGAAGTGGCAGAGCATGCCTGGACTGCGTAGTGATGTAAAACCATTCACCATATGGCTAGAAAGCAAAGAAAACGAAGTGGAAGACTTCCACAGACCTCAGTGGGGCTGGCCGAGGGACCTCCTGCTAAGCCTTGCTTCCTAGACGCCAGTCCTCCAATACATGGGCCTTGGAAGGCATTCTGCTTCTGGTCTCCCAAGGCTCTTGCTTGGCTCATACTTTGAAATGTATTCCAAGAGTCCGAGGTTGGACAGCTTTGCTCAGAATTCAAGACTTAGAAACTATGTGGGGCCCCATGGCCAGGAGGCAAAAGAATGTCCCCAACTGTTGGTCTGAATTCTACAGGGCATGAAGAGTTGGCCAGGTTCCCGCTGTCTCGGGCTAGCAGAAGAAAGGGCTGCGAGCCCAGGGAATAAAGGTGTTGGTGTTTGATGGATGTGCTGCGCCTGGGGTCTGAGTCAAGTGAGACTGGGTAGGCAGGACAGGAGTATAGTGGCACAGGTTCTCGAAGGAGTTGCCTTGCCTCTGAGTGACTGGAAGCAGTGAGGTCTAAGCTCCTGTGAGGTACAAAACAATGCTTCTATAAAGAGTGTGACAGGAGTTTGTATGCTTTCATATGCCTGGTTTGTGGAGAAGAGATGAGCTAGCTTTGGGACACCCTGTGCTCTCTGCCATTTTCTCTGTTGTTGTTGTTGTTATTGTTTTTTCTGTGTGTGTGTGTGGTGTGTATGTGTGGTGTGTGTATATGTGTGTGTGGTGTACATATGTGTGTGTGTGTGTGTGTGTGTGTGTGTGTGTATGTGTGTATGTCTGTGTACTTATCCTGAGACATTTGTGCTCTTTCTCTGTTGCTCACACCCTGGTTTTGTTCATTATATTTCCTGTGTTTGTTTTGTTTCTGAGAATCTACTGTTTCCATGGAATGGAGAAATGTCTTCCTTATCCTTTGTATGCTTCTTGTTTCTGTCCACACACAGCGCCCTGCATGTAGAAAGCATTCAGTAAGCAATTGCTTTGGCCTGGGCATTGAAGAGATAGAACCAACATATCATACTGGCAAGTTGACAAATTACTGGTTATAAAATTATTGGAAGGATTGGTTTTCTTTATGTGGTTAGAATGAATATTTCCATGTAGCATATATAGTTTATGTTAGCATCTTTATGAATTATGGGCAATACAGAAGACAGAGAAAGATCATCTTGCGTATGGAAGAGAGTGAAGTATTTTAGAGCATGAAATATGCTTACATAATTTTCTTAAGTAAATAACTCCCCTTTCTAGGGAGGAAACGTGCCCAATACATTTGTTTTTCTTGATGGGCACACATAACACCTAATTTTGAGTATATATACTATAATGCAAGCAAAACCAGTAATTTTTTTTTTGCTTAAAAACATTTTAGTTGCTGTTTTTTAAATAGTCATTATGTTAAAACTAAATTTGTATGTCACTTTTGTTTATGAATTTTCTCTTTAAAATCTTCCATATGTGCATGATTTGAATATTCACTTTACTTTTCTAGAGGATGGCATTAAAATGTTGGTGTAGGCAAGCTGTCAGTTATCAGACTCAGCATTGTAGCAAGCTGTGAACTCATGGGATAGAAGGGACTTGACAGACCTTGATTTGCTGCATCTAAGTGATTCTCTTCCTTCCAACATTTTTGGAGAATTCTCCCGACATTGGCTTGGGCTGTTTCCATATAGTGCTCAGCTGATGTGGGGGGCCCAGGATGAGTTTTTCCAGAAGATAATGTGTAGTTTCACTGTTAATCTTTGGAGGTGTGTTTGGGTGGTAAGGTGCCCAGTGAACTGGCAGCATTTGACCACGATGGCACAACAATCTCACCTTGCCAAGGGCAAACCCCACGTGATGTGAAGAAAATAGAGAACAGCTGTCCCCAGAAAACTTAAACATGCAGACGGCTTTCTCATTCGCCGTCTCTGTTTTAATCAGCATGGGCTGAGAGTGGGCGGGAGCACAGGACAGTCTCGTGTGGGAGGAGCTGGAGAGCGAGAGGTGTCTGCAGAGCTGCAAATGCATCACTGAAATTCTGCAGCCAGGCCTTCCATGCCTGAGGGAGGGAGTTGGAGAGCTGGAGATGCCTGCAGAACCACAGAGGCAAGGCTGAAATCCTGCAGCCAGGCGAGGCAGGCCAGAGTAGTCATCGCCACAATCAACACCTTGCTCATCTTCAGAAAACTTACTTGGAGAAGCTGTTAGCTTTAAATAAAGGGTTGAATTAAACTAGTAAGGGTAAATGTTTGCCAAGTGATGGACTGATCCACGTCCCTGCTAACCTCATGTCCCTGGAGTAGAAGGTTGATGCGTGGTTGTTAATTCTTTTCTTCTTCAGTTGCCCTTTTTTTTCAGTCAAGAATTCTCTAGCTTTCCTTCCTCCTTTGGTTATCCGCGGTCTTCTTCACATCCCTTAACCCTGGAATCCATGTAGTGGGAGTGACCCTGGAATCCATGCAGTGGGAGTGAACTTTGTCTAGTAGTTACCTGGTGTAGCTTTGGGTATATGTGCGGCTGGATGTAGCACAGGGCCAAGAAAACAGCAATGGCTTATTTTCAAGTCATGCTGGACATATGTTTAGACAGAAAACTTGAGAACTTGGTCGAGTTCTCTTGGTAAAAATTTTTTTATTTTGTCTTGTTTTGGGAGACAGGGTTTCTCTGTGTAGCCCTGGCTGTCCTGGAACTCACTCTGTAGAGCAGGCTGGTCTTGAACTCAGAAATCTGCCTGCCTCTGCCTTCCCGAGTGCTGGGATTAAAGGTGTGCGCTACCACGCCCAGCGGTAAAATGTTTTGCTACAGGTTAGTGGTCTTGGTTTTGTGTGTTGACACCAAAATCGGATCCGTTTGTGATGTTTTATCTTAATGCTTTTATTTTCCCAGAGCAGCGGCTAACCGTGGAGTCTAAATCCAGGCCTCACTAGCATCTCAGCTTCAATGTTATCAGCACACTCATGCCTTCATCTTCCTTTCGCTGTCTGTGAAGGAGGCTGTGCCTGCGTCTCCTCTCTATCCTTGTTGTGGTAATGGTACATGTTGAATGTCCCCTCACACCCCCAGCACAGAGGTAAACTTAGCAATTGGTGCTACTGATACTTAGGAAGTACCACCATTGATTCAAGGCTGTAGGCACACTGATGGACATTTAATGAATACTTCTTTCTCCTCATGGCAGCTTACAAAGGGGAACAGCTACCCTGAGTTCCTGGGACTCACTCATCTTGTGTGTCTTTGCTAACAAGCAGCAGAATTAACTGATTGGATTTGTACCCTTTCTGTTCCTTATTATGATGTGCTCACTTGAGCAGTAGGCTGTCTCGAGTACCAAAAGGGACAGAGGGTAAAGAAAGGAAGATGCTCTGAAGAACGCTGTGGCTAGTGCATTGTCTTGGGCTCCCAGAAAATTCACAGAAGGGGAGATGAGGGTGAGATTTGTGCTGGTTGCCTGGAATTGATCATTACCTGGTGTCGTGGCTGCTTTGAGAACAGATGGCAGCTTCAAGGCAAGGCTGATGCTTTGGTCTGCGTGGGGAAGGAATGAAGCGAGGCTTCCAAAGAGCAGGAGCCAACTGTTGCCTTGTGCCTGAGGCTCTCTTCTAATTTATGTTAGTCGAAATTTTCCATCGCTTACGCCCGAGTTGGGCATACTGTGATGACTGTATTTGGCTATCCCATCCATCTCAGCTTACTTTATACTTAGACGTTTCTGGCCACACGTGTGACTGCTGTGCTTCAGTCATGCTATAGGAAAGATACTGGAGGATTAAGATGAGGCTCAGTCCAATTCTGCATTCCTCTTATGAGTGAGCCCATGCAGTTTTTTGAAGATTGGTAGAGGAAAAAAAGACTCTTATAGTAGGGACAATTGTTCATCCACATGTGAGCTTCAGTTGCAGTAGGGACAACTGTCCATCCACATGTTAGCCTCAGTTTCTAGAGTACTGCCTTTTGCTTGCTTCATTCACCCTCAGTTACCAAGAGCACCACCAAGAGTAACACATAACTGCCTCTTATGGTAAGAGTGGGCTGTGATACGGGAGAAAACCCAAGACATTTAGGTTTCAAGTCTTTTCTAATAGTAAGCAAACCCTTTCTTCCCTATAAAAGGAAGGGGACACTATTTCTAAGGCTATAGGTAACCTGCTCTATGCTACAGAGGGGCGGATTGGATCAGAGGTGCTGGGGCAAGGCTTTATTGGCTGTGGTGGGTGGCTTGTGTGAGATGACGCTTTGTGAACAGCTGAATGGGTTGGGACAGATCTTAGCTGCTGGGCTGGATTGTGTGTGGCCTCCATAAGGTGGCATGAGATGTTGACATGTTTGAATAGCAGTGTGTTGAAACTAGTCTGGAAGTTGGATTCATGAGGATTAGATAATAAAAGATGGTGGGCAGAATGGCTGTTAGGATTTCGGACATGATTTATATAGGAGGTGATAGCGATTTCAATGAGGATATGTACAGCAAAGAGATGCTTCAAGAATTGATTATAGAAGTGTCATGTGGTTGAGCATTCACATTCCTGCTTGTATGGTCAGAGGAAGTGAAGCCAGCGGGCCGCATAGACCTGCATGTTATGTTCACTGCAACATTTTGTAGAGTAACCAAGATATGGGAGTAACGTAAGCATCCAGCTGATGGCTGGATAAAGAAAGTGTAGTTTACATGTACATACAGAGAGCTGCTTTGCCACAACAAAAATGCGGGCTTTGCCTTTTGCCCCCACACCAAAGATTACTAGATGAATGGAAGTAAGCCCAGCACAGAAAGGCTGGTACCAGACTGCATCTCTATGACCTCACTCATAGATGTTCTGAGGAAGTGACTGTCACAGAAGTAGGGAGTAGAATAGTGGGTACCATAAGCTGGGGGCAGAGGCAGTGGCCGAGAGAGGTTGGTCAGTGGGCAAGTTAGCATGACAGAAGTGCTGGTGTGCTGTTGTTGTGGAGCAGGGCGATTGCAGGAAGAAGTAGTGAAGTCAGAGGGAAAGAGTTAAACGCTTTCACCATGAAGAACATTGCAGGATGGTTATATATAATGATGGGAATTCTCATTAAATATGTATATAGAAATATAATATTGTGTGTATGTGCTAGTATGTTGGAAATAGCAGGGAGGGATGGGCAAGAGGAGACATTTGACAGGAAAACAGACAGTTGGCCTGGTGGCCACAGGAAGGAAAGCAAGCCAACCGGCCCCCCAAGCCCAGGTCTGTGATACGTTAGCCCAGGCTGAGGTTTGAGATAAGCAGTGAGTTTGTTTTTAGATTTTCTGAATCCAAGGTTCGTGTGCTCTTTGTGTAGGAACTCAGTTGGAGCTGAGGGGAGAGAAGGAGACCATCACAGAGGTGAAGTGTGAAGGGTCAAGGAACCATGGCCACAGGCATAACGAGGTCATCGTAGGATCTGTATGAGTCTGTGTTGTGGGGACGGTAGCAAGGACAAAAGCAAAGAAACTGTAGCTAATCAAAGGAAGAATGGCTCATAGCTAAGTGGTGGATCACTCAGCACGCACAAGGCCCCTGGTTTAATCCATAGCATCTTCTGCCCTTCCCCAAAAAAAGACCGTTACAGAGAGATCAGAGGAGCACGGTAAGAAGACATCCACTATTAGCCCAGAAACCTAGCATACCCAAGATACAACTTCCAAAACACAAGAAAATCAAGAAAGAAGACCAACGAGTGGATACTTCGTTCCTTCCCAGAATAGGGAATAAAATATCCATGGAAGGAGTTGCAGAGACAAAGTTTGGAGCTAAGATGAAAGGATGGACCACCCACAGAATGCCCCACCCGGGGGGTCCATCACATAATCAGCCACCAAACGCAGACACTACTGCATACGCCAGCAAGATTTTGCTGAAAGGACCCAGATAACTGTCTCCTGTGAGGCTTTGTCAGTGCCTGGCAAATACAGAAGTGGATGCTCACAGTCATCTTTAGGGTGGAACACAGGGTCCCCAATGTAGGAACTAGAGAGAGTACCCAAGAGCTGTAGGAATCTGCAACCCTATAGATGGAACAACAATATGAGCTAATCAGAACTCCCAGAGCTCGTGTCTCTAGCTGCATATGTATTAGAAGATGGCCTAGTTCGACATTATTGGGAAGAGAGGCCCCTTGGTCTAACAATGTTTATATGCCCCAGTACAGGGGAATGCCAGGGCCAAGAAGTGGGAGTGGGTGGGTAGGGGAGCAGGGCAGAGGGAGGGTATATGGAACTTATGGGTTAGCATAAATGTACTAACTTGAAATGTAAATGAAGAAAATATCTAATAAAAAAAAGGAAAAAAAAAAGCATCCACACGGGAGACCCGTGACCAACTTGATCATTCCAGAAAACTTAGACAGAAGGCAAGCAACAGCATCGTCCTCCTCCCTGCAGGTGGGACTTGTCCTCATGGGTTTCTCACAGGAGCCCTATGTGATGGTACCCTCCCCCTCGAGGACTCAGGTGGAATGTCGGATGCGATTGATTGTGGAGACACAGGGCCTCACACTCGAGTGAGCGGCTTAGGTCTGAACTCTTCACCACAGCGAGCTGAAGGAGATGGAAGCTCAATGGGCTTATCTGAGGTGAAGGAGAGTGCACAAAGGTAACGGGCTTTGAAGAGCACGTTAGAAGGTGTGGACACTGGGAAGGAAGAGCAGAGGGACGATGTGAGTCTGTCTGTGCTGGGTACAGACTGGAAGTGAGGACAGTACTCTTCTGACACTGCCTCAGTGTGCACAACACTTCATGGCCTACGCAGATGCTTGGGCGGCTGAGGAAAGACGTGCCAGGGCCTAAGCGAGTGGGATCTGCCTTAGCCACTATCTAAATTCCAAGAGAGTTGAGTTGATATCTTTATAAAGTACCATAGGTACTCTCAGTCTCCAGACAACTCAGGAGGTCGTTAAGCAAGTACATTGTATAATAGGCTTGGTTCTGTTGGTGGTTCAGAACAAGTCAGAGGAAGCCTGCCGCTGTCTCACAGCTCCTACTGGGGACACTATGTGGCTCATTCCTTCTGTCAAGAGTCGGACCATGAGGAGAGAATGAAGGACCCTCATGGTGAGTCATAGCTACAGCTGAGATCCAGGGACAGGCAGGGCTTAGGCTTCTGCAGTTTGGCCCCTAGGAGCTCTTCTGTGTTCTCTTGAAGCTTTGCTTTGGTCTCTGTCCAAGCATTTCCCCTGGATGGTTGTTCATGAAATAGTGAGTCCTGGGGCTGTCCACCCTGTAACAGAGACCTTTTCTCTGTTTTGTATGAACAGGAAAGTCAGGGCAGCCATATTGCTGTGTAGTCCATTTGATCTGCCTTCAAAGGTAGCCTTTAATAATCCAATGGCCTGCTGTGTTTGAGACTCAGATTAGAGGTGATAAGCTTTGCTGTATGTGCAGAAATCCCAGGTTAGGTCTCGTGTTTGCCTTGTACCTTCTCCAACTCGTGGGCTTGGGAAGTAGGCATGGGATGTTGGCCATGCATATGGGTCATCGTTCCTGTCATGTGCCAGACTGCCTCTTTTCTGTGTGCAGTTACTTGTTGGTTTGGGTGGAGAATGTCTAGGAGGAATAGCATGTGCCAGTGAGGACCCCATACCACGTATACAAAGATGGCACAAATTGGACTCAGTGGGCATGCGTGTGGGAGGTGGGTAAGGGATGGAGAGCAGACCTGGGAGTTGTGGGGTGAGCATGACCCAGATGTTTTACATGCATGTATAGAATTATCAAAGAGCTAGTAAGTGTATTGTAGAAATGAGAATGCAAAATCAAGTTTGCAACTGACAGCGAGACCCCGAGGAAGGGAGATAGCATGGATGCTACCCACGAATGTTAGCTGCTGGTAATGTTTTGTTTTACGTGGGAACTAGGAAATCTGAACTCACAACCTTATGCTTACACCATAAGTTCGCTTACTGAACCATCTCCCCAACTCTTGTCTGTAGTGTTATTTTCATGTATGCTAATTATCTGGTCAAAAGACAGAAAAAGTTGGAAATATTATAGGTGAACAGGAATTCTATATTTTCTTACTACATGTATTGTATTTATTCATTTATTTTGTTCCTTGGTGTATATGTGTAAGTCACAGGACACCTGTGAGTTATGCCTTACCGCCATGTGGGGTCTGGTAACTGAGCTCAGATTGTCACGCTTCCTGGCCATGTGCCTTTAACCACCGGACCATCCTACTGGCTGGGAGAGACACATTTTCCATGAGGCATTTCTATTAAATAAGTGTTGATTCTCTTCCCAGCATGTGCTGTATTTTATAAATGTGGGCCATGACCAGCATGTCTTTCATGTATAATAATATACCTGGCTACTTTGAAATTAGGTTTAAATCTTATATACAGTTAAAAACTAAACAAGTGCTTGACATTTCTCTTTGTTAGTGTCTGCTTGTTTGTTATATCATGTAAGGGATCTCAACTTCTTTCCTGCATCGTAAGTCCCACCCCTCCTTAGTTTCACCCCTCATAGTTCTAATGTCCTTTGTGTTTTCCTGATCCTTCCTGTTTGGCATCTGAGGGAAAAAGGAGATGTACCGGTCGGTCGGTCCGTCCGTCGGTCCGTCGGCTGGCACATAGTTGACTGGTCCTCTGAGGGGGAGTGAGGCTGATTATAGGAAAGATAGAAAGAAAACACAAGAGTCAGCTATGGGAGGGCTGCGGGTCATTGCCATGTCAGCCCCAGATGTATTTACCATAGTCTTCTTATACTGCAGTACCACGGAAAGCAAAGCCACAGCTAACAGAAACAGTCCTGGTGAAATGTACACAAGACAGTTGTTCTCACCCAAAAAGGCTTCCAAGGCCAATACAATCTCCAGCCCTCGGCCTTGAGCCTCCCGTGCACCTCCTCTCATCGATCCATGCCTCAGCAGGGAAATCTGCCAACAGACCCTGACCTGCCTTGACTCTGCCTGGCAGGCAGACTTTCTCTTTTTCTCTACTTCAGAGAAATGGCAAATGCCTGTCAAGGAGATCTTCATTTATCAAGCCTGGCTCTTTTCTCTGACCTATCCACTTTCCTGAAGGTAACAAAGTCTTATTCTTTATTCCCGAGTAGAACTCTGTATGCGAGCTTGTTCCTGTAGACACGATTTTGGGGGCTTCTTTACTGAGTTCTTATACCTACCAGCCTTCTAACCTATTCCTCTTTAAACTCTTCCAACCCCCAACACTAGGAATCAAAGCCCTTATCTGTAATGTGCTTTATTCACTCCCGAGGCCCTCACATCCCTCTTCCTACTTCTGCCCTTCTCAGAGGATCGTCAATCCAGTGCCTCATCGCTCACTAGTTTGGTACACAGCCACTCCCGTCTTTGCTAATCTCTGGGTGGTTCTGCCATCCACTTTCATGTATCTTTTCCTTGGTCCAAGGTGATCTTGCTTTCCTTCCCCTTCCCTTCTTCATCTGCATAAGCCAGTGGGTGCAGCCAGTGTTAGTAGCTTCACGGATGATGAGAAGATACTGAACAGGCGACACAAAGATGGGCATCCCTGTGTGGTAGCATGTGGCAGAGCAGAATGCGGGATAGGTCGTGCTATGTGGGACATATTGGATTTCAGCACACCTGCTGTTCTCAGAGGCTGCAGCTCTAGGCCTCTGTGGAGGTCAGGCCATGTTTACTTTATGTCATTGATGAAGAGAAGGGAAATGTTTATGTGTATAACCACTGTGGAAATGATAATTTTTAACTTAGAAAATTACTACTGTGCACTAGTGAGCATTCATGTCCGGGAAAATGAGCAATGTCTTGTATACTTTAACTTTTTTTAGGTTAGATTTCTGTTTTGCCCTAATCTTTATAAGTTTGATTTAATTTCAAGACATACATATTTTGTGCCCATTGTTTGCATACAAGCTACCATGAAAATAGAACAGAAGACACAATTAAATGAGTATTTCTCTTGGTGAGCTGTATACTGGGGAGGAGAAACCCGTGGGTACAGTCTAGGTCGGCATTTGTTTAAAGACTTAAGATGACATGCATTTGGGGGCTTTAGATTTTTTTAAGTTGAAAGGGAACGTGCAATACGTAATTGTCTAGTATGTGCTTCACTAGATTGGTGAGGTGGGAACCCTGTTTTTTAACACAGTGAAAATGGAGTTGAAGTTCCTCATTGAGTGAAGGAAATAAGGAATTGACCTGGAACCAGGCCAGCTCCTCATGCTTGGTTTCAGGAATTGTGACTAACTGTATGGCTTGTTTAAAAATACATGAAACAACAAATTAGAAGGAATTAATTGTGAGTTATGTTAAAAAAATAAAAACAAGAACAAAAAGCAAAAACAGGCAGAGTTCTGTGAGATGGTATGAGAAAATTGAGTTTTTTTCTGGATTAGACTTGAATGAGAACTCATTTTGCTCTTTGCCTTGGGAAGCCAAAGTCCTACAGGGCTCGTGTTGAGTGAACATTCATGGCCCATGGGAAGGAAGGGTGGGAGTGTGAGGCGATCAGTGGTCTTGGCAGCTGAGATACCAGCTGCAGTGCAGCCATGAAGCACGGTCTGAACTCCAGTATTTGCAGGTAACTGCCTGTAGTCTGTTCTGAGTAGATGGGTTGGGGCACTTTTGTGGATGTGTAGGGTGAATAGGGGTGCGAGGACCTTACACAGAAGTTTCTGCACCAGTAAAAAGGGAATGGGTATCCTCCAGATCCATCCATTTGCCTAGGAATTTCATATATTTATTGTTTTTAATAGCTGAGTAGTACTCCATTGTGTAAATATACCAAATTTTTTGTATCCATTCCTCTGTTGAGGGACATCTGGGTTCTTTCCAGTTTCTGGCTATTATGAATAAGGCTGCTATGAACATAGTGGAACATGTGTCCTTATTACCAGATGNCCATCATTGGGAAGAGAGGCCCCTTGGTCATGCAGACTTTATATGCCCCAGTACAGGGGAACGCCAGGGCCAAGATGTGGGAGCGGGTGGGTAGGGGAGCAGGTGGGTAGGGGAGCAGGGCCGGGAGGGGGGAGGGTATAGGGAACTTTCTGGATAACACTTGAAATGTAAATGAAGAAAATATCTAATAAATGTTGGGGAAAAAAAAGGGAAAGGGTATTGGTGGAATGGATTCTGGCTGTGTTTCTTTATGAGGATGTTGTAATGGTTAGCATATGCTCTGTGTGCTCTGCATAGAAAGAGTTTTCTAGGATCCTCTGACCTGGTGAATGTAGACAAATAAGGAAGAGCTCAAGGCTGATTTCAAAATTGTAACTTTAGAATTGATTGGCCTAATCTTTTGATTAAGAGAAAGAATTTTGGAAAAAAGGCTGGTGAAGTTGTGCTAACTCACTCGTAGTTTGGCATATCAGTTTCATCTTCCACCATCTGTGACTGGTATGTTGTTGTTGTGAACAGGTATGTATTCCTGGATGAAAGGTGTACTGGTTGGTTCACAGCCTTTAGGAACAGATTAAGAAGAAACAGAAAATCCTATAAGACCTGATGTCTAATGTGCCATTTCCTGTAAGACCTGCTGTCTAACGTGCCATTTCCAACCTGCCTTTGTACAGGATTTATTTACATTTATTGGAAAAGCGGAAAAACTCTGTTGAGGGGTGTGACTCTTCCTTGCACTTTTATTATGTGATAATTAACTCTAGCTCTCGCAGGTTGATGAATTTGAACCTGGTTAATTATCTGAGAGTAATTACAAGCTCAGAGTGATTAACATTGCTGAAGCGACATTCTTAACTTCATCTCTGTGTGTTTCTGCCACTTTTCATAAACGCTTGAGTTTGTTTGAATGTGACTTGCTCTTTTGACTTCTGTCGCTGAGGTCAAACTACTTAAATTCTGGGGGGTTTAAAATCCTTAGGATGTGCCCTCAGTGTGGGAAGGAACCGGCTCAGTCCTTCACCCTTTTGTAGCCTGGATGTTCTGCTCCTGCTTCTTGGACGTTTCCTTTCTCTTTTCTCCTGTGGGTAGGGGTGTGCTGTCCCTTGCCCTCAGTTGTAGCTATTGCTCCTTACGGAGGGATTCTCTGCTGCTGGGCTGGATCGTCACTGTTTTGGAAAGTGTGTCTAGACTGTGGGCTAGTTCTGCCGTCCTGGCTCCAGTGTGACATTGAGAGAGAAGGGGTGTCAGTTGGGCTCAGGCTGTGACAGCACAGGATCATACGGTGCAGGATTTATACACGGAAGTCATATCCCCCACTCCCCTGGGAGCTAAAACTTTAGTTTGTTCTGCGTGTTTCTCCCTTGCCTGTAGGTGGCAGTTGTCTTCTTATGTCTTCATGTGGTCTGCTTAGTCACAGTCTGTTCCCCAAACCTTTCTTCTAAGGGTTTAAGCCGTGTATTTGAAGTTTATGCATCTTTTAAATATCTTCTGTCTAAACATGGGATCCTGGAGAGATGGCTTCATGGTTGGGAGCACTGACTGCTCTTCTAGAGGATCCAGGTTCGATCCCTAGAACCCACATGGAGGCTCTGCTGTAACCAGTCACAGGGAATGTGGTTGCCTCTTTGGGTATTGTATGCACAAGTTGTATGCTTGTATGTGTAGGTAAAATACCCATATACATAAAACACAGGTAGGAACTAGACATTTAAAGTAGAAGTTTAACATGTAAATGGTTCTAAATCACAATTTAGTCTGTAACGGACAGCACCTCCTTAGCCTCCATCACCACATACACACTATTTGAGAAGCTACAAAACTAAATAAGGAAGGGCTGGGGATATGGTTCAGTGGTACAGTGCTTGCCTAGCATGCTTGAAGGCTTAATTCATCTCAGTATTGCCAGGAAATGATCGTGTGGGAGTGATGGCTTAGTGAGTTCAGAGCCTCCACACCCTTAGCCACATAGAAGCAAGCACGGTAGTGTGCACTGTGACTACAGTGCTATGTGGTACAGATGATTTGATTCCTGTTTCTGCCCAGCTAGTCTATCCGTAACAGTGAGCTATAGGATAAGAGAGAGACCCTGCCTCAGAAAATACTGAGATAGAGAAGCTGCCGAGGCCAAGACATCTTGATGTCAGCCTTTGGCTTCCACGCGTGCCTACACAAATGGATAAAGAGGACTGCATACTGCAAGAGAAAGAGAATACTGATTTTGACTGAATGATGAAAGTTTGTGTGTGTAGTGTGCTATGAGTTACAAAGGTGTGTTCACACCGTCTTCTTCCCATCCCAGTATAGTACAGGGAATGCTTCCCTTGTTCAATAGACCACCCAGAAACTGGTAGTGTCCTGATGTGCTCATGTCTAGGTAGATCTGAACCCAGACCTTTGGTCCCTTCACTAGTCTTGTTCCACTGCATGCAGGGAGGTTAAGAGTGTAGTTCCTGTGGGCAGAGCCCATGACCTTTGGTGATTAGGTTTTTGTGTTCTGAAAAGCTAGGGATTAGAGACGTTTCTTTGGCAGCCAGTATGTTCTTGTTAGCTTTAACGTTTGTAGTGCAGAAAGCAAGCACACAGAAAGCTGTAACTCTGAGAGGAAAGAGACAAAGCCACATTTTGGAACGTCTTATTTGTTAGGGAACATTTCAGACATAAAAAGTAATATTGCTATAGTGAGCTCCCAGCTCGCAGCTCCCAGTTCTTAAGTCCTGGTTCAACAGTTGGGTGAGTTTTGGAATGCTTCATCTATCCCTTTCTTCCCCTCAAAGCAAATCTCTCAAGGAACATTTAAGATGTGCCCATTTAAAACACGGACGTTTTCTCACCTAACCTGATTACCCACTGTAGCTTCCTGGTCACTTCCGGGTGTCACTTAAGTATGAGAGTCCACATGAAGACGTTTATTCTACACATGTTCAACACATGAAGCTATGCTGGAGAGTAACTTCTCTTGCCTTTGTCTTTTGTGCTCAAGGTTTTCAGGTTTCAACAGAGAGTGAACACATTAAGTTGGAATTATTTATTCATTTTGATGGAGTTTATGGCAACTCTCTTTTTTTAAAAAACACAGATTCAGTGCCTAGTCTTCAGAAACCATCTAAACACTTGCTTCTGTGTACTTATCCACTTTCCAAGAAAAACTGAGCAAGTAAATAAACAAAACCATGGAAGTGCACCTGTAGGCACTGCATCAGCCTGTATTTCAGCATGCTCTCCTAACGGTGGCCATCCTTATCCATGTGGAATTCTGCTGCATGTGGCCCTCTTTGGGTCGCAGCTCACATATGAAGCTAATATACCACTTTGACAACGAACACTTGTTTTTGTCAAATATTCTTATAGTCTGAAGGAATGCTGCTGTTGCAAATTATCAGAGATTTTGGAATGCAACTGTTTGATAGCGTTTGAAACACAGTGGTCTTATAACCTGCTAACCCTTTCTCTCTCTCAATAGGTATAAATGACCAAGGACTGTACAGAGTTGTGGGGGTGAGTTCAAAGGTCCAGAGACTTCTGAGTATGTTGATGGGTATGCCTCTTTAATCATTTTTCCATGCATTAATTGTTTATGCTCATTAACTTTGCAACTTAATATTTCAGAGTTATATATGATGTACTTAGGAATACATACATCTTCTCTTGTACCACTTACTTGGGTGGGTTGCATCCTCAGCGGAGGCTGAGATTATCCATGTCCCTGGTACTTAATAAGCAATAGGACAGAAGAATGCAGCTCATAGGTGCATGCCTCTCACAGTAGAGTTGGAGTCGGGCCTCTGCGCTCTGCATGGTTTCCAGATTGCCTGTCCAGAATCCTGACAGCACTTTTGGTTAGACAAGATCACTGGGACTCACTCATTTTTAGTTTCGCAAACTGTCATCTGTCAGGGAGGAGGGCCTGTGTCTCAGGGATTCGTTGTTTGCAGTTCTCACCAGGCTCTTCTCCAGAACCATGCTCCATCTGTGCTGATAACACAGCGTTCCTTGGCATCGCAGACTGGAGGACGCCAGGAGTGAATTCATTTCATTGCCCCAGACATTCTGTGAATGACACAGCGCTTTGCATTACCTGCTGCTGCCTGTGCTGTGCAACTTGTAAGATGCTTCAAGTCTCCCCTGGCCCAGAGCAGGCTGCCCTTGAGGGATGGCCTGGCTATCAAACTAATCTGTCATTTTGGCCTTGCTATGTAAGAATTTGATATCTCACTCTAATTAGTCAACACCAAGAATGCCCCCAGGTGAGCTGGGAACTCATTTGAATCTGTTTGTATGAGAAGCTCACTTTGGAAAGTGTAAACTAAGATGAACCAAACCAAGTGACAGGTTTTGGGTAGCGCTGCTTCTCGGGTGCTGTGTGAATCAAGAGTTTCATAAGCAAGCACGTTTCAAGCCACGGACCACAGAAAAAGTTGCCCATTGTCACTGGCATGTTTTGCTAGAATCCATTTTCTGCCTCTCGTTTAATTTGGGTATGCTGTTCTGGCAGACATATTTTCCTTTTTACCATTAGTGGGCTTCAGATGAAAGAATCAGGTTGCCAGTAGTCCGGGAGCAGCTGGAAGAATTTAACGGGGGTGCAGCATCTGCTTTTACTTAATTTTAAAATTAGAAACACTAACATGGTGTTACAATGCTTAAAAGACCGCATAATGATGTTATTATCAGAATACATTTAAGCAAAGAGGCACATCTTGGAGTCAGTTGGTCAAAGCGACCCTGACTTTATCTGATCACTACTTTGAGCACACTCTAGGAAACTTTGAACAAGGTGTTTCCGTGCTTACCATGAAGAGTTAAATTGTCTTGAAATTTGTTCTTAATCTCACAAAATTTTACATGTACAGCATCGTTTAATTCTGATGGGAGTTCCTCTGCTCTTGGGAAAATCCCAAGACAGTCTTCAACTCCCAGAGTATTTTAAAATTGCAAAGTCCTCAAAAGTTCATGACTTGGAAGGGTCTGGGAGATGGCTCAGTAGTGTTTGCAGTCCAAGCATAAAGACTTGAGTTTAGTTTCTAAGACCTACATAGAAGTTGCACTGGTTCACTTGTAACTCCAGTACTCAGTTGTGGGAAAGGCAGGCTTGCTGGTCTAAATGGTGAGCCCAAGGTTCCATTAGAGACACTGTCTTCTCTCCTTTCCTCCTCTCCTCCTCTCCTCTTCTCCTCTTCCCTTCCTTTGTCTCTCCCCTCCCCTCCCCTCCCCTCCCCTTGTCTCTTCCCTTCCTTTCCCTTGTCTCTTCCCTTCCTTTCCCTTGTCTCTTCCCTTCCTTTCCCTTGTCTCTTCCCTTCCCTTTTCCCTTCCCTTCTTTCCAAAAAAAGCCACAGAAAAAGATGCTTAATATCAACCTCTGACACCTGTATGTGCATGCATGTATAAGTTCATCTGCATGCACATGTCTGAGCACACACATACAAATAAGCATGTGCATAAACATGGACACCTAGAAAACTGTCTTTTTTTCAATTTTTAAGAGAAGTCCAGACACAGGCATGTTAGAATGTCATTCTGTTGTTGGCAGGGAAAATGGTGTGTTTTCAGTAACATTGAGCAAACAGGAAGTTAGAGAATTGGTGCAAAGATAATAGTTTGTTATTTCCCTATTAAATAATTCATTTAAGAGGGCTCTGCAGTATGGATTTCTTAATCTGTAGGTAACTGGTAATAGGAGTCAGATTGCCACAATGCATGCCACGCTGAGTTAGTTTGTTACTAATGGAAACCTTAGCTTTTGACAAAATAGATGTCCTCACTGTTTGCTGGTCAAGTTAGAGTTTTCTTAAGGTATTCCTTTCATTCTGATAAGGTATCCAGCATTCAATGATTCAGTATCACTTTAAAAAGCATTTCAGAGCTCCAGCAGACCCTGTGTACACATCTGCAGATGTTCTCAGTGACTTTTCTGTTTACATTGTGTTAAGGTTATATCCTAAAGGAGGCAGGGCATAAACCTGCCAAATGCTTAATTTCTTTTTAAGGCCAACCCAGTGTCTTCTGGGGAATTCTCAAAAGTAATATGTTCATTTCAGATTTGTAAATTTTTCAGAGCACATTTTTACTGATAATGGAATTTTCTTCATGAAAAATGAAAACTAATTGAATTTTTAAGCATCTTGGAAAAAAACCATTTTATGTTTTTAGAAGAGGGCTGTATTTACTTGAGACCTGTTTAGATATTACAGAAAAATGGTTACCATTTTAACATCAAGTTTTATCATCTCTTTTTCAAATGTCGTAAGTATTCTCTAGACACTCAGATGTAAAAGTGTGTAGTGATTCCCAAGGCTTGAATCCCGTTTCCCATCTTGCATCTCTCGATGCCTCCCTTCCTCCCCGTGATGTTTTCCCCTTTGCTGTTTAAGATTACAATAGATAAGAACATTTCTCTGTTCTCTTCCCCTCTCTCTCTTTGCCCTAGGACTTCCTCAGCTGCTCCTCAGCGCCTCTTCCTTCCTAATCCTCTCCTCAGGCTCTCTAACCTTCCTCTTCTGTCCACAGGAGATGTCGGGAGACATGTTCTTCTCCTTCAGGCCAGGTCCAGGAGAAGCCCATGGACAGATGGTGTCGTCTGTTTCCAGCTCCCCCAAGCCGTGCACTCTCTGAGTGACTGCTCTCCTTCTAGGGAGAAGCCACCTTCCTTCCTCGCACCCTTGCTGTCTGTAGTCAAGGCACATACAGTCAGGGAGAAGGTGTTCTTTCTTTCTCTCTTTTGAAAATATTATAAACACGTAGCTGACTAGGAAGGCAAAGAGAAACAGCAGGTGGAACATCTTGGTGAATAAGTGGCAGTTCTTAGTGGGATAAGAGTGTGAAGAGGAGTTCCCACAGTGAGGGTCGGCTAGGAACTGGTATGAGGTAGAAGTGCCCGGTGGTGGTCTTTCTTTTTCCCACATTAGAACAAAACCTGGGTAGAGCAGGAGAAACCTGGAGAAACTGTGCTCTTAGCATGTCTGGTCTGCTGGACTTTGCTATTTATAAGCCTGGTTTACAAAAGACTAGGTGGTTTTTTTTATTGCCTTTTAGATACAGAACCGTAGAAAACAAAAATAACAGGATTTTAATTTATAATATTTTCTTGTTTACTTTGTTGGACAGTTCTCTTACCTAAAGCAGAGGGAAGTGAGCTCAGTAACTGGAAACGATTCGAGGTGATAAAGCATATTTATACAACACACGCACTCTCTGCTTCTTCACCCCTTCAAAGGGAAAAAAAAAATGGCCCAAGTCTGTGGTGGCTAGGGCACTGACTCCCAGTTAACCAGGGTTTGCAGTGAGCATGGGGCACACACCTCTGCTTCAAGGCAGTGACCAGTGGCCATGCAAGGAGGACTCAGTAAGGAAGTGCCAGCTCTTTGGTTATGTGCTTGTTAGTTTAGATTTCTAACTAATGCATTATGCTGTTCTGTGGTCAGGGAAGAAACGCAAGTCCCCTCCCTTGTGGAGGAACACATATCCTGAATGAACACTCTAAACGTATTTTAGGTGTGAATCCTAAATAAACTAACAAATTCCACTTCGCTCACTGATTGCGAAGGACTGCCAGGGATGATTGAGCTATTTGAAAACAACGAGCATTTAATAGATGATTAATTACATAGACATAGTCATTAACTCCTGAAGTGACAGCTGCTTTTGTTCTGTGAATTTAGAAGGATGACTTAGTTTTCCATAGAAAGAATATGAATCTCAAAATAAAGAATGATAGGTTAGTAGAAACTGGAAATAAAAGAGTTCCTTTAGAAGCCTCATGGATTTTAAAATGGTGATTTGCTTGTAACAAGTTTATTGAGAATGTTATCTGACTTGTATGTTAAAGTGAGATTTTAAATAATTGATTTAATGAGAGGCAGAATATTCAGTTACTGAAGTAATTGGTTGGCAAAGTGTTAGAACAGAATTATTTAGTCCTAGTTATAAAGGATTGCATCTTTAATCAGGGTGCTTAATTTGATTTCTCAAATGTATCTGCGCCTTGTCTGGCAGGCTCAATAACAAATGAGTTCTGTTGTAGGGACTAATCAAAATGGAACCAACCGGTGTCAGTTACCATTGTAGTTCATTGCCTGTTGCTGTCAGCTTCGGTAAACCAATGCTGGCGGGCCCACGATGTCTCCAGACCTTTGAGTAATTGACTTCATACATGTGGGGTTGTGGCATAAAATAGCCATCACTTCCTGTTTGATCTTCAGAAACTTTGAGTCCATCATGGAGCAGTTGTCCCTTTGTGGTCATGCCCATGCCTACAGCTCTTCAGACAGCGGCCACAGCTGGAGTGGTGGTTCCAATTGGACAGCCTTTCCTTTTAGTGTTCCTCCTAAAGAGGAAGTACCAGCAGGGTACCATTTTCCCTGCAGAAACACGTCTGGTGTGAGGAGGAGGATATATGGAGACATCTAGGTCTTTGTTTCTAGCTGAGGCGTTGCTCTGGAGGGAGGGAGAAGGGTTCTCTTCTGTAAGTTGCCTACTGTCTCCTTCTCCCTAGATGAGTGTGGGAAGCCCGTCAGATTTGTAGTGATGGCTACAAATGCCCTTCTTTATAACCTCTTTTCTGCCTCTTCCTTCGGGAAGAGGACCACCATGAGTGTCCCTCCTTGTAATTGCCTGTCTGTGGCAGCGATCTACTTTTAACAATTCATGTAAGTCTGCCCATGCCTCGATGTGTTAGGATGCACGCACGAGTTTATAGGATCGTTTACTATGCTAAGATCTCCTTGGTGCAGATGAGGATCTGGAACTTGGGTGGATTTGGGACTCCCTTGCTTGGAGTGATTTATTGGTCCAAGCTGGTAGAACATTGAAGCTCATCTTTGGCATACCCAGGCTGCCGGCCATGCTGGTATGCTGGGCATGCTGGCCCTGACGGACAAGGGCAGCAGCACGCCCAGAATGTTCTCCTTTACTACGGTTCTGTTTGATTTCAACCCCTCCATCCCTCCCTCTTCCCTCTTTTCTTTTTTCTGTTTGTTCTTACATATACCCGGTACCCCCACACCCACTTAAGTTTTTTTGTTTGTTTGTTTTGTTTTTTTGTTTTTGTTTTTTTGAGTCAGGGTTTCTCTTGAGTACAATTGGTGGTCTTAGAACTAGCTCTGTAGACCAGGCTGGCCTTGAACTCACAGAGATCTCCTTGCTTCTTCAGGCATTAAAGCTGTGCTGGGATTCAAGGTGCAAGCCACTAACAACCAGCTATAATACCTTTCCTTTAGAACACTAGCTATTCCTCTAAAGGAAACAAAGTATCAGAAACACAGATTTCCAACAAAGAAAGCTAGTTTTCTGGATGAGTGAGTGGCTTGTAAGGTTGAAGTGAAGGCTTATACAGATATCCCCTCACATGAAATGTAGAATTTGCTTTTTACTTTTTATCTTAATTGGAACTATTTTTTCCAATACAAAGAAATAAAAATTGTACATGTTGATATAGTAACATGGTATATTAACACATTTACATTGTAGGACTTTACAATGAGATTAAACCATAAGTAGCATTTTGAATCTCTGGTGTCCTGTTTCTTTTTGGGTTGATCTTGTGTTGACCTGCAGAGAACTGCTCTAAGGAATGCAAGTGTTAGAATGTGAGACGATACTAATTACTCCCTCTCCCATGGACTTGCTGCCACTCAACATCCTTTTGCCTTAATGGTGATAGTGTTTCTCACAGAATACTCAGGACACAGTGGTAGTACCCGTGGAGACAAGCCTCATGCACGCACGCACGCACGCATGCACGCACGCACTCACCCTAAGCTGTTGCCGCTGATGGTAAGCTTCGTTTCCCACGAGCTGCCCTGTTGAAACGCCATACTTTGTCTCATCCTTCCTCATCTAGTCTACATCTTAGATCCTTTTGTCTCTCCCACAGGCTTTCTGCAGTCCTAGGGTTATCTACGAATAGAGCATAGCTTATGCTATCATTTAAAGATTGCATACAATACTTTTCTTGAGAAACTGTTGTTTGACCACTTAAAATTGGATGGTCAGGTTTTTAACTTTTTTTTTTTCCTTGCTCTTCACCAGATGTAAAAATGTGCAATGAGCTGGACCTGGAGAATTCTGCAGATTGGGAAGTGAAGACAGTAACAAGTGCCTTGAAGCAGTATCTGAGGTGAGCTGTCACACCAGGCACCCACCTAACAGAAGTGGCAGTAGTCGTATTGACACTTACTGATACGAGAAGTCTCCAAGGTATCCAATAATGTTCCAGAAAATGAGACCAGCAGTGTTTTAGTCAGTGTTTTGTTGCTGAAGAGACGCCATGGCCAAGGCAACTTATAAAGGAAGGCATTTAATTGAGGGCTTGCTTACAGAATCACAGAATTTGTCCATGGTCATTATGGCAAGAAGCATGGTAGCAGGCAGGCAGGCAGGCAGGCAGGCAGGCATAGCGCTGCAACAGTAGCTGAGAACTCACATCTGATCCATAAGTTGTAGACACACACACACACACACACACACACACACACACATATACACCACACACACACAAATGAGGGAGGGGAGGGGGAGGGAGGGAGGGAGGGAGAGAGAGAGAGAGACACAGAGAGACTCTGAAATGGCGTTTTGAGTCCTCAGAGTCCACCCTCAGTGATACACCTTCTCTAATTAGTTCGCACCTATTACTCCTCCCCAGCTCTATTCACGGGGGCCCAAACATTCAAATATATGAGCCTATGGGGCTGATATTCAAACCACCACAAGCACCACTGTTAAGTAAACTGCAACAGAGGAGCCTTGGATCTTGAAGTAGATACAGAGCATTCCCATTATACACTACGTAGCAACAGTAAGGAAAGCTATTTATTAAATACATTGAATCTTTTATTTATGTTTTAAACTAAAGGGAAGACTGTTTTAATTTCACTATTTTGAATAGAAAAGTATATTATAAGACATAAAAGTACTTTTAAAAAGTATATAAAAAGTACTTTAAAAAGTTTACTTGTTGAGGTTTTTTTAAAAGACATTTTCAGGTGTGTTTATTACAGAAAAGAGCATAGGGCTGGAATGGGAAAGCGTTGCTGTTTCTGGGCTGGAATGGGAAAGCGTTGTTTCCTATCTTTAGTAAAGGAGCTTCCCAATGAAAGCTAAGGTTTGCTGAAGAACAGCAACAGTGTGCAGCGATTACAGCTGCGCTTCTTTGCCGTGGCTCTCTGAGGTTTGATATTTCCATGGCAGAAAGGGTGACAGGTGGCCAGTGCAGGGCAAATATAGGACACACAACAATTGTAGAGTGGTTTTCCTGTGTAATTACATTGGCTCCCATGAGTACATGAGAATCCATGTTTTACTGTGTAGTTTTTACAATGATGAAGTATGTCATACAGTGAGACCCTGAAAGGGGAGCATGGCGACCCCTCGTGGCTCTCTGTGCCGCTCAGACACACATGCTACCTTCTTCATTTCAGCCTTTGCCCTGCCATTTTAATTTTGATACTAAAAAGATTTTTTTGCAGATATATTACTATACTAATACACACTTATATGAATAATCTATTTAAAACAGACTTGTAAAAAGAGTCACCAGAATGTCTGTATTCTGGCCATCAGCATCCGGTGTTCCTCAGCCTGTGCTCACAGGATTTAGATGATATTGATAATTCCTGTGGTTGCTGGTCTCTGAGTCTGATTTAAGGCATACAGTCCTCCCTGCCCCCTGCCAATGGCGCTTCTTGGTGACTGTTTTTTTTTTTTTTTTAAATAGAGAGCTGTACATTTTCTGTGGTCTTTTTTACCCTCATGGTTTTACAGAGCATGGCTTTTTATTTCCTGAAAAATGGTTATACCTATATAGCCTTTGTTAGGGTCAGATCAGGTCGTATTTAATCAAATTCTTTAAGTCGCCCGTCACAGTGGTGCCACTTTCTTCCTGTTGTCTCATGTCACCTTGTCACCACTGCTGCTGCTGTATTCTGAGTCTTACTAAAATTTGACATTGGGTCCAGGTGTTCTTTACCAGCTTTTGATCATTTTATTTAAATAAATTTCTCATTCCAAAACTATTGTGTGCATTATTGTTACCTTTAGTTGTCTCAGCAGCAAACAGAAAGCTAAACATATATCTTTGCAGTTCTAGCTTGCCATGCGTAGTGACTGTGGTTTGGATGAGGGTTGGAATGGCTGAGCTCTGTGCGGTTTGGATGTCAGTTCCCTGGAGAGATAGGTGTCGTGTGAGGGCTTCTCACTGTGGTCTCCCCTCCTGTCCCTGAAGAATGCTGGCAGTGTTTGCACTAGAGGTGGTTGGCCATCTCCAGGAACGGCATACTTTCTCTCATTTATTTATCTTAATTTTGTGTGACTGGATGCTTTACCTCATGTATGCCTGTGTGCCATGTGTGTGCACTGTCTATGGAGGCTGGGGGAAGGTATCTGTTCCCTTTGGAACCGGAGTTACAAAGGATTCTTACCTGTTGTGTGGGTCCTGGGAATTGATCCTGGGTCTTTTGGAAGAGCAGTTAGTAATCTTGACTTCTAAGGCGTCTCTGCAGCCCAGGTGTACTTTTTTTTTTTTTTTTTTAATTATCACAGATACTAGAGGGAGTCTTACATCTGTAGGTAGGGGTTGGAAGGGTGCTGTTAATCCCCCCTTCTTTCTGTAAGGAATTATTTGATCCTGTATATAATATAGGTGTTCTTCAGTAGTGCTGCAGTTGAGAATGCCTATTAGATGAGAAGAGGAAAGAGTGGGTGGGATAAGAATAGAATGGCTGGTATACTCCTCTCTGGCAGCTGGCCTTGGATCCATCAAACAGTACATTGATAAGTTATACCTTGTGCGATAACAAAGCTGTCCAAATGACAGTTATTGATGGAAAACTCGAGAGTAAACATTGACCTCTTGATAGTAAGTTGTGCTTCAGCTTACACCTCTCAGGGGTCTTTGCTTTTCCCGGGGCTTCGTATTCATATGCACACTTTGTGTTTGAACCTCGAGATTCCCTGGAGCTGGTTCCTTATTGATGCCGACCTGGTTGCATTACTTTCCCCTTCTCTCGTTATATTCCTTTATCCCAACTAATTTCACTTTGAATCAGCCACTGCATACCATTATGCAACACCGATATTGTATAACTTGATCATAAATCCAGGCATTCTGCCCGTGTTGAGCGATTTTCCTAACATGTCAGAAGAAAGTGTTATGAACTGAGAGATAGGTGGCAGCCTTTCCTTCTGGGCTGTGCTTAGCAACTGTAGGTGCATCCGTTACGATTTAGGTGATCTTTTCTGATTGATGTTTTAAGTGGGAGAAAATTTGAGGTACCCCCCCCCTCCATGTTTCTTATGGAATTGTGGCCAAAGCCAGTAGTCTTTTCTGACCTGAGAGGTATTGCTATGTATGTGATAGGGTAAGGATGTGAGGTCCAGAGCCAGCAGCTAGCCAGGGTCAGCGTCGTCCCAGCTCTGTCACTCAGGACACCAGGACATAGCTATGGACCACACCATTTCTCTCCTCTCAGCCTTTGGCCTGTGATGCTCCCCGCACTTGCCAGCTTCTATGGGATGCGAGCGAAGCTAGAGGTGGAGGAGGGAGGGATGCAGCTGAGGTACCCAGCAGAAGCAGCAGAGCAAGCAGCCTGGCTGTGTCACAGAACACAACAGAACCAGTGAGCAGTGACGTGCCCTCCCCGTGCCCCTCCCTTGCTCTCCTGCTGACCTGGGCTGTGAGAGAGGCCTGGCTCCCAGCCTCTGCCTAGGCAGTCTGTGGTTTTAATGACCAGAGATGTGTTGTTTTCCAACCTCAGGCAAAACTGAGCAGTTTGTGAGGATTCTAGTGAAGTGATTTTTATCTGGAGGTAACTCCTTTTAAGTGTGGAAGTCAGGATGGGTTCATAGGGAAGGAAAACACCAGCTTGGGTAAATATTACGATTTGCATCCTCCAACAGATCTGATGGGTGGCCCGGTGGGAGGCTGGGAGATGCAGCGACTCAGTGTAATAAGGTTTGCGTGGAGAACTTGTAATTGTTTCTAATTACTGCTTCCCTAACATTAATGTTATTTGTTTTTTAAGTTGTATTGCCAGCTAGACATGTGGCAGTGATGTAAGTAGGAGATAGTGAGGCACACGTTCAGTTTTACTGGAGAAGAAATACCCTTCGCGGTGCTGCCATAGTGTTCGTTTTCCCTTTTCTTTCGACCTAGCACCTGAACTTGTCTTCTATGAAAATGGATACTTTCCCTTCCTCTGCTATTTCTGCTCGCTGGCCTGTGCTTGGAAACACCACCCCCGAAAACTGTCCTAATGGCTGTGATGTCACTGGCATATTTGTTTTTAGTTAGGAATAAGGGAAAGGAGGTGGGGTAGGGGGAGAGGGGCTGAGACAGCTAGTTCTCTGTGTTGTGGCTTGTGGCTATTGGAAGGGACACTTTGTATCCCTGTGTACACTGGGACCAAGCTGTGTGCAGGAAACACGTATACAAACATTTTTATATAGCTTTGTTTTTTTTTAAGAGATTTTCTTCATGAATCACACATGCATATTTTATCCTTTTATTAATACAAACATTGAGGTAGTTTATACCTTTTATGAAGTATAATTGATTCGAAGTGAGCTGCACCATTGGTAGTATAGATTTTTCATGGGCTTGGTGTCTTTATACTCCTACGAAACCATCACCATAATCAATACTGAGCCTGTCCATCACCCTTCTAAATTTCCTTGTGCTTCTTTGGTGGTCCTTCCTTCATCATGGCCGCATCCATAGGGAACCTCTGTCTGCTTTTCGTCTTTATAAGTGGAACTGTTCAGTGGGTACATCAGAAACTTATTTTGACTTAGAATAGTTAGAATAATTGTTGCAGCATGTTGAAATCCATTAATCTATCCATGTGTAGCTGGGTGGTCTCTACCTCTTGGCTGCTGTACACAAAACTGCTTAAATGGCTGTGTGTAAATCTTTGAGACAAAGATTTTCCTTCCTTTTGGGTGAATCCTCCTGGGCCAGCACCTGGACCACGTGAGAGGCGTATGCTTCGCTGTTTGGAAAGTGATCGGCTGTGTGACCCACCGACAGTATCCATGAGTCCTGCTCCTCTGCGACCTCTAAATGAAGTCACCTTTCTTACATTAGTCGCTCTTGTAAATGTGTGCTGGCACCTTGCTCTTTCAGTGTGAGTGCCCTCAGTGTCTAAAACTTTTCTGGTATATGAGCGGTTTGCTACACATGTATATTCATTCCTAGGTGAAGTGTCTGCCTGTGTCTTTCCTTATTTAAGAAAAAAGATTGCCCCTTGTAAAGTTCTTCATACATCTTAGAAATAAGTCCCTTTTCACATGTTCCAGTGTCAGTCACCCTGCATGTGCACATGCACACATTCATGCTGACCAGAGGTTGACTTTGGGCATCACTGCATTATGTTTTGAGACAGAACCTCGAGCTTCTTGATCATTTGGTCAGCACTTGGTAGAAGGATCCTCATGCCTCTGCCTCACAAACTGGATGATACCTGCACAGCATTGCATTCAGCTTTGGATATGGATGTTCGTGTCCCAAACACTTTACCACAGAAACAGCTCCTCTGCCTCTCCACTTTTATTGAAATCAAAGAATGTACTACCTTTGACTTGAATTTTTTAAGTTGACAGAGATGTGTTTCATAGCCCAGAATATGGTTTCTCTTAGAGACCCAATTTTCCATTCGCCGTGTCTGTTACATATTTTGAGTTTGGGCAGATGGTCACTTAAGTAAAGGATGTGCACTTGGGTGAGAGAGGTGGGGAGTTTTGCTCAAACATTGTTTCTTGGCTAGTTTCTTTTCTACTTATCCTGTCAGCGATGAGGACAGAGAGATTCAAATCTGGGCCTGCAGTTGTGGGTTTGCCTGCTCCCTGCAGTCTTGTTAGATTCTACCCATGTATTTCAGGCTCAGTTGCTTGATCTGAGTGAGCCTGGGGTTTGTTCTCAGTGAGGCAACCCCTTTTCAGCATGGAGCAGCCTTCCTTATCCCTGGCATTATTGATATGTGTGTGTGTGTGTGTGTGTGTGTGTGTGTGTGTGTATGTATGCATGCTTGTATGTTTGACCGTGTTTTAAACCTTTCATGATGAATTCTGAGCCCCAGGTTTATAGCTTTTCAAATGCTCACAGTCCCCTGCCTGAGCACTTCTGCAGATTGACGTTTGTCCTCTGGGGGCTATGCAGTTAACAGCCCTGGCCTGGCAAAGATCTATTAACATATTAGCAGGATTGATGAGAGCTCAGCATCATGCTACTGTTTGCATAATTCAGCTTGCAGAAAACTAAATGCTATGTGTGTTACTACACTGCCACCATTCTGATTCTGTCTCAGTGCTTCATAGCCACAGACTGCAAAGCCATCTGTTATTATTATTATTATTATTATTATTATTATTATTATTATTATTAATGTTTCCTCTTTATCAGTGGTTCTCAACCTTCCCAATGCTACAACCCCTTAGTAACCTTCCTAATGCTACGGCCGCTTAACACAATTCCTCATGTTGTGGTGACCCTCAGCCATAAACTTATTTCATTGCTACTTTATAATTTTGCTGTGGTTATGAATCATAATGTAACTATCTGATATCCAGACCCAAGGGGGTTGGGGACCAATGGTCTGTATGTATGTATTTAGGTATGAAAATTAAAAAGTTATTTTAATAGAAATGTCAAGAGAGACTTTGGTTTTGTTTCTTTAATATTTTCTGTGTATTCTTTTGATATCAATGGTTTAAAGATGCCTTTTAAAACTATGCCTGTATTGTTTAACTCATATGCAGAGCTAGGTGTTCATAAAGATACTTTCCAAGATTAGAAATGAAACCTGATGTGCATAGACCTGGTAAGAATTTGTGGTTGATTAAGAGTTAACTGAGTCTAGGGGAAATAGCAGTTAGTAAAGCAGTCATTGTGGTTACATGTCTTTTGGTATGTAAAGGTATCTGGCAGGGAGAGCTGGCATGTTAGCTCAGAAGTACACAGGAGGTTCAATACACTGTGAATAAACTTAGAGGTGATGTCTGGCTTTGTTTGGTAATTAGGCTATGTTTTTTTTCTTTTTTTCCAGGAGCCTTCCAGAGCCTCTCATGACCTATGAGTTACACAAAGACTTCATTGTTCCAGCCAGTAAGTATTCTGTGGATATACAAAGTATTCTGTGGATACGCAAAGACTCAGGTTTGTGGTTGATGGGGTGCACACATTAAATATTCCCACATGAAAACTTAATGGTTTTGCCATCTGTGTTAAAGGGAGAGATCATTTGAGAATTCACTTCCTCCTTTTGAAAGTGAACAAAAAGGTTTGGTAACAGATCAACCATGAACTTTAGTGCATACCTGTTGCTTCTTCGCCCCCATATATGTCAGGCCACAACAGATGGTTGACTCTGAACTGGTTCTGTCCACATCACACACTCTTTATACTACAGATACATAGTATTGGCTTGAGCTCACTGCTGCAGAACAGGCCAGCGTTCGGCTTACAGGACGTTGGAGAGATGGTGGGTTTGGAGATGTTGTAGTCTGGAGATGGTTTCACGTGCAGACATTTATATGGACCTTACAGACAGGATTAGGAGATAATGCTAGAATCCCAGAATACTTGATAATGAGTTATATAGGATGCAGTTTGGAATGAAAAGGCCGGTAGCTGGTGAACTTTAACTTGAGGTTGGGTGTTTTCTCACGCGTACCCACTGGAGTGTGTGTTTGTGCCAGCACTGTGTGCCTCCAGTGTGAGGGGAGAGTTGCCTGCTGCAGACAGACTGGGTGTGTTCTCTCTCATGCAGCTCTGCTTTTACCCCTAGTGAATGCTGCTTAATCATTCTTCTTCATGCTAGGTAATTAAGAGGTAGGGAATCGAGGTTGAGGCATATTAAGTAACTGCCAGATTATACAGACCCTTGTGGAAAATTAGAACTCAACTCCACTGGCTAGACTTTGCAATATTGGTTTTCATAGGTGCCCCAACAGTGGGTGAAATTGTACCTCCACACACTGTGGACATTTTTCATAGATTATGCGCTGGCAGTAGCTGAAATTGTACCCCACCCCCACCCCCGATCTGTTTTATAGTTAAACTGTTGAAAAACTTACAGCAATCCCAGTGGGTCCGATATCTCTGTTGCTTGAACATGGCTCGAACTGTTACCTTCTTGTGAGGTCCCAGCTCCAGACTGTGTGAGATTCCTAATCTGTTTCAGGAAGAATCAGTTGTGTTGGCCATATTATACTACACACAGGAAGAAAGGCCAGAATACAGTTGTGTTCAAAATTATTCCAAAAAAGAGAACTTCCACGAGCAAGGAAATGGAAGGATTTCTGGCAAGAACACAAGCAATGCTTCGTTGTTTTGATTTCTTCCCTGTGGCATTTTTGGCAAACAAAAGATAGAAATTAAATTTAGTTGGAAGACAGTTTCAGGCTGTTTGTCTTAGAGCCTGGAAAAAGCCAGGCTGTGCCAGGGTGCATCCAGAATTCTTTGCATTCTGGAGAAAGAGTGATGATGGAAGGAGGTTTTAAGTCCCCACAAGTCAGTGTCATGAGAATTATTACCATGTGTGACTAACAGTGGAGTGTTCAGAATCCTGATGTCAAGTGTCTGTTGCCAGATGAGGAAGTTCCTACACATCAGGAGGTAATGAAGCCCGAAATGGGGGCTTTGCTGGTCTATTTAGCTGTGTTGCTAATTATCAGTAGATGCCATAGACTCTGTCACCTGCTGGGTCAGTGTTTTTCTCCTGACCTTGTGGTCTTGCTGTCAAAGTTTGCATACTGATTTGAACTACACTTCTACTGTAAAGGAATACTGTATGTAGTTCCCATAGTTGCCCGCATGGACTTGTACCTAAGTACACTTGTAGCTGGAAGGGCCCACACTAACCTGCTTTAATGAAAGGAACTACATGTGCTTAATGGTTTTGATTACTTAGGGGTTCAGTGTGTCAGGGCAGTTTGATGGCTCATTTTCCTTTCTCATGAGTCCCTTCCTCTGTACTCCGTGCCTCTTGGGAAAGAGCTTAGGAGTGGTTCCCCTGAGATTGCATATGTCCTTGTAAGTATTGAATGCAGTTACAGAATTCAGATGGGTCTCATTCAAAATGAGCCTCCTTTTGAGTGTTGGTAAATTGGGATTGTGGTTAAACTATTGTTTTCCATTGGACACACCACAGCTTCCCTTGCTTTGTTCTGTGTCTGTGAGCTCAGTTGACAGCTAAAATGACCCCACACTGCCAGCCTTTGTTGCTGCCCCTGGTGTGATTCTCCACTGTGTCCTGTTTCCCTCTCTTCTGTGATGTGAGAGTCCTTCTTCTCTCCTGACAGGAGGCTCCTGGCCTCTGTCATTTTCTCTCCTTGCTTTATTTTCTATCATTTTCTGTCAAGAACGTGAGTTTATAATACAAAGATAAGAATTTGGTTTTATATTTTCACTACAAAGTATATATCTTTTTTTATCCTTATTATAAAAGAAAAACTGAGCTGTTAGTATGGGAACATGTGAGAGACATTTTTAAGTTTCAGAATTGAAAGCCTTAAACTATTAACCACATTTATTTGGTTTATTAAATGAACCTATCCACGAGAAACTATACTATACTTTTGGGGATAGAAGCCCACAAGCCACAAATAGTTTGTGCAAGAATAGAGAGGATTATGTCCTGTGCAAAGCTGGTAGCATCTACCTGGAAGCCTTCCTCTGTGAAGCCTATTGCCGTTCAGATTACGATGTAGTCCATTCTCTGCAGCCTACAGTCTCTATGGTGACTGACTGGCAGAGTCTCAGCGGTAAGCATGGACACATATTTCTGGGTTGGACTCACATTGGACTTAGCATGAGATAGACACCTTAATCCTGGCGCCTGGAGCTGGGTACTTAGAAACATCTCCCAACAGTTGCTCAAGTGAGAATACTTGTATTCCTGCATTGTGCATGTGTTTTCTGTGGTCAGGTTGCTTATGCAGCACCACGCCATTTCTGATGAGAGGCAACTAACTTAGGAGTCAGGGCATGACATTTGCATAACCAGAGCCTTCCATTCCCTTATGGTTGGGACACACACAAGGAAGGATATGTGGGCATTACAGGGGTTGAACATGCAGTGTCTCCTGTTTCCCATAGCTGGGTGTGTTCATTTTACAGTAGGTGAGGACCACAGGAGAACCGTAGTACCTTTTGCATGGTGACTGAGACTGGTGTCTCCCAAAGGAACCACTCCTTTGTAACTTCCTTACATTACAATAGTATTGACATATGTCACTTACATATTAAAATAATGTAACATCCTATGCCTGTGTGTTTCTGTTAAGCTCTAGTAAACTTGCTTATACTCCAGCCTCTGTTGTTAGGATATTGTAAGTAAATAGACATAGAGGTGTTGTTTCCCAATTGATTTATTTCTCTATCACAGCAAACTCTTTAATAAAGTCTCTGGCACATAACAGGAATTTAGTGTATGGTTAATTAAGTACCATAGATAAAAATGATACATTTTAATCTTTTTCAGCTGATATCAATGAAAATACTGCAAGATGCATATAGTGTAAGTGATAGAAAAAATGTAATTTAGCAAAATTTTGGAGGTAGAAGGACTATGTTACATTATGGAAGTGCCTGTAAATAGAAGGATGTAATGTCAAAACAGTATAAGTTGAAAAGCTAAAAAAGCAGACACAGGAAAAGACAGGTATGTGCATGAGATATAGACACACACACACACACACACAGAAACACACACGAAGGCAGAGAGAGACAGAGAGACAGAGACAGACACACACACAGCTCTGACAAAGATACTGATCTAATGAACTGTCATAGGCTCCTGGGAAAAGGAGCTTGAGACGTGAAGGGGAAATCTCTACTCTTTTTTTTCTCAAATAGCTTTAAAATGTTGTTCGTGGTTAGACATGAAGAATACCATCACTAGAGGGCAGGAAACTTATCTCATTGGCTTATATTTCTAAGTGTTGAATCCCAAAATCACAAACTTGAATTTTATTGTAGGAAGCTGGTTATTAGTGCCAGGGTAGGCTCCAAAGCTAGCGTTCTCCCATCACAGAGCCTTTAGAGGTCTAACTCTTTGATAATAAAATTGCTGTCTTTGACAGTGTTCACTTCGGTGGAGCCTATGAGTACTTCTTCAGAGTTTCTGCTTTTATTTTGTTATTCAAAAATCAAGATGGTTAGTGGTGACGCACGCCTTTAATCCCAGCACTTGGGAGGCAGAGGCAGGTGGATGTCTGAGTTTGAGGCCAGCCTGGGCTACAGAGTGAGTTCTATAACAGCCAGGGCTACAGAGAGAAATCCTGTCTTGAAAACAACAACAACAACAACAAATCGAAACAAAACAAAAAAGAAAGCATTGGCTTGAGAGTATGTTCTTCTTACTAATAGATTTCTTCAACATTATGCAGTCATCTTAATTGACCTCTGTAGGTTTTTTATATAAAGCCTCTGTAGCTAATAGTCCGTTTGCTTCTGCTATTTTGATGTTTGATATTTGAGGCCTTCTGTGGCCTGTAGGGCTAACTAGTTCTTAGGTACACATTCTGGTCCTTCTTCACATGCTGATAACCAGTGCGAAGCTATGTGTTCTTTCTGGCTGGCATTCTCATTGTAGGCCCTTATTATGGTCACCTGAGGACAGCTCACTTGTCTCAGCTCCCTCAGAAGTCAGAGTACCAGTGCTAGCCCTTCTTGCCCTGCACCATCCACTGTAGGGACCCCTGCCTCTGCCCTTCCCCTTTATGCCCAGCCTCACCCTGGCACTTCCTGGCAGAGTCCTATGTAGTTTGTGTGCCTTCTCTTGGTTAGGTATTGTAAAATGCACACTTTTTCTTCTGTCAGCATGCATTATCATACATCATCAAAATAAGGTATGAGTTCAGTTTAGAACCGCCCCTTTCTGAGGCACCTAAGTGATGTAACTTGAGCATAAATTTTGGGGGGAAGAGTCACTTGAGCCTGTAGCTAGAAGGATTGATATTGGACTTGTGTTTCCTGGTGGATTGCCAAAGACTGGCGAGTGTCATGTGAGCTGCAAGCTCACTAGAAAGGGTGTTTTTCAGGGGGCTGGCTACTGGAGCTGCCTGTGCTGTTAACACCAACCTGGGAAAGGCATGGCTCATGCATGCATGAAGCTATGTGGGAGGTACCTGAAAGGTAGAGGGACATTCTAACCTTAACAGTGGTGACAGAGATACATTAATTCTCTCCAAAAGTTGCCCACAATGATTAAATTCATTATTTTTTTCAGCTCCTAAAGAAACTGTTATCCATTGTAGTTAAGGGCAGTCTGCTTGATTCTGAGTACCCTATTGACCACTTTTTCTTTTCCTTCTTAAAAAAGAGAGCGGCAGCCCAGAATCCCGCGTTAATGCCATTCACTTCTTGGTACACAAACTGCCAGAGAAGAATAAGGAGATGTTGGATATCTTGGTGAAGCATCTAACCAAGTGAGTGTTCATTCCCCACCAGCTCTCCCTTGGTGCCGTCGTTGGTGCCGCTGTTGTTCTTGGCGCTGGGCTGTGTATCCCCAAGGGTGGTGAAGCCTTTTGATGCTATGTAAGCGGCTTACACCTCTGCCAGCAGCTCGGTGACAGGAGAGGGCACTGACTGTGTTTTGACCTACACAGATTGTGGGAATAGGACTGTGAGTCTGTTAGCAGATTGGACCTTGGTATCAAGCACATCTAATGCTGAGACTGAACGTGCCCCTTATGTTTGTTCCATCTCATAGTGGCTGCATCCATGCATTACAGTCCTGTATGTAAAAAACATCTCCCATGTCACTATATCTGTCAAATTTGAAGGAAGGACAGTGCTTGGAACCTGTGTTTTCTCTAAATAAAACCAAGTGCCATTTGAAAGTGCCAGTGGCCACACATAGTTAGACAAGGTGAATGGTGGCTCTACTCTGTGAAGCTTATGGAGAAAAGAAACAGGTGACAGCAAATGTTAAAGTGATTTCAGCTAGGGAGCAGACAAGGCCTGTTAAGACGATAGAGGGCATGTGTTGGGCTGTGAGCCCTTAAGTGGCCATCTCTTGTAGCAGGAAGTCCTGAGCTGAGTGAAGGGCTGAGGGGAACTCCTGTTTGCTGTGCTCCTGGAGCTGCAGGACCGCAAGGAGGGAGCCAGGGTGTTCAAAGGAGTGGATCTAAGTGTTGGGAAGCTGCGTGGAGTCCAGCCGTCTGTGGTAGCAAGGGGGTGGCCAGCTGAGGGAAGACGGGGTGTTCTTGGCTGCTTTTTTCCTCTGTGCATGCGATTTGTGGAGGAATACTACACACTTGTTGAAATGACAAGCAATATGACTTATGCTTGTGAAACGGACTATGATTAATTTAGGAGATTCCATTTTTATTTCTAACCATTGGCTCAAGACAGCCACACAATTCTTTATATCTACATAATTCCACTTGTCTGTTTAATATTGAGCAAATACATGTAAGAAACGATGACAGGGACTGTTGAAAGAAAGGCTGCTTGAAAATGAGCTAGCTAGTATGAGGTCTCTCCTCAGCGGGGACCGACTTGACAGAATTGCTCTTCGCTCTGGCAAGGTCCGCAGCCGTGTTAGCCTTCCGTTCCTGTGACACACGTCTGAGAGCTCACTGTCTTAGGGACTTCACTGTGAGGTCAGCTGATCTGTTGCTCAGGCATAAAGTGAATCAGAATACCAGCATGGAAGGAGCCTGTGACTGAGGACACTGGTTACAGAAGGAGAAGGGGGACTAGAGGGCAGTGAGGAGCGGGAGGGGACACACCCACCTGTGTGTGCTGGCTGCTGTTTGGTTCAGAGGTCACAGGTAGACACCGAAAACCATTCGCTTCTTCTGCTTTTTTTGTACGTTATTGTTAAGGAAAATACAGATTATTGAATGCTCTATTATTATCGCCACCCAACTAAGACTTTTTTTTCCTTCTAAATCAATATTAGCGTGTCAAGCCACTCGAAGCAGAATCTAATGACGGTGGCGAATTTAGGGGTGGTGTTTGGACCAACTCTGATGAGACCACAGGAAGAGACTGTTGCCGCCATCATGGATTTGAAGTTTCAGAATATCGTTGTGGAAATCTTAATTGAAAACCACGAAAAGGTACCATTGTCCTTTCTTCCTTAATAGTATTTGTGAATGTGGCTTGTTAACTTAGACACAGCTTTGTTACGTGTCTGTATTTCTGTCTCGTCATCGCTGTGAATTTATTCCCCGGAAGTTGACATTCAGTTGTCTTCTGACGGAGTTCTGTGCATGATTCTTATCCTGTCTCCTCCTCTCTTCACTGAGGAAGCTTTGCCTCTAGATGCAGCGAGTACACAGGTACGATCGTGCACAGTCTAACTTAATAATTGAACACTTTTTCATTCTTAGCCTTGGAGTTCCTCAGTTTTACGTGTTAGTTGCATGCCTTATCCCCTTGGTCAAGGGAGGGCTTTTTAGCTCAGGGGAATAAAGAAGTGAATAGAAGTCATATGGACCCGGGACCTGCTGGTCACCCTTCTGTGGTAATAAAATACCTGGGGAGTCAACTTAAAAGGACCAGGGGCTTATTTTGGTTCATGACTTCAGTGGTTTCTAGGAAGCACGATTAGTGTTTGGGGCCCTGCCAAAGCGTGGTAAATCATGGTGATGCTGTGTGGGAATGGAGGCTGGAAAGAAAGAGGCAGGAAGGCACATTTCTCTGTCATGAGGATTCACTCTCACGAGCCAGCACTGCTCGCCTAGAAGGCTGCGTCCCTTTTGCCTCCGGTTAGAGCTGCAGGGCTTCAGTCTGGAGCATGGGCAAAGATTGGCTTCAGGTTTTAGAGGATCTTGTACTCAGCTTCAGGCCTGAGTGTGACTGTGTCTGGTGTGTAGTCTGTCCCATGACGGTGTGTGTTGGGGATGCGGCCGACCAGTTGGGGTCCCTCAGGGCAGTGTGTGTGAGAGGGTGGCTTTGTGCCCAGTGCCCAGTGCTCAGCACCTACATTCCTCAGGACTAAGTTTCTTCCTGTTAAGAAAAGCAAAGACAGGTGCTCAGGATTGAGCAAGGCAAACTTTTACCCTTAACAACACATTAACAGTTTAACCAAAAAAGCACTTTGGGGTGGGGCAAAGTTTTTATTAGCCTTTTGGACCTCTCCTAGTTAAAAGTTTATAATTCTGCCCTTCTTCTTGTCCTAAGAATTTCAGCCTGTTACCTGTAACTGCCAAATCTGGGCACTGGGGGAAGAATTTCTGGTTTAAAGTCTTCTCTTAGGTGGCTGTTGTGTCGTTCAGTACTCTGTAACCCAGGCAAAATGTGTCTTTTAAAAATAGAGTCTTTCAAGAAGTCCTAGAGGGCCCCACTTCTGTCAGGTATAGTCCGTGGCCTTGCGTGCTCCCTGTGGCTGCCTGTAATGCAGGGAATGTGAGGACCGGAAAGATACATGCTCATTCATTTGTGTGCTAAAACAATGTAAAGATTGTAATATATGCTAAGCCTATAGCAGGCCCTGGGACGAAGCGGTGATACTGGCAGGCCTGGTTGGGAAGTAGGTGACAACCCTGTCAGGGACTGAATCCTGCAACTCTCACCCGGCCTGCTGCACTTGTAGCTCATCTTCTTAAGTGTGGACTGTTTCTCTCTGCTGGACCATTGAGCACAGTGGTACTTAATATATGTTTATGCTTACCCATTCCATCCACAGGGAATGATTGCTGATGGATTAATGCATATGGCTCACCCGGTGGGCCGTGGGGCGGTGGGAAAGACACAGCAGACAGACATTCCCTTGGAGCCAGCTGTGAGCACAGCTCTTCCTGGGTCCTTGTACTAGCTACTTGTTGGAGCAGTTTGGGTGCACATAAATTTACATTTATTCTGACAAGTTAAACCTCATACCCGATCTGTCAATTATACTGATGAGGTAAAGACAGTTTGTCTGGGACAGTGAGTCTTACTGTTTTGGTAGCATCTGGTGGTGAACTTATGCCTTCATTTATGGCCCTGTCACACTTCCATTGAGCCCCAGCATGCACTGAGTCACCAGAGAAGTAGCTACTGTTCACATTGAGAAAAATACATCATTAGACTACCATCTCCTGACTGTGACAGTAGCTCAACTATTTTATATTCAGTCTTAATTAGGGGACTCTGGTGCAGCTCTTCCATGAGAACTGGCTTAGAGTCTTGCTCTTGGGTAAGGGGGACTCCAAGCCCTGCTTCCAGGGAAAAGATTACCTGGTGTTTTTACAGGAAAATGGTGATGGCTTCCTGAGTTGATAGATTCATAGAGATTTCTGAATAGCGCTGGTGAGCCAGTCCTTGTGTCCAGGCAGAAGAGGGCAGCCGTGCACTCCACTCTTAGAGGTGCATTGTTTTAGAGCCAAGCCAAGTTTGTGGTTTTTTTCTCTGCCCTTCTGTGGCTGGACACAACCTAAATAGATGAAAAGTGCTGAGATTTCTTGTGTGTGTGTGTGTGTGTGTGTGTATGTGTGTTTAGTTGAAACAATTACATCACTTCCCCAACTCTTTCTTTCCCCAGCCTCTCCCAGCTCCCCTTCCAGTGTTATCTGGCCATACATATAGGATCTGTGACGTAGGTGTATCTCTTGTGGCTTGGCTCTCCATGATCCGTTGGTCCCTTCCTTGTGTCCAGTTGTCGTTTTCTGTGACGGTCTCCATATGTTGTAAAGAGAGGCTTCTTTGGTGAGGGTTTGGTCATCACCCTTATCCAGAAAGGTGGAGAGAGGAAGTGGGCCGGTTCTGTAAGCCAGGCTTGAGGCTGAAGTGTGGGATAATGTGACTGAGCTGAGGGGCAGCTTGTGTACATTTGCAGATCCTCACTTCTGGCTTCCTCTGACTTCCTCTGTGTATTTCAAAGTGTGTGTGTGTGTTTCTGAGCAGTTAACAGGGCTGCGTGGCCTACATGGGGCCTGCTTTAAGGAAGAATAAACCTGCTGACAACGGTGTTTGTGAGAACTGTATATGGATGTATGTGTCCATACTAGCCACATGCCTCCATTGGACTGGAAAGTAGCGAGGGACAGAGGTTGGGTTTTGTTTGTTTGTTTGTTTGGTTGGTTTTTTTTGATAGACATTTCAGAATAAGAAGCAAAGAGGAGATTGAGGCCAGGAGGGGTTAAAAGGTTTGTGAGGGAGGAAAGCACTGTCAGTGCCCAGCCTGAGGGGAGTGTGCAAGAGCTCCATGAGTGAGGACGGCGGCTGGACAGGAGGCGTGGCTGTGATTGAAGGGCTGCTTTATTCTCTTGGTGCTTATTTTCCTTCCCCAGGACTGGGGAATGTGAGCGCAGGAGCATCCCTAAAGCAGAGAGCAAGCGCCGTTCTATTGAGGCAGAAGCTCTCCAGCTACATCTTGGAGTGAGGAGGAGACGGAGTTCCTGTGCTTCGGAGGCCATGATTTCCCTTGCCCTTTGCTGCTGCTGCTGCTTATAAAATCCATATGTACTTGCTAGGAAACTCACTCCATATGTCTTGCTTTCTTTTGCACACTAAACATTAAGATGTGTTTTCAACGGAATATTCCAAAAACATTATCAGGGTGGTGTGTGTTATTTTCCTTTTTTCTGCAAGACAGAAAATTGTTTTTCCATTGTAAAATGGGTACTCTGTACCTCCCACAGATTTTCCAACTGCGGTTATATCTGTGGCTTTGTGACTTTTATGGACTTGTTATACATTCATTCAGAGCACTGTTTGCTTAGTGCCTGTTGTGAGTTAGGTGTATGTGATTTGGGGAAAATAAACATGAGAGTTCAGTTATGGGAAAGGAAAACCGGAGATAAGATACAGTGTGGGAAACTGAGGGCATGCTGAGGGCTCATGGGAAGACTGTGTCAGTGTTGGTGTGCGTGTACACGCATGCATGTGCATGCATGCATGCGTGCGCTCACTGAGAAGTATCTCTGAGAAGCTAGTTTGGATTCCCTGTAGAGTGGAGGTGTGCAGACCATATCCTAGGGTAGGAGAGGGTTACCCTGAGAAGATGGCACAAAGAAATGTGAGATGAGGTAAGAAAGGGAGTCTGGCTGGGTGTGGACAGGGTGGGTGTGCCACTAGAGGCTCTCAGGACAGCACAGGGTTTCAGGTAAACTTGCTTCAGGCAGCTTAATTGACTGGGGCGTCCGACAGCAAGTAGAGGCATACATTCTCAGGAGGGAGGGCTCTGCTAGAGTGAGGGCATGGTCAAGAAGACAGGGCATTCCAGGGTGAAATACATCACCCAGCAGAATCTCCTGTCTATTCTGTGTGGCTCTCATAGGATCGTGTGAGAACTCAGTTCTGGGAGATCTGAGGGAAATTTACAAGTAGGCAGGATAATAGTCCAGAACATGGATCAGCTTTTAGTTCATTAAAATGCAGTATTTGTGTCTTCTGGCAGTAATGTGACTGGAGGTTTTTGTGTCTACAGACATTTAAAATACATGCTAAAACCATGAAGCTGACCCTTGTTGTGCATGTCTATAGGACAAAGACTGAGGTAGTTGGACATTAAGTTCCAGGCCACCCTGCTGACAGAGTTTGAAAAGACTAGTTTGGTGATAGAATATTTATTTACCTGGCACGGTCTCTTGTGTACTGCCTTCCTTCTAAACAAGAACATAACCAACAAACAGCCCAACTGTGTATGTATTCAGGAACACATAGTCACATGCCTTCAATGTATGTGATAATATCTACATAGGTACAAAATTCGTATGTATATTGCCCAGTGATAGATGAACTTGTTCATGGGGACACAGCCAGATGGCAGTGTTTGGGCTTGGACTGAGAGTGTTTGATGCCAGATGCTTTGTTTTGTGTTGTTGGAATACAAAAACTGTCCTTGAGAAAAATGTCAAGACTTAGTATCAGTGATAAAAAGAGGAGTCATAAGAGATCCTATGCTTGTGTGAGAGTTGCCGAAGAGTGTGATTAGGCATGCCAGTGGCTGCCTGTGACAGGAGACGTGGGAAAGGGCAGGTGGCATGGGGTCCTGCAGGAGTAAGCTTCCTTCCTGTTGGGAGCAAGGGTGAGAGGCAACCCTTGAGGGTCTGAGAGTGTGCAGGATAGGAGTGTCATGAGTCCTCTGGGAGGAGGGACCCAGAAGGGCCTGTAGTTCCTGAGGGCTGAGCAGCTAGTTGGTGCTTCTTGTCCTTGTGGGTGTAAGGAGCTCTTTAAAGAGACAGCAGTAGAGTTGGCGTAACCTTCTCAGGCATTTGTCTGTGTACATTGAACCCATCGTTATGCACTAAGGTCATGAAAATCCTAAAGAACTCTGAGACCATCAAAGAACACATTAATGTTACCTGGCTTTCTTGGGATCTCTAATTTCACATTAATGCTTCAAAGGATGGTGTCATATAATGTAAGCATCGAGCGCCTCTCCACCAAATCATTTTGGATGATTAGGACTATAATCCAGGTTCTAGCTGGCTTGTTGAATGTCTTATTTTGGCTTCTCGGTGTGATGGGATGGTTTGGGTTGACCTGAGCCTCACGTGATAGTTCAGTTTGCTCAAGTATTTCATTGATTCTCGTAGAGACAGGAGGTCATTGAGTTTATCTTAGGACTAACCTTTATACCTTGTAGTCTCTTTAGACCCTAGGGCACACAGAGACTATAAAACTTTGCTCACATAAAACTTTTTGTTGATGGAGATTTTCTTGATAGCTTTTTCAAAGAAATCATGTTAGCATTTAGAACGAGGAGCCTTGTGCTACTAATTTGTTTTGGGTTTGGTCAGCTTGATCCAAACCTAGACTATACCTGGCAGGAAGGACTTACAGCTGAGGAACTGTCTCCATCAGGCTGGCCAGCAGGTTCCTGGGTGGTTTCCGAGTCAAGCATCTGCTTGTATCCTTCCTTGGCTTCCCCCAATGATGGGTTGTAACCTGTGAGCCAAATAAAACCTTTCTGTCTGAGTTGGTTTGGTTTTGGTTTTGGTCAGTTTGGTCACAGCAACAGAAAGCAAGCTAGGACAGGTCTATATTACATTTTTCTTGGTTTGAAATAGTGATCATTTGTGATGATCATGCTCTGTGCAGAATGTCAATATCTGTTTTCTTTCTGGAAGTTTCTTTCCTATTTTCTGTTTTTTTTGTTTGTTTGTTTTTGTTTGTTTGTTTTGTTTTCTGGCTGGAAATATATGTCTTCTGTCAGCCAGCACCCTGCTCCCAATCATAAAAAACAAAGGAGGACAATTGGGAAGGATTCCAGAAGTCAGCCAATGGGAAGGATTCCAGAAGTCAGCCAATGGGAAGGATGCTAGGAGTCAGCCAATGGGGAGGATGCTAGGAGTCAGCCAATGGGGAGGATGCTAGGAGTCATCCAATGTTAAGGATGCTAGGAGTCAGCCAATGGGAAGGATGCTAGGAGTCATCCAATGGGGAGGATGCTAGGAGTCAGCCAATGGGAAGGAATTAGCCAACCACTGATGGAAAGTACCATGGGGGGGAAGGGGTATACATACTCGAAGCATACAGTCTCTTTTCCTTGTTCTTATGACCCACATGATACCATGTAACAACCTTTTAGGTAGCATTTGCATTGATCGGGTATATGGGTAATCTAGCGGTGACCCAGGGAGGCGGTGCTCACATTGGATATCAGTACTGTGGTATCTTATTCAGAGTGCTTGTGCATTCTCACAACTAGTATCTGTGGAGCTTTGCAGACTGCAGATGACAGTTTCCCAGCAGCCATCAGCGGAACACATACAGAACACTCTCCAGATGTCCCCTTGTCATGAGTATTTGTGTCTCTGGCTGTTCCATGCTTTGGGTTTACATTCAGACATGATTTTAAAAGGCTCTCACCGCACAGGAAACTTTGCTTTTCAGGTGAAAGGGGAAACAGTGATGACAGGATTCCCAAGTCTGCACTGGGTAGCAGAGAGCCAGGGCCCAGGGAAAAGCTTCTGAGGGTGTCCGTTCCCAGGGGCCACCGTGGTAGTTTGAGAAGAGAAGATCTGGGGGCAGGAAGCATTCTGAAGTATGTGGGTACCCAGCGTAGAGAAAGCGCCAGAGGATGGGAGGGATGTGATATAAGGGTGGGTAGGTTCTCTGCTGGCTGAGAAAGCGCTCTAAGTACAAGGGAGGCAGACGAATTTGCCAGGAGTGAGCTTTTGATTGAGCAAAGGAAGGTCAGGTGTTGGAGCTGAGTCTGGAGCAGGGCTGAGGTCAAGCTTGCTGACCTCAGAGGTCTGGCCCACCCTGACATTCTCTGCAGAAGTGTTGGAGTTTCAGAGGTGCAGAGACCTGTCCTCTGAAAAGTGAGGGTGTGGAACCTGATCCCACTCATCTCTTTCAGGGTGTTTGTATTCCCGGAATGTGAGAGGGAGTCGGGTGCTGTGTGGAGTGGGTGTGGGCAGGCTGGAGAGTAGACACTGCCAGGCCCTTTCTAATAGGGGGAGGTTATCATGGGGTGTATGGGCTAGACTTCTGCCTCTGGAACCAGTGCTCTGTTCCTCTGTAAAACAAAGCTGCATAGTCTTCAGAGGTTTCTCCTCAGCACCGCCCAAGACAAGGTTGGGAATAATAATTTCAAAACCCAAATGGGAAATGCTCTGGTGCCAGGCTTAGCTTGGCTCCTTTTCCGAAGTTTCTTTGAAGTAGTTTACAGACCGTTTGTCATCAGGAGTGCTGAAAGTCAGTTCCTTGTGTGGGGCTCTACTTCCTCGATTGTGGGACGATTCCTGTGATCTCCGAGGCCTCACTGCCAGAGCCCTCACCTGTCAAAAACCAAAGGCCATCCTTGAGTTTCTTTGTAAAGCTCTGGCTGTCCTGGAACTCACTTTGTAGACCAGGCTGGCCTCGAACTCAGAAATCCGCCTGCCTCTGCCTCCCAAGTGCTGGGATTAAAGGCGTGCGCCACCACGCCCGGCTCGATTTACAGTACTTTGATTCTTATATTTCACTGCCCAAACCCTTTAAGACCTGCTCACTATGGACAAGAGCTTCGCCATCACTGTATTCAAGTTTTGGTCTCCTCTTTTCTAGCTAGGCTAGTCACCACTGGGCTACACATAGTATCTTTCAGTCAGTGGGATCTGGGCAGAGTCCTAGTTTTTCCTCTTACAAACTTGGAATCAGGCTCTAAAGAAACTAGGCTTGTTAGTGTGACGTTGCTCTTGGGTACCCTGCCTGAAGGGTTCTCCATGGTAGATCTCAGATGGAGGCAGAATGGGAAGGCAGGGGGCTCCTCTGACTAGGGGTGCAAAGGCTGTAAGTGAAAAGCTCTTTCCTTGACCCTTGATGCCCTCCAGGTACTAATCAAGGCAATCTTGAGTTCCTGCTGATTCTTCTTACTGAAATCAGTTTTTCACCTCCTTTGATTTGCCAGGGTTTTCATTACACATAGATCATCCCTCAGATTGTGGAGAGAGTGTGAGACACCTACAATTTAGTTCATTCTCATAATCAGGCTCTTCAATGGTTTTGATTAAGCTCAGCAGTATTTATATGTTGCTATAGCTTTGAGTATTTCCTATGTGACATCAAGAGTATGGTCACATAGCTTTAACTGGAAACTGGTCCTTGGAAGCATTCCAAACCTAGACCTCTTCCAGACCTGAAGCATTCCAAACCCAGACCTCTTCCAAACCTGACCCTGAGCCATAATTTTATGCCTGGATCCTAGGCATGCTGTCTGTCTTTCAGGTCTTGTCTTTTTTTTTTTTTTTTTTCAAGACAGGGTTTCTCTGTATAGCCCTGGCTGTCCTGGAACTCACTCTGTAGACCAGGCTAGCTTCGAACTCAGAGATCCGCCTGCCTCTGCCCCCCAAGTGCTGGGATTGTCTTTTTAACCAGCCTAACCTGTTACAGCTGGATTGCCTCAAGCTTTTCTCTTCAGTTCTTATCTTCTCAGCCCAAGGTTGAAGCAGCACCATTTACCTCATCTTCCTTCCCCTCTCCCTTCCCCCCTCCCTGCCCTTCCCTGTAAAAGTAACTTATTCTGCTCTTGTAATTGTCTTCCGAGGTTTGCTGCCTGTCTCTGCAAACCTAGGCCTAGTCCTGGAAGCTTCTAGCATGGGTACAGTCTAATCTAGGCCTAGAATGTTTTCAGCCTCTGAGAATACGCTCACTCTTTCTAGTTCTTTCTGAGCTCTGGGTAGCTGGTTCAACTCAGCTGTGCTGGTTCAAACTCATCTTACTGATTCAATCTGGCTTCTCTCAGCCTCTGACTGAATTGCTCTGCTTGATCTCAAACTAACTCTAGCTTCCTTTTCTAATCTGCTCACTCTGTCTTTACCTGTGTCTAGCTTGTCCTCTCTTCAGTCTGTCTCTAAAACTCTCCCGGTGAGAATTCGTGTCTTTCTCCCTCTCAACTCTCCTGCACGGCTCTCCACGGACTCTACTGTATTCCTGGACTGCACTCCCTTCTCCTGTACTGCAGTCCCTCCCTTCAGTAGCTTCCCTTTCTCTCTCTTCTCATAAGAGTTGGGCATATCCTGTTCAGTTAAATCTTTCTCTGATTCATCACTTTGTCTGACACTCAATTAGACATCGCTTTCAAACATGGGTTCTTTCTTCTACAGACTTTACCTTCATCGTTTGGAATTACAGGTGAGTACTAAGGGCTTGCCTGTATTCCAGCCAGAGGGATTAAAGGTGTGTGCTAAGGGTTAGGCCACAAGCTAACTAGAAACAGGCTCAAATACTCTGTAACACTCCTGCCCCCCCACCCACCCCACCCTGCTCCCCCACTTCTCTGCTAGTTCCCCAGCTCATGCATAAGCTCTTTCTTTTATGGGGATGGTTTCCCAGGATGTTGATCTCTGCTCTGAAGGCCTGTGTTCTCCCATGGTATTCTGTACCTCACTGGCCTTCTGGTCTGGCCTTCGTCTGGCCACTGAGCATGGGAAGTCCATTTCTACACCTGACATCCTTTCACCTGTCTCCTGAAGCTTTATTAGCTCAGTGGTGACTCTGAAAATGTCATGAAAGCTTTGGGTTCTATTTTTAGAAAATTGTCTGTTACATTCAGGGATTGTCTATATTATTTCAAGAGTCTTAGGAAATCTCAGGATGGTAACCTAGGCCAGTGAGGAAACCGGGAACCTAAAAATCCACGAGAGGTATCAGCATTCATGGAAGTTTCTGTCAACACTGCCTCTTTTGTTTTTTACTCTTACTTAGGAGTGATAGGAAAGCCACTCGTCTGATCCCTGTCTTCCTCATCAGGAACACCAGCCTCAGGAAATCTCTCATCGCAGTAATAAATCCTCAGATTAGCCACAGAAGGTAAAGAGCACAGTGAAACAGACAACAACCCAGAGGTCATTTCAGGTTTCAACCGAATGGGTATGATAATGAAGAAACGCTCGCTCTGTCTTTTGGAGACACTGTGGTACCCAGTTTGTCTTCTGAATTACTTTTTGAAAAATCTCTTGTAAAAAGATAGAAAGCGTGCTCTGTAGCTCTCAGCAGGTTAGTGTGCTGCGTAGTCTTTACGCCTGCTCGTAGGCTTTTGTGTTGAAGATGCCATAGCTCTTCCCACTAAGGACAGCTCCACATCCATGGTGATTTGGGGTAAGGATTTAGTTTTCACTTGATGTCACAGATCAAGGATTATGTCACTGTATTAGCATAGGTTCCCCATGAGAGAGCTGCAAATGGTTTTTCATTGTTTTACACCGAGCCCCTTGCTGAGAACAGCTGATACTTGTTACTGTATAGACACAATCAGTCTTCAATGTTTTTTTTTAACTTTTTATTGATTCTTTGTTAATTTCACATCATGCACCCCAATCCCACTCATCTCCCTGTCTCTTTGTGTCCATCCTCCGCTCTTGTAACCCCCACAAAAGAAGATAAAATTAAAAAAAAATAACACCCCACCCCCAAATCTTGACATGGAAGCTGTGGTGTGTCTCAGTGTGTCCCACAGAATACCCTGTTGTCCATACATCTTTAAGATCATGGCAGTGAATCATTGGTTTGGCTTGGGGCCTCTGGCTTCTGCAACACTGGCTCTACAGGATTTGCACTGGGACTTCTCTTGGATATCTGTTGTTGCGGTGTCATGGAGATCCTGCAGCTTTAGCTCTTCACGAGCTCCAGCAGTTCATAGATGGGGTAGATGTTGGGATGGCCCAACTCAACTCAGTGTTCCCTGCTTCATTCCTGTTCTCTATCGCTCGGCCTGGGCTCGAGTTTGTCTGTATCAGAGTGACCCATCTAGATGTCTCCCTCCTCAGCAGGGCACAACTCAAGCAGACTGGCCCTAGATCTAGGACTGTGTGGTAGCTGAGTTGGTCAGCCTATCAGCTCTGCACCCATACCAACAAGGCGAGCTCTTTGTCAATCACTACCAGGAGCCAGTGCTGCAGCTGGCAAGGGGCGGGGCCAGCTCACCCACTCCCTGTTACCAGGCTCTTCTATCCTTACATTACGATTCTGCAGTAGAGTCAAAGCACATGACTTGAAGGTTCCTAAAGATTGCTTTATGTTGTAATTTGCTTGTAGGTAATGTTGGGGTTGTAATGTAAGTGAGCCAAGCTTGGTCACAAGTTAATAGATTTAGCTAGGTGATGTGTTTGGGCTGATAGTTAAATGATCTGATAGTTTTAGTTAACATTTTTTCTTTTATGCAGTCATTAATTCATTTAGTGGGCATTTAAAAAGCTGTTTAGATGTTCCTAGGAAAGCTTTTCCCTAGGTTTGATCAAGTCTGCTCAGAGAAGAGGTTGGTTGTCAGTGGCTTACTGGGTACCTGGTGTTCCAGACCCTTGGCAAACTCTAGTTGCTATGAAGAAGGAGCCACAGCTGACCTCAGAAGGATAGGGGGGTGGTGGTGTATGTTGTGTAGTTTGTAGGTAAATGCAGAAGAAGCTAAAGCTTGGAGAGCCTACATGACTTAGCCAAGGTCACACCGCATCCTCTATGCCCTCACAGCCTGCCTCATTCCAGGATTTTAGACACTTAAACAAGAAGTTAGGCAGTCCTTGTGGTCTTCCTTTTTCCCAAGAAAAAAAAAAGTCAACATTTTTTTTTTTAAGTTTAAATGATACATAGCATTTTGATTAATATTACAACGTGGATGTTGCTCAGTTTAAATTGAACAAAAGTGCATATGTCTGCCCCCTTTTGGAATGTGTGGGAGTCATAAAGGAAATCCCTGTGTTTGGTTTCCTAAAGTCACGAGATGTCTATAGCTGCTAGAACCAGAGCCATACATGCCAGTGCCTGGAGGCACAGCCCCCACCCCGACCCCAAGAATGTTCGAGTTAATCTTCACACAGCTATGTGATGTTTGTCACCCATGGCTTCAGATTGTAGATGGTGCCAGACCAAATCTCCAAATCAGTTGCATTAGTAGGTTATCGGGAAGATTTATACTCCTCTGTAAATGAGAACAATTCTGTGTATGTACACATAAAGAAACAGTGTACACCAGAAACACACAGAATCTGGGCCACAACCTCCACTATATTATTCCTGCATCTGCCTCCTCTTGTACTTTGTTGTGTAGTCAGTTCGGCTTCATCACTTACCAAAAAGGGAACTCACTTACCTGGCGTTTCCTCTTTGCAGCCATCCCCTTCCTGACCCCAGCAGTAACTCAACGAGGAAGCATTGCGGCTTGCTCCAACTCCAGCCGCTCAGTCTCTTTGGAATGCCAGTTCTGCTTAGGAGGAAATGTGGGGAAGTGACCATTGAGGGGATGAGACATCATTTAGAGGTTTAATGACGGAATCAGGTCATATGTGCTTAATGTGCTAATAAGCACAAGTAAGCTGTGCTGTTTTGATGGATTGATGTGGAAGGGTCCTCTCCTGGGGGTTGATTCTTGTATGTAACCGCTGTATTTTTGCGGTTTCTGCTGGCTTGTGTCTCCAGGGCCACAGACACGTGCACTCTCTGACTTTTCTGGGCGTCTGCATTCTTTCCTCCCACTTCCATGTTCCTTAAAGAAAACCCTCTGTGTTGTGTTCCTCCATTCTTTCTATGTTCACTGCCTTCTTTCTTAGTATTCTTGGTGTGTGCTTCTCGAGTTCTTATGCTTTACATGTGTTGGAGAATTTAAGGGAAGGTAACAGGCAGACTTCATAAGGAGCCTACAGTGTTGGTGCTGCACTGGTATGCCATTGAAGTCTATATAGACCTTGCCCAGTAACTGTTGACATAAAGGAACTGACCCAGGAGATAGTGAGACAGCCAACACAGACGCGAGGGCACAGCAGTGAAGTTTTCTGGCTTAAAGGTTTCCACCTATCACAAGATCTTTCCACTTAGGCATTTATACATACTGTCCGCAGCTCACAAACATGTTGTTTTTTTTTTTTTAATGTAGTATTGCTTTTGATATGTGTGGTTGTGTTTTGCTGGGCATATTTATCTGTGTATCACACCTGTGCTCAGTGCCCATGTAGGACAAAAGAGAGTGTCAGACACCCTGGGGGGGGAGGAGTTACAGAGGACTGTGAACTACCATGTCAGGGCTAGAATCAAATGTGGGTCCTCTAGAAGACAAATAGCTCTTCATTGCAGAGCCATCTTTCTAGCCTTTTAAAAGCATGTTCTAAGGTAGCAAAGTAAGAAACAGAGCCCAAACTCTTTTTTTTTTTTAAAGATTTATTTTATTTATTATATGTAAGTACACTGTAGCTGTCTTCAGACACTCCAGAAGAGGGTGCCAGATCTCGGTAGGAATGGTTGTGAGCCACCATGTGGATGCTGGGATTTGAACTTATCACCTTCGGAAGAGCAGTCGGGTGCTCTTACCCACTGAGCCATCTCACCAGCCCCCCAAACTCTTAATAAAACAAAAACACATTAAGGGGGAAAACAACAAAATTAAATTTAAAAAAAGATGAAGGACCAGCGTTAGAGACAGGTGGATGGAAGTTAAGTCAATGTGATTGCACACAGGTGTGCGTACAGCTTGGGGACACTGAGGCAAGAAGATTGAGACTTCACAGACAGCCCCAACTTCAGAGTGAGACTCTGACTCATCTTCTCTTCCCAGTCTCCCGTGGTCCATCTTGATTTTCTCTGAACCTAGCCCTGTATAGAAAGGATAAGGATAAACAAGAAAAGTAATTGAAAATGTCATCAGAGCCATTGGACAAGTAGGAACTGGGAAATGAGCCCTGAGAGAAGCAAAGCTTTGTCCCCACCACGCTAGTTCCTCTACAGGTGGATAAACTGCTTTCCTGTGCCTGGAGGCTCCCTAGATAAGGACTGAGGTATGCTAGGGTCATGCTCAGTGTAGTCTGAGGAAGGGAACATGAATGCATACTGTGACCGGCTTGCACCGAGGCCTGTCTGTGTTCTTGTCTGATCCATAATGGAAAAGGACTGGATTGTTGGCTCTGTAGTTCATATGTTGAAACCCTAATCTCAAAATGTATTAGAGGATAGGACTTTACAGAGATAATGAAGGGTAGGTAAGTGAAGGGCCTAATGAGAAAAAGAAGACACGGAATGGGCTACAGGTAGGGAAAAGAATTCATCAGTCAATAGAGAATCTGCCTCAGGTAACTGGTTTTGAACATGTGGCCTCTTGGAGAGAGGCAAACAAGGATTCCACTGTTCAGGCCTTACTCTGTGGTGGTCTGTCACAGCAGCCTTGTCCAAATAAAGATGACACTCCTTCCAGGTGACAGAAAGACAAAACTAGGGTAGAGAAGAAAACAGGCATCATACATGAGGTGGAGTGGAAGGAGATCACCTGTGAGGCCATACGAACAGCAACTGTTGACCAAGCTACCCATTATGGTGTTAGTATAATTGAAACCAACCAACCAGAGTGGGCGGTATGGGCGGTGTGGATGTGCTCTGGTAGGAGGCAGGCGGGGCTGCGGGTTAAGAATCTATTTTAGAAAAAGTACTGGTATGAAGAAGAGGAGAGAAACATACTGACATTTACATTTAACTACATTTAACTAAGTAGTCAGGAAGACAGGAGTTCAGAAATGAAATAGTTAAAGGGATGGTTTGTAAGGAAGCTTGCTAAAACTAAGAAAACAGAGTCGCTCAAAGCAGCATTTCAGAGCATGAGAACAAATTAAAATGCAAGTGAATAGAACAGACTAGAATCAAAGTTACAGAAGAAATGGCTGCCGTAATCACACGCTCCTTCAGTTGTCAGGGAGACAACTGAAAAGACAACCCGCAGATGTAAGATACAAGTACAGACATACGGAGGTAGACACAGTTCCAGTGGTAACTAACTTGTCTTCAAAGTCTGGGGATGGTCAGGAAAGGCCATTTTTACATCCCGAGTCAATCAGGATTATCCACAGCAAGCTTTAGATTTTGAGGAGTATGAAACATGTATTGAGGGGAACCTATCTGATTGTCTAGTTTTCTACCACAATGTTGATACTGAGGACCTAATTTTGGCTTTAAAAAGAAAAAAACACACCTAAACATCAAAATGCAAAAATACCACTGCTGCTTCTGACCACAGTCCTCTGAATTTAGATAGTAAAAAATGCTAATACTAACATTAGCAAATAAATACTGCCCACCACATTGATCTAAAAGCTTATGTATGGTACCTGAGATCCAAGCAGGAATTAAAGAAAACCCTGGAAGATATAAAGAAAAATAAAGATCATGAAAACAAGCTTAATGAAACCCAGTCAGGGTTGCATGAGCACCACCTCCCCCAGCACCTGTCAAGAAGGAATTGCTGATCCTTCTGAGGGAGAAAAAAAAATGCACGTACAATTTCACATTACACTCTGATTAAGGCATAGAGTCAACACAAGCTCATAAACCGGGGCTGTGTGAAGGGCTTTCAGAGGTTGTCCACATAGAAGAGAGAAGCTGAGACTGAATGAAGCTAGATATATTGTATGTAAGACGCTCTGGGAAGTCCCAGAGCAGCATCCTCTTTCCCAAACACTAGGCTTTGGCATTCTATCCTTATTCTTGTTTCCTCTTGAAGCAAGGCTTCCGTAGCCCAGGCTGGCCTGCAACTCACTCTGCCATTAGGGCTGATTTTGAACTCTTGATTCTCCCAACTCCACCTCTTCAGTCCTGGGATTGTAGGTGTGTTCCGCCATGCCTAGCTCTGGAAGAACAGAATTAACAGTTATCAGTTCCTGCTTAAACTGGTTCTCAGGCAGCCTCTGAAGGGAAGCTCCCTGTTAGCAGGCAGTAACACTGAAGCTCAGGAGAAAGATGAATATTATGTAGTGATATTAAGTAACATCTGCAAATAGCAGCAGTACAGTAAGCTTTTGAGTATTCAATTTAAGTTTATTCCATCTGAATTGCAGTTACAAAATTTGTCTCCATATTTGGGAAAACATTGATGCACATTGCATTATTAAGTCAAAGGAGAACGTCTTTCAGCAGATTCCTGAAAACATTAGATAAAATTTACAAATTCCTATCAACGCTTTGAAATAAATTGACTGACTACTTAGTAAAACATTAATATGTATTTAGCTAACATTCTATCATATGTTAAATTATTAAAAATGATACAACTCACAGACCGTATGAAGCTCAAGAAGAAGGAAGACCAAAGTGTGAATGTTTCAGTCCTACTTAGAAGGGGGGGGGGGAAGAATACTGAAATATAGCTACTATTAAGTATTATTCTGGAAGTACAAGAAAATGGAATGGTGGTAAATCTAACCTGGAAGGGAGAAGCTATTTATTTCACAGATGGAGGGGGAAGGGTGAGGAACATTACATCTATACAGTCATCAGATTAGTGAGGGTGGGAGAAAACAATGGCCATGCCCGAGGACAGTCTGGTGCACAGGAATTAGGACGTACAGTGGGATGATGGATCCTGCTAACAGTAACTTCCAAAAAGACAAGTCATGTGAGTGTGAGCCTACACCAGCGAATGTAGAACAGCCTTCCAAGAACCCCCCCCATGCATATATATATTTTTTATTTACTTATTTTATTTATTAGTACATTGTTGCTGTCTTCAGATACACCAGAAGAGGGCATTGGGTCATATTACAGATGGTTGTGAGCCACCATGTGGTTGCTGGGAGTTGAAATTAGGACCTCTGGAAGAGCAGTCAGTGCTCTTAACTGCTGAGCCATCTCTCCAGCCCCCCTTTTGATCAATCAATCAATTAAATATGAGTCCACTGTAGCTGTTTTCAGACACACGAGAAGAGAGCAACAGATCTCATTACAGATGGTTGTGAGCCACCATGTGGTTGCTGGGAATTGAACTCAGGACCTCTATGGCTTTGTTTGCTAAGGGCAAGAATGCATGTCTGTGATGGGTTGACATTGTCCAGCACCATTTATACTCTACATGAACTTTGATGACTCATGCTGTTACTTTCTGTTAAAATCCAAAAGTCTAATCTTATGGACATACAGAATAGAACAGAGGATCTCAGCTTGCCTTCAGCACAGTCAGGGAAAAAAGTCTCAACTTAAAGGCACACAGCAAATAACAGGCCAAGTGCTTGGGTCAGGAGACTCATCCACAGAACCACCTCTAGAGCACAGCTGACCGACACCTTTACTCGCAGCCTGATGAACTAAGGACCTTTGCACCAGGGGATTCAGCTAATTTGTGCTATCCTCCTGACTGAAGCTATAACGATCTATAGCTGTCTGATTGTATACTAAGAATCAGAAAATACAATCTTGATGAACGTATTTGTAGCCAGTGAGATTATGATAAGTTGTTCAATCAAAGGTTAACACAAGAAAATGGACCACTGCCTACACGCCTGCACCTTCTCATTTGGAAGTAAGATGGGAATCCGATGCTTCTTCCTATCCCACCGTGCTGTGCACAAATCTATGCATCACAGTGCATTGGCCTGGCCTCTGTGGTCTTCCTACAGCAGATCTACCTCAGCCTTCTGTATAAACTTTGCATGTGCCATAGTAGGCTTTCAGTCAACATTCAACTGGATAACTAAATAGCTTTGGACCAACTTGTGTATTATGATCTTGTGTATAGTAATGCCAGTCTAGAAGAAGACATATATGCAGGTTTACGTGTAGTAAACTTAGAATTTTTTTTCTTCAATTTAAGTTATTAACAGTAGTTGTCTTATGGGGAAAAGAGTATTAGGGAGAAGCAAGGTTTAAGTGAATGAATTGTCTAACATTCTGGTATCAAAATCAGTAGTGCTGCTGAGATAGAGAAATGGTGGTCCATTTGTAATTTTCTAGTATCTTACTGGCAACCAGACACTGAAATTTAATACAGGATAACAAATATTTTTTACATATGCTGTTTATCTGTCAACTCAAATCTTCTGGGTGGGAATAGAAATTCTGGAGAGACCAGGTCTTAGATGAGTAGACTTAAGAATTAGTTGGTTCCCCTGAGCGTCTTATGTCCATCAGTCCTTCTTATGTCTGCGGATCACTGGGAGTGACCCACCACTGGGTAGGACAGAAACTGGGGTGTGGTGCAGGGGGATGAGCCGTCAGTCCACTTGTCCCAACCAGATTGTGTCCTGCCGCTGCCTCTCAGCTTTGGCTGTGTCCTTGTGTCTAAACTCTAGGCAGACCTGCTTATGTAGGGGAAGAGAAGAATGAGAAACTGAACTTCCTTTCTGACGTCCCAGGCCTCTGACCAGGCCCAAATCAATGACATTTTAGCTTAAACACTTTTGGTTCCTCTGGCCTTTGGTGAGGACATTGCTGCTTAAAGAGCAAATTCTGCATTTATTTATTTATTTATTTATCTATTTATTTATTTATTTATTTATTTATTCATTCATTTATTTATTTATTTATTTATGGATTTTTGAGACAGGGTTTCTCTGTGTAACCCCAGCTGTCATAGACTCCCTTTGTAGACCAGACTGGCCTCGAATTCACAGAGATCCATCTGCTTCTGCCTCCCAAGTGCTTGGATCAGAGGTGTGTGCCACCACACCTGGATGCACTTTATACTTTTAGATAGTTTCTGCCACCCTAAAACTGCCTGACCATTTCTGTCTCATTTGTAGTATCCAACTACTTATTATAGGAGAACAGACCATCCAAAATTCAATTTTCAACTAATTAGTCTTGTCTTCATGATTAAATAAATAAGGGAAGGCAGAATTCAATTGACTTGCTCCATAATACCTGGGCCTGAGGTAGGACGTTTTCAGCCTCTTGAAGGGCTGTTGGGGGCAGCCATCTGGATGCTGCTATATCCACATCTGGTTCCTGGACTAGGTTCTCTCAGAGCCTTGGTTCCTGCCAACACATGGTTTCTGCTTGTGGAATAAGGCAGGCTTCTTTCAAAATGTGGCTACCTTAGAACTCCAAGAAAATATTCTGGCCAACAAGGCAGAAACAGAGAGCCTAGAGGCTTTCAAGGTCTAGCATTAGACATCCTATAGCTCATTCTAACATACACTTCTGTTTAAAGATGTTCTGGGCCTGTGTCGATGTGGGGAGAAGAGCATTCATGTCCCCTCTTAATGAAGAGTATCAAAGAAATTGTCATAAAATTGTCACAGACAGTGAATGCTTAGACTATTTGCTGTAAATGTGTCTCCTTTCTCTTAGCGATTAGCAGTAATTTATTAGGAAACAACCCGAGAATATTCAAGAATCCTGTTTCTTAGCAAATTTTCACTCAGGTTTCAGGATTAGTTGTCCCAAGTTTATTAGATAGGATTTAATTATGAGAAAATCTTAATGTGCCTGGTCTCTGGAAATAAACTCTCAATGGTGACAGTGTTGATTCTGGAACTCTTGCATTGAGATAGAGTAAGTTTACATGACTCTGTCTGATAGGTTCGTAACCTTTCATACCAATGCAAATGTCAAGCACTCTACATAACTCTGTCTGATCGGTTCCTAGCCTTTCATACCAACACGGACACTAAGCTCTTTATTATGACAATGTCAACACTAATTTGGATGAAGGACTTTTGCTCTACTCTGCGTGTGGCTCTATGGTTATTTTACTCAACTGTTTTTTCTCTTTCTAATTAAAGGAATGTGTTCAGCAGTGCATGAATACACCCATCAAATATGTTTGGGAACGTTTGTGTCAAAGCAAAGCCAGTCTTAGGCCTGGCCAGGGTGAGCTCCCTGGAGCAAAAGCTTCCCCTTTGGTCTTGAAGCATAAGGACTGGGATTGCAGGAGGGACAGAGCATTCCCTACTGATGAGGGATTCAGGTCCTAGGTCTTTTCCTCCTTTAAAAGTACAGGAAGTAGGGAAAGATGGATTTTCTGTTACCTTTCAAGATGTATCACTTTAAGATGTATGGATATAATGAATACAGCTCACACTGGAGAAGAGGCTGGTATTTAGCTCTGGGATATGTGATTTCCCCTATAGACACAGTTTGGTAGAAAGAATTGGAAAGGCAGGCTGTTAGGTTATTTTAAATATGCATTTATGACTGTTCTTAAATTTCAATAGTAATACATGGTCTATATATTTTAAGTTGTCTTTCTCTGAAGTTTAGTTTTGATAGATGCATGTAGCAAAGGCTATGCCTGATATGTGTAGCCAAGGACAGATTATTGAGAATCCCAGAAGCTGAGTTTCATATGTAGCCACATAGAATGTATTGGTTGTTTTCTTCTTTAAAACCAGACAAGAGCCCAGAGACTAGTCATCAAAGCTTTAAAGGAACTGGCTGGTTGGGGTTTGTGGATATTTAGTTGATTTTCCTATTGTTGTGTTAAAATACCCTGACAAGACCAACTTAAGGGAGAGAAGCTTTATTTTAGCTAAAGTTACAGCCTGTCTTGGTGGAGAAGGCTGGGCAGTGGCAGGAGACTGAGGCAGCTGCCCCCATGCCTGTGTTCAGCCATCTTTCTCCCAGACCGTGGAATGATACCACCTACAGCAGTGGATCTTCCACTCGAATTAACCTAGTATAGATGAGATAATTTCATACAGGCAGGACCAGGGCTAGCCCAATGGAGGTAAGCTTCATCATTATTTCCAGAGGCTTTATCTCTCTGGTGACGTCAGAGCTTGTCAAGTTGATTTTAAATATTGTAAACGTTTGACATTTTCAATATTGCAAACATTACCAATTTTGTAGCATATGAATTGTAATTTGAAAGAAAAGCGTGTTTTGGTAAAGAAGGAAACACTGTTGCCATACATTTTAGAAATAGTGGTTAGCTGTAAAGGAATATCCACTGCCACACCAGCGTGACCTCTCAAAGCGCCATTGCAGAGGGACAGTGGCTCTTGTGTGGTTCTGCTTTAAGGAGTCCAGTCAGTGCTCACACGAACAAATGAGAGCTGGAATGATCTCTTAAAGAGGCAGGCCACTTGGAAGAGACCTTGCATGTGCATTTGGAAGAGGTTTTAGATGATTGTAGTAAGGTGGGTTTTTTTTTTGTTTGTTTTTGTTTTTTTTGTAATTAAAGTCCATACATTACATTTTGGAGATTTAACCCATGCCTTTCTGTTTGCTACTAGAAAACTACTTGCCCAGCTTACCTGTGTTCCGAAAGATTTTGTTGACCTTGAAAATTCTGTGAGGCGACACCAGCTACTTCCGGATTTGTTTTCTGGGACCAAAGCTTCCAAGTGAGCTTCCTGTGAGATAGGACATTTCAGTCAGAGTTGATGATAGATTTAAGGGGTGCTTCCCTCGAGGAATCCCTGGGTCTCGGGACAGCAAGTGGTAGGCTTCCTGTGCTGACATCTTCTGTACTGCGTCCAGGACCAATTTCTAGGATGCTTTTGATCCCGAAAAAAAAGTGAACAGAAAGCAAGCAGGTGTGTTCTCACAAAAAAGAGGTTTCTCCAGATCAAAGCAGGAAGGAGTGGGGCAGGTATCAGTCATGGAGTGCGAGCATACTTAACATAGGACCTGTTTCACTAATGCTATTTTGAACCTTTATTGTTTTAAAGTTTTTACTCGCATGTTAGCAAGTTCTAGTGAGGAGAAAATTTGCAGCCATTTGGGCTCTGGAAGCCAAATCTGCAGCTGTGTGTAGGAAAGCACTTTCATCTGACCGTGGAGATGCAGTGCTGGGCTTCCCAAACGTGTGCAGGTGCACACGGATAACATCACATCTGGAGTGATTTCCTAAACGTTTGCAAACCAGAAACCAGCATTTTATGGTTGGGAATATCTGTTCAGACCATGGTCTTTGCTTTGGGCTAAAGAGGCTCCCTTTGTGTAGCTAGGAGTAAGTGACTGGTGCCCATCTTAACTGGCATTTGGTTCATAATATTATCAGAGTTTTAATGACCATGGCCCATTGTCCCTGCCTAACATGGGCAGGGTATTATAGCCACTGCTGATGCCATGGACCGTGCCTGTGGTAGAGTGCTGGCTGTGGAGGTGTGTAGTGGGAAACTGTTGTCCACTGGAACTGCTCAAGCAGAAACCACAGCAGCTGGGTGTTACTATCTAAGTCAGCTGGGTGTCACTATCTACTCTATGAGAGTGATAGACATCAGTATCTACTGAGGCCTGGGGATGTGTCTGCAGATGTCTCCCCAAAGAAAGCCCAAACTGTAGAAAGAAACAAGAATCCTATCAGCTTTCTATATCTGCTTAACAAAATTTGTTTTTTCCTTTCTTTCTTTTTTAAACTTGTAAATCAAAATTGAAGGTGTTTTTCAGAAGTGACATGCAAAATCAGGGCCCCGGTCAGAGCCTGAGACTGTGGGAAGAACGCACAGACACAGCATGTCCTTTGCTCCTGTCTTCCCTCTAGTCCTGAAGTCCCTCTCCAGTGTCCTGTGATAGGAGGAAGGGTCTTACACTGACAGGTGGCAGTCAGACCCTTAGCATGCTCTGTTGTCCAGCCTCAGGGCCTCAGGAGGCATGTGAGAAGGCAGAGCTCTTTGAGGAATTGCAGCAGTTGCAGAATCTGTCCAGAAGAGGTGTGTTGTTCCTTGGTAGCCGTGGGAAATTGGTTCTGGATACCACCCCCTGCCCCATGTTGCCATACCACCCATGGGTGCTCAAACCACTTATGCAAAACAGCATAATATTTCTATATAACCTTTCATATCCTCTTGTATACTTTAAGTTCTCTTACCACTAATATAGTATAAATACCATGTAACTAGTGGCCACATTTCATTTTTATAGAATAACAAATAATGACAATATTAAGTCTATGTGTATTTACTATAGGGATAATGACTTTCTCCAAATATGTTGTCTCTGTGAGGAAGGCCACTAGTATATAGGCAGAGTGTACTAAGTTGGGGACAAAGCCTTGGTGCCAATAGGATGCCAAATAGCAGTTGGCTCAGAGGACCGTGTCTGGGGGATAAGGCCTGAGTTTGGCATTGATGAGTGAAGGGTACAGAAGCAAAACTTTAGCCTCAGTTTGCCCATCTCTGCAGAGAGGTTGGCAAGGATGCTTTCCAGCTCGGAGGTTCTCAATTTTAATGAACCAAAACCAATGGGAAGCCTTAGAATCCTCAAAGCCAAACCTGACTGGTGTTTGTTTGTCAGCCCCCATTATCAAGTCTAGTTGATTGTCTTAGAATAGACCCGTACGTAGTCCTGGGGTTGGGCCAGCCGGTCAGACAGCTGGAAACTAGCTTTCAGTTTTACTTGTGGTACACAGGAAGGATAAACCAAGAGCAAGCCGTCAGTGTGTGCTCGGATTCCCTCAGAGCCACCTTAGTCCCACAGCCCCATGATGTATTTTGGGAGGGAGAATGAATTTACTTGCTGCTGTGTGCTGCAAATCTCTGCTTATGGGAAGATACCGTTTGTAGGCTGGCACATCACTGTGGAGGGCATCAGATGGATGGGACTTACTAGAGCACGGTGGAATTCAGTGGCTATGACTTGTATTCTGGACTCAGGAAATCTGGTCCAATTTGGTTGGCATAATGTCAAGCATATTGCATGTGCTAAATAATTATACCTGCTGCTGGAGCTGCCAGAAGTATACAGGAGTAATCAACCGTCCTTCAATACTGGGAAACAGCGGACTCCTGCAGAAACATGTTTGTGAAGATGAAGGATTTTATCCTCTTTCAGACGCGAGTTGAGTTGGGTGCCGAAGCAAAAAATTTCAGACAGTCCTTCCCCTCTGGCAGAAGGGACGGAGTCTATCCACATGTGGCTCCTGGTGGCACGGCATGAAGGTTGGCCGTGTCTGCTTCTGACTGAGTCCTGTGGCGGAAGCATCTGCCTCACCGTGGCATCTGAGGAGCCTGTGACTGCGAACAGCAGCAGCGACAGTGACAGACCTCTGTTTGGGCTGGCACTGTGCAAGAGACCTGAGGAAGCGAGACCTGATAGGCTTTGTTTTATTGTTAAGATTTTGTTTTGTTTTTGTTTTTGTTTTTGTTTGGTCTGGATTTTTCTTATGCTGTGGTGTGTGAAGAAGTGTTTTACCCATAAAGAGGAAGTTTTGAGTAAATTTGATGTATCCTAAAAAAACAAACAACAACAACAACAAAAAAAACCCCAAAATACCATGAGGTAGGGTGCTAAATTAAGGAATAGACAATAGTGGAGGCAAGTTAATGTAACCAGGGAACCAGGCACCCAGAAGGAGACCTGGGACAGGGAAAGCGTGCAGCGCTTCCAGAAAGATGTTTTGGAAATGCACAGCAAAACAAGATCAGTTCAGTCTAGAATCAGAAAACAGCTTGGCGTTCTAAAGAGCTTTGTTTATTTTCTCCTCGAGACTCAAAAAGGATACAATCTAACGCCATTCCTGCACGTTGCAGAGAGAGTCATAACAATTAGGTCTGTGCCCGTGTTGAAGGACAAGTCTTTGCATTGATGGCTCCGCACTGAGGTGTCGGGATTGATGCTAGCACACTGAGAGCCGAGGTGGACGTGTCTGAAAGGAGCAGAGCGTCACCCGTGGACTCATGTCCACCAGCCCCAGGCCTGCCTTGACTAAACGTCGGGAAGTGATCTACGTTTGAAGTTTTAGTGTTAAAGTTAGAGAAATGAAGGCATAGCAAACTGTTGCCAGTAGCTTTCTGCTAACCTGCCTTAGTTCTAGGAACAGGCCGTGCTACCAGCTCCTACCCAGCTTCCCTTTAATCCATGGATAAAAGGAGGCAAGTTCCTTTTCAACTTGCCTTCTTGGTGCAGTTGCTGAGCGATATGATCTCTGTCCTGGAAAAGCATGCCCTTATCAATACTCCTAGCTCCATTCCTCTCACTGTCCTAACTTTAGCTGCTAAACTCCCCTGACCACCCGCCTGTGGGAGCAGCCTATGTGGCCACTCTGTTTCGTGATCTCACATGGCTGGTCAACTTTTCCCCATTAGAAACCTGGCGAACCCTGTCTCCTCCTTTGAGTCTCCCTTTTCCTCCAGGGACCTGGAAGTCCTGATTGTGCCTTTTGCCCAGCAATTGACCCATGGCTTTCTTTACTGATAGATCAAGAACTAATTGGGGAACAGGACCTTAGCACTAAAACTGTTCCTACAACAAACAACTGTTTGATTCTAAGTTTTGGGACAGCCATGGAAGCAGTTCATCTATACCTGTCCTTTTAGCGCCATACGTGTGCCTTTCTCTAGAACACCAGACTAACTGCTCAGAGCACGAGCTCTGAGATTATTTGCGATGGTGGGAGATGGGCCCTGCCTTGTGAAGACAGTGCTTAAGCAGAACAGTGTCCTCTGAATTGGAGTTTGTTATTTATACATCATGTCACAAATGAAGGTTGGTACCATTTGTTCTGAGTCCTGTGAGCCTAGTGCTGTACTGAAAGATGGATTTTGGCAAGTCTCCCAATTCACTAACATTAGTTGCAAGCATCAAGCCCAGCTTCCATAGCTGCTGCGGTCCCAGAGCCAAGACAGTGCTGTGTCTAGTGAATACCTAGGCTTGGTGACTGTACTAATATAGAGGGTGGTTCAGCTCTCTGGATGCCAGTCCCTCAAAGAATTTATTAAGACAGTGGTTGGTAGCTGGAATCTTTGAGCCATCATATGTATAAATGGGATGGGGGCGTGGTCTAAGGAGTTGAGGTACGTGTCCAGTGCCATTTTTTTTTCTGAAATATTTTTTGGTGCTCTGATTTTTGCCTTCAGTCTTTCGTGTTGACTTCCCAAGTCAATGTTTCTTTGCTCTAGTTACAGAAAAGAATGTCCTGGGGGCTTTAAAATGTAAATCAAAGCAAAACAAAACAATTTGAAGGTGCATATTCTGGTGTAAACCCAGCCATGGCCTGTTGTATTCTGTTTGTTTTTTGTTGTTGTTGTTTTTCCGAGACAGGGTTTCTCTGTATAGCCCTGGCTGTCCTCGAACTCACTCTGTAGACCAGGCTGGCCTGGAACTCAGAAATCCGCCTGCCTCTGCCTCCCGAGTGCTGGGATTAAAGGCGTGCACCACCCGGCCTGTTGTATTCTGAAGACCAGCCAATGTTTGGCCCCGGTTCCTGGTTCAGAGCTGAAGTTCTGAGAGGCACTCAGTTCAGTCTTCAGGAAATGGTGGAGTCACAGTTGTTCTGGCTCTGAGGTTCAGGCAGGCACCTTATCTCCTTCCCCATAGCCTTGTCCAGACATCTCACCTTCAAATGCAGTAGAAGAGGCATGAGGATGGCTGCCACCTGCACCTTGCTGTCTGTGTGGCTTTTTCAGGAAGGCCTGCTTGGAAAGTTCTCACTCGCCTAGCGACAGCCCTCAGAGCCTGACTTCTCTATGGTTTATGGGTACTTTGGATGTCCTAGCCCAGGATGTTGCTTGGTTTTCTCTCCTGGTAACATCCCAGAGGCATCTGCCATGTTGGTAGAATTGAAGTGTGGATAAGTTTGGGCTGTTATAAAGTGTGGTCATAGTGCAGTTCTCTCTGAGTGGGATTGGCTTCCCATCGCTCTCCACCCAACTGCTCCGCTCCCCATTGGCCACTTGAGTAGCAACGATGGCAGCAGTGCAGCTGGGCCAGCCTCTGGCGGCAGAGAGATTTCCAAGGCACATCATCAGTTTTCCTGTGCACTCCTGATTTTCTGGAAAGTCCCTGTTAGTAGGAACAGTGGCAGACACGATTTTCATTAGCAAATGCTCGTCCACGGCAATTTAACAATTTCTTATTCTGTTTATACATGAGGGGGCAGTGTGACACCATAAAGCAAACAAACTGTTACATTAGCTCATTTTTATTGGTGTATAGTAATTTTTAGGTGAGATTTCTAGGATGTTCAGCTAAACCCCTTTCACCGTCAGGTTTTCCGACGTGGATACAAATGTAAGGCACACTGTCACGCAGCACGTAAGTCACGTGCTTGCTTCTATCAGATGAGTAGGCAGTAACCTTAGTGCTTTTTGTTTGAGTTTACACTTACATTCTTTTAAAGCTGGGAGCTTGCTTCTTGTCTCCACCTGAGGAGCGTGTCGGTCACCTGCGGTTGCAGCATCTGTCAGGCCCATGGCTCCAGTGTTTTATTTCAGGGCTTCACTGAAGGCTGCAAGGGCGCTTGTGCTAGAAGGGAGCCTTTAACCTTAGGTCTGGGTGGCCAGGGAAGGTCTGTGATAACTCACCGCAGTGCGGTCTGCCTCTCTTTATGGCACACATATTACTTTGTCCAAAGGAAAACAAATTGCCAAGCAAAGAAGCAGCACACTTTAATTAATGTTATTATATCTGATATATGAATGACATTGTAGATAAATCAAGGTGGTAATGCTCTGGGTTTCAGAAATTTAAGGGAAAATTATTAAGAGGGGTGGAAGGTATTAAATAAATTGATGAACTCTACAAAGCATTAAATAAGGAAATTATGAAGAATGTAAATAAGAATCGAGACAGGTACTTGCATAGCACAGGCTATTTTTTTAATGTGTAAAAAATGTTTGCAAATGGATGTTTCTGTTTGTGTAGTTGGGGAAAAAGATCAAGTTCACTGTTTTAGCATAAGAACTTTGTGAACGTAAAGGGTATTTAGTGCTTTAATCCTGGCTACCTTCCTGTGGGAATGAGGGCTGTGGTTGTGTCTGCCTCATGAGAAAAACCATTGTACTTGTTTTCTTTCGGAAAAATCTTACCTAAACACAATGATTTGGTAGTCTTTTAATTTTAATGAGGTGCTTTAATCTGAATTTTTATGTTAATCTTTTCTGATGTCAAATTTGGAGGGTTGGGTTTTGGGTCTGACCCATCACTAGTGACCCCCAAATCTTATGTGGCTGGATTCTGCTTTACTCCAGCAGTGCTCAGGTCTTACTCTCGGACACCCATTGTCATGTTTCTTACTCAATGACAGATTTTTCGGACCTCGCCTGATACTGCATTTGCTGAGCCCACATGCCTGTCAGCTTCACCCCCAAACGCCCCACCACGACAGTCCAAGAGACAAGGGCAGAGGACGAAGAGACCCGTGGCCGTGTACAACCTTTGTCTTGAGCTGGAGGAGGGTAAGATGCTGATTGGCGTCTCTGCTCAGTGGCATGCTGACTGCATGACAGTCACACGCCCTCTGGGCAGTGTGCTGTGCTTCAGTCCCAGTTCTAATTTCTTTGTCCCCTAAGATTGTAATGTTTTAGATTAGCAGGGAGGGTGACGCTTTCTGGTCAGAGAGAAGAATGCAAGTTTCTGTTTTATGTTTGTTTTTGTTATGCACAGTTCTTTTTTTATTTTGAAGACAGCTTAAATTTCTTTTTTGGGAGACTTGTGTGACCTCCTGTGAGGTTACATAATCCAGAGACAAATGGAACTAAAATTAAAGCAGACCTTTGATGTGAGGAGCTGGGGGAGCCAACGCACTGCTAATGCGTCAGGATTAAAGGCCCCGGTCACTGTGGCTGGGGGGCTTTGGGTGTCGGCACCACCCTGAACCCTGTGGGCTGAAGTTCTCTCTGTCATGTCAGAAGCCTGCAGTGGCAGACTGACCTGCCTTTGAAGTTGGGTTGCAGGAGCTCCGTTCAGTGGAACTGGGGCAGGTGGTGGCTCTCCCATCCAACCAGGCTATCCCTGCCAGCTAGCTTTCAGCTCACAGCCATGGTTGAGCCCTGAGCCCCACAAAAGCTGATTGTTGATTTGTGGTCATGTGGTTTTGTGTAGAGCATGGGGTGATGTGGTGTCAAGACAGTGTTTTTACATATGGCTCCTATCATGACTCTCTCCTGTTGAGTCAGTTCTCCAAATTTAAGATGCTTCCTGAGGGTCTCTCTCTCTCTCTCTCTCTCTCTCTCTCTCTCTCTCTCTCTCTCTTCTTGCTTCAAGCCCTCAAATCTTTGCAATCCTTTCCAACACCTGAGGCTGTTTTGATTGGAAACAAATTACAATATCCACATCATAAACACAAAGAGAAAAGTATCTATTGGTTCATGTAAGCAGCTGATGACAGACTTCAAGCGACTGGAGGGTATTATCTGGAGGGTATATTCAGAAAGACCCAGAATGCCCTGTTCATAAGACCAGGGGCATGAACTCTTCTTGTTTCTTTTTGAATTGCTCCATGTGCACATGTGACAGAAATACAGTCAGATTGTGTTTTCCTGGAGAAATGTGTGAGTCATTAATATCATTTTCTAATGAGAGAGAGAGAGAGAGAGAGAGAGAGAGAGAGAGAGAGAGACTGTGTGTGTGTGTGTGTGTGTGTGTGTGTGTGTGTGTGTGTGTATGTTAGAGGCCAGGCATTGTGTAACCTATCTTTTGAGGAGTCTCTTCTTGAATTTGGAACTCACTGGCCTTCAACTCTGGGCAGCTCCTCATCTCTGCCCCAGTGTCATTCTGTGCTTGGGTTATAGGCCAGTAAGGCCAGGTTCAGCTTTTTATGTCAGTTCTGGGGATCCACACTCCAGTCTTTGAGCTTGATCAGCAGGAACTTTACAGACGCCATCTCCCAAGCTCCCAGAAGTTCTCTTTAGACTTGCTTTCCATTTGTGATCCCAACTGTGTTTTCTCCCCTTATTCTCACTTTCACTCTATGTCAACAGAGTTGCTAATAAGGAGTAAAACTGACTGGTTTGAGTTTCACCTTCTCTTATGTCTCACCTGTCCTGGTAGAAGTGTTAATAAACAGTGAAACAAGCAAATGACAGAAGGTAGGAGGAGAAGAAACACACACAACACAGAGAGCTACCCAGTGGCCTTCAAGGAAAGTAGAACTGGCTGTTTGATGGGGAGGTGATCAGAGTCAGGCATTCATCTGAAAATAGATCCACATTCTACTATTCTTCGGAATAAAATTATATCTTAACAAGTCTACGGAGGTGCTACCTCTGTGCTAAGCTTCTAAATGATTATTAATGGCTGAGTAATGTCTGTTAACAGTATTCACATCTTTGATAGGAAACTTACAGTGCCTAAGTTTTAGGTAATATATTTTTTCTCAGTGCCAGGCAAATGCTCTGCCAAGGTACCATGATCACCACTGATGTTAGACTTCTTTGTTTTTCTAACTAATAAAATTTATTTGAAAATGTACAGTTCAGTATTGACTTTTTTTGAGTCATCAAAATAATTTATAATAGTTAAATGCCTCTTAAATATATACATGATATTTTCTGAAGGTAAAAATAATATGCACTCAACCACTTTTTAAAATCTATTTGGAAAATTAAACATGATAAAAGTAGGGGAAAAAAAAAACCCTCTTATGAAGTCCTCTATGAAAGGAAATTGTGACAAGTTTCTGATTAGAAAGAAACCATTCCATCTCCAAGGGAGAATATGCAGTGTAACTGTGGCTTCATAGAATGAATTGACTAGTGTTCCTTCTGTTTCTATTTTTGAGGAATGGTTTGAAGAGCATCTGTATTAGGTCTTCTTTGAAGGGCTGATAGAATTCTATACTAAACCCATCTGGTCTTGGGCTCTTTTTTGGTTGGGAGACTTTTAATGACTGCTTCTACTTCGTTAGGGGTTATGGGACTGTTTAGATGGTTTATCTGATTCTGATTTAACTTTGGTGTTTGATATCTGTCCAGAAATTTGTCCATTTCATCCAGATTTTCCAGTTTTGTTGAATATAGGCTTTTGTAGTAGGATCTCATTATTTTTTGAATTTCCTCATTTTCTGTTGTTTTACATGCCTTTTCATTTCTGATTTTGTTGATTTGGATACTGTGCCCTCTGGTTAGTAAAGGATTATCAGTCTTGTTGATTCATTCTCTCTCTCTCTCTCTCTCTCTCTCTCTCTCTCTCTCTCTCTCTCTGGTTTTTTCGAGACAGGGTTTCTCTGTATAGCCCTGGCTGTCCTGGAACTCACTTTGTAGACCAGGCTGGCCTCGAACTCAGAAATCCGCTTGCCTCTGCCTCCCGAGGGCTGGGATTAACAACCAGCTCCTAGTTTTGTTGATTCTGTGTATAGTTCTTTTTGTTTCTACTTGGTTGATTTCAGCTCTGAGTTTGATTATTTCCTGCCTTCTACTCTTCTTGGGTGTATTTGCTTCTTTTTGTTCTAGAGCTTTCAGGTGTGCTGTCAAGAGTATGCTCTCTGCAGTTTCTTTTTGGAGGCACTCAGAGCTATGAGTTTTCCTCTTAGCACTGCTTTCATTGTGACCCATAAGTTTGGGTATGTTGTGCCTTCATTTTCACTAAATTCTAAACTCTTTAATTTCTTTCTGTATTTCTTCCTTGACCAAGTTATCACTGAGTGGGGTGTTGTTCAGCTCTCATGTGTATGTGGGCTTTCTGTTGTTTTTGCTGTTATTGAAGACCAGCCTTAGTCCGTGGTTATCTGATAGGATTCAATCTTCTTGTATCTATGGAGGTCCGTTTTGTGACCAATTATATGGTCAATTTTGAAGAAGGTACCATGAGGTGCTGAGAAGAAGGTAGATACTTTTGTTTTAGGATGAAATGTTCTCTAGATATCTTATAAATCCGTTTGGTCCATAACTTCTGTTAGTGTCCATGTGTCCCTGTTTAGTTTGTGTTTCCATGATCTGTCCATTGATGAGAGTTGGGTGTTGAAGTCACCTACTGTTATTGTGGGAGGTGCAATGTGTGCTTTCAACTTTCGTAAAGTTGCTTTTATGTATGTGGGTGCCCTTTCATTTGTAACATAGATGTTCAGAATTGAGAGTTCTTGATAGATTTTTTTTTTCCGTTGATGAGTATGAGTGTCCTTCCTTATCCTTTTTGAGAACTTTACATTGAAAGTTGATTCTGTTCAATATTAAAATGGCTACTCCAGCTTGTTTCTTGGGAGCATTTGCTTGGAAAATTGTTTTCTAGCCCTTTACTCTGAGGTCATGTTTGTCTTTGACACTGAGGTACATTTCCTGTGTGCAACAAAATGCTGGGTCCTGTTTATGTGTCCAGTCAGTCTATGTTTTGTTTATTGGGAAATAGAGTCCATTGATATTAAGAGATATTAAGGAATAATGATTTTAATTCCTGTTATTTTTATGTTTGTGTGGCTATCTTCTTTTGGATTTGTTGAAAGAAGATTTCTTTCTTGCATTTTCTGGGGTATAGTTTCCCTCCTTATGTTGGAGTTTTCCATCTATTATCCTTTGTAGTACTGGATTTGTGGAAAGATATTGTGTATATTTGGTTTTGTCATGGAATATCTTGGTTTCTCTATGTTAATTGAGAGTTTTACTGGGTATAGTAGCCTGGGCTAGCATTTCTCTTTGGGTCTGCCCAGGATCTTCTAGCTTTCGTAGTCTTTGGTGGGAAGTCTGGTACAATTCTGATAGGTCCGCCTTTATATGTTACTTGACCCTTTTCTCTTACTGCTTTTAATATTATTCTTTCTTTGTCTTGTGCAGTTGGTATTTTGACTATTATGTGACAGGAGGAATTTCTTTTCTAGTCCAATATATTTAGACTTCTGTAGGCTTCTAATATGTTTATGGGCATCTCTTTCTTGAGGTTAGGGAAGTTTTCTTCTATAATTTTATTGAAGATATTTATTGTCCCTTTAAGTTGGGAATCTTCATTCTCTTCTATACATATTATCCTTGGGTTTGGTCTTGGTTTTCTCATTATATCCTAGATTTCCTGGATGTTTTGGGTTAGGATCTTTTTGCATTTTGCATTTTCTTTGACTGTTGTGTCAATGTTTTCCATGCTATCTTCTGCACCTGAGATTCTCTCTTCTATCTCTTGTATTCTGTTGGCGATGCTTGCATCTATGATTCCTGATCTCTTTCCTAGGTTCTCTATCTCCAGAGTTGTCTCCCTTTGTGATTTCTTTATTGTTTCTATTTTCCTTTTTAGTTCCTGGATGATTTTGTTCAATTCCTGTACCTGTTTGGTTGTGTTTTCTTGTAATTTTTAAAGGGATTTTTGTGTTTCCTCTTTAAGGGCTTCTACCTGTTTACCTATGTTCTCTTGTATTTCTTTAAGGGAGTTATTTATGCCTTAAAGTCCTTTATCATCATCAAGAGATGTGCTTTTAAGTCAGAGTCTTCCTTTTCTGGTGTGTTGGAGTATCCAGGGCTCACTGTGGTAGGAGAACTGGGTTCTGATGATGCCAAGTAGCCTTGTTTTCTATTGTTTATGTTCTTGGGCTTGCCTTTTGTCATCTGGTTGGTTATCTCTAGTGTTAGCTGGTTTTGCTGTCTCTGACTGTGGCTTGTCCCTCCTACAAACCTGTGTGTCAGTACTTCTGGGAGTTTAGTTTTCTCAGGGAGGAATTTGGGTATGGAGACCTGTGGCACAGGGTCAGCCCCAGGGTGCAGCCAGAAACTGGAAGGACCCTATCTCTGGCTGTTTCTTGGATCCTGTGTCCTGATGACTTTGTGCAGTAACCTCTTGGGCCAGGAATTTGAGCAGAAGAGGTGGTCTTACCTGTGTTTGCACGTGCTTACCTGTGGCACAGGATCAGCTCCCAACACAGACAGATTGCTGGAAGGATCAGTGTTAGACTTCTTTTTCTTCTAAATCATTTATTTATTATTATATGTAAGTACACTGTAGCTGTCTTCAGACACACCAGAAGAGGGCATTAGATCTCATTACAGATGGTTGTGACCCACCATGTGGTTTCTAGGATTTGAACTCAGGACCTTCGGAAGAGCAGCCAGTGCTCTTAACTGGTGAGCCATCTCTCTAGCACCAATATTAGACTTCTTAAATGTCACTTGATTTTTCTGTCTTATGTTTATTATTTTGTGATGTTTAATTACATGCTATTTTACTCTTTTCTACTTTATAACTTTGTTATTTCTTTTTGGTGACAACCTTAGCTTTTCTCTTTCTCTATTTATTTATTTGAGATAATTTTTGTTCAAAAATATATTATGGTTATGTTTTCTCTTAACCCCAACTCCTCTCACATCCTCCCCAGATCCACCCAAGACTCTTTAAAAAATTACTAATATAAAACAAGATGAGATAAAATGAAACAAACCAGAATAGTTAGAGTATGATTACAGTGAAGAGACACCATGACCACAGCAACTCTTATAAAGGCAAACATTTCATTGAGGCTGGCTTACAGTTTCAGAGGTTCAGTCCATTATCACGGTGGGAAGCATGGCAGGCATGGTGCTGAAGGAACCAAGAGTTCTACAGCTTGATCTGAAGACAGCCAGGGGGAGGTTATTCCACACTTGGTAGAGCTTGAGTACTAAAAGACCTCAAAGCTCACCCCTGTGGTGATGCACTTCCTCCAAAAGGCCACACACACTCCAACGAGGCCATACCTCCTAATAAGGCCACTTCCCAAGGGCCAAGGTTTCAAACACATGAGTCTGTGGGAGCCAAACCTATTCAAACCACCACAGGGACAAAATAGGAAAGGAAAAAAAAAGCCAAAAGAGTATACATTCACACACACCTAGAAAACCAATTAACTATAACTTATAAGCACAAGATCTGTATGTCTTTTTTTGCATGTCATCCTTGCGCAGGGGCCATGCTAATCTTCTCTGTATCATTCCAATTTTAGTATATGTGCTGCCGAAGCGAGCACATGTATGTCTTTTTTTATAAAGCCCATATAAAGTACTGTGAGACAAAACCCTCCCAAACCCCCATTGTCTGTACTTTGTGTCGGCTGTCTACTTTTGGGCACAGAAGTCCTATAGGAGGAAGCTTCTCTTAGGAGGGCTGAGCAAGATAATTTCTGGAATTAGCAGAATGCTGCTGTTAGTCACTTTATTGCTATGCTCTCTTAGCAGAACAGTATTTGGTTTTAAGCTAGGTACATGGCCGAATATAGATAGTCTCAGGTCAATCTTGAGTTTTTTGTTTGTTTGTTTTCAATTATCCATGTATCAGTGTTTTTGCTTGAGTGTATATCTGTATAGCACATGCATGCAGTGCCCATGGAAGCCAGAAGAGAGCATTAGATCCCCTGGAACTGGAGATACCACGTAGGTCCTGGGAATTGAACCTGGATCTTCTGGAAGAGTAGCCAGTGCTCTTAACTGTTGAGCCATTTCTCCAGCCCCACTCCACCCATCTCAAAGTTTTTGTAGTTAGGAAAACACCTGAGTTTGGTGATTTGGTGATTTTTATATTACCTTAAAGGTAAGAAGGAAATATACATCAATTAAAAAGGAATATTCAAATTTGAGTTTGTGAATATGAACGCTTTTGAGAACAGTATAGAGGTGGTGGACACATATCTGAGAGGAGGCATGCAGGTCTTTCCCCTAGGCTTACTGTGTAAGCCTGTAACCTGTATAAGACACCTGAAAAGCACTTGATGTTATCGTTCACGTGCCAAAAATTCAGAAATAACTGAATCGTTTTTTAATTGTGATTTCAGTTCTTTGTGAGTGCATTATGCCGTGTGGGCCATGTTGGGCTCGTGCTTCTCAGTGATCCTTTTATCTTAGCTTTCAGAAGGCTCACCGCAGTGGAGCCTGCGTGTCCAACTCACTTGTCTATTCTTGCTGCTGGAGCTGAGAGTGCCTTCTAAACCGTCTAGTTTTCAACTTCAGGAAGGTTCAAAACCCATTTAACAATATTCTCTAGCATTACCACAGAAGTCACTTCCTGTGTTTTAGCTGAATCTGCTAGAGCATTTTAATGTGACAGTGTCCATGTTCTCCTTGCCTCATAGAGTAAGGTAAATCTGACTTCATACAATAGTTTCTGTTTAAAATGTAGGTAGATTTTTTTTTCCTGCCACTATTTAAGGGGACGATTAGAATGAACGAGAGTACTTGTGCTTTGGCCATACGCTTGGTATCTGAATGAAGAGCCTTTGGTACATTAGCCTGGGTTGAGCCAGCCAGTCAGTCTTGAAGAATGCTTAGCTGGGTTGGGCTTAGCATCCATGGGAAGGTCACTGTGAGAAGTCCACCGTGCCTAAGACAGTATCTTAGGGTTTTACTGCTGCAAACAGATACCATGACCAAGGCAACTCCTGTTTTTTAAAGAATTATTTATTTTATGTATGTGAGTACACTGTCACACCAGAAGAGGGCATCAGATTCCATTACAGATGGCTATAAGCCACCGTGTGGTTGCTGGGAATTAAACTCAGGACCTCTGGAAGAGAAGTCAGTGCTCTTAACCCCGTTGAGCCATCTCTCCAGCCCCTGACCAACTCTTATAAGGACAACCTTTAACTAGGTCTGGCTTACAGGTTCAGAGGTTCAGTCCATTATCACCAAGGTGGGAACATGGCAGCATCCAGGCAGGCACGGTGCAGGAGGAGCTAAGAGTTCTACATCCTTCTCTGAAGGCTGCTAGCAGAGTACTGGCTTCCAGGGAGCTAGGATGAGGGTCTTAAAGCCACACCCACAGCGACACACCTACTCCAACAAGACCATACCTACTCCAGCAGCACTATACCTTCTAATAGTGCTACTCCCTTGACTGAGCATATGTAAACCATTACAGTCTCCAAACAGAACCCACCTTGAAGCAGCGCCACCTTCTGCTTGGATGTCATTCCTAGGTTGAAAATTGACTACAGCAGTGTGGTGTTTTTATAGACTACCCTGTGGGCATATTTATCATGAAAGTCAGAAAAAGTCAGAATCAGGAAGGCTATGAGCTTGGCTAGAGAATGATTTTGATCTAGGTAATAAAAAGCAATTGAAAACCATTTTTGTCATATATGATTAAATGACATTCAGTTTATTTGAAAAGGAACTTAAAATTCTAGTTATTTCCTTAAAGATTGTTACTATCGCGAGTGGAAGTGAGTGTGGTATCTAGTTCTCTTAGTTAAAGCAGCTATTAAGTTTTCTTAAATGCTCGCCTATTATAGGATTACATACTGTTCATCTTCCTATAGCCTTTAATAATGCCTTGAACATCAAAGCTGAATCCGTTTGGCTGAGTCTGCTTTGCAGGAACAGAATCTGAGGTGGGTTTCTCTGCACTTTCCTTCCTTTCCTCGTTCTGTCTCTTGGTTTTATTTCCTCAGAAGTAGTACTACGGTAACGGAAGCAGCCAAGACTGTGATAGACTGTCCCTGTTCTGCCATTCCTCTGAGTTCATGTCCATGCTTCCTCTGTTATGAGGAGGGACTGCTGTTTTCTCTGCAATTCCCTCTAACATGGAGGGAAGTTTGTAAGCCTGCTTGAGATGACAGTGACCTCTCAAGGCTTTCCTTTCTAGGCAGGGAGAATGAAGAACTAATGATTTGAAGAATGAGTAGAGGCTTATCATATGAGGGGTTGTTTGTTTGTTTGTTTGTTTGTTTCTGATACAGGATTTCTCTGTGTAACCCTGGCTGTCCTGGAACTCACTTTGTAGACCAGGCTGGCCTTGAACTCAGAAATCCGCCTGCCTCTGCCTCCCGAGTGCTGGGATTAAAGGCATGCACCATCATCGACCGGCCCATATGATTTTGACTGGGTTCTTCCTTCATACCAGCTCTAATTTTAAACGGAACTAGACATTTATGGGACTAGTTGTTATATGCATTTTCCTGAATATAATTAGATATTCTGTGCCTGTCTTCTGTGCATGATATAGCAGTTTACTTCTTTAGGCAAGTTAAAAATATGATTTAGAATCATCTAGAAGCCAATTGGCAGGATATAACATTCTCTGCAGTTGCTCTGTCTTGGGTATCGTCGGGTTGGCACTTTTAACATTTGGATGACAAACGTGTTAAGTGCAGCACATTTTGTTGAACGTGTGTTATTGTAGTCCTGCAGCGTGGCGGATAGTGTGATGGGGAAACAGACAGAGAAGCAGAGGGGAATGAACATACGCTGGGGAGGGAGAGGCAGCTAGAGGAAGGCCTGGTGCTTCCTGTGCTTGGGGGAAATGCATGTTTATCTGGATCAGCCTCTGGCTGCAAAGCGAGACGGAATGATCATGGAGAGGTCCTTTCAGCCACCATTCAGTGCCACATGTCAGCAATGGACACTAAAATGGATATGATATGAATGGTAATGACTATGAATTTAGCCAACTAAGGTAGATTGAGAGAATTTATCTTGATTCTGAGGCGTGAGCAAGAAAAGAGAAGATGAGAAAGTGGTCTGCTAAATGTAGATTTTTCAGTGTAAACTCGGAGCCTTAAGTACGGTAGGGAAGTATTCTGTGATATCCCTAGCATATGTAGATTTTTTTTAAAATTATAAAATAGTGAACATTATTTGTTGAGGTCTTTTTCCTTCATTCCTAGCTTTAATGGCACTGGATGCTGGAATTGGAATTAATGTCACACTCCTCACAAAAACCTTCTATAAAACCTCTGACATGCACACTGTTCAAGCTGATTGGTTAATCACAGTAATGGTATATGTGCAGCTGAAGGAGATGGAGACAGTCTCTGGTTCTGTGCTTGGCAAACCCAACTGTTCCTTCTAAATAGTGTTCCCAGAAACAGGGCTTTTTTTGGCAAGACGATTCCTGTCCAGGAGAATGAGAAGAACACTAAGTGGTTGTCAGTGAAGGAGAGGAATTGTGACCTGGAGAGGCCATGGAAAGAAATACCAAGGTGTTATGTCTTCATAGAGAAAAAGTAGTCCCCAAACTCACAAACAAGAGGAAACTCTCTTTTGCTGGATGCATTTTAAAGTTTTAATTAAAATGTAACTGTACCATCCCCTCTCCTAAATCTTTTTTATACCCTCCCCCCTCCACAAACTCATGAAGCCTCCTACTTTTTAAGCGTTATATGTGTGTGTGTGTGTGTGTGTGTGTGTGTGTGTATACTAAGGATGAACACATGGTGTTAGATAAGCAGTTCTGGGACAAGTCCCTGCGAAGACTCATTATTATTTTTTAGCAGTTGTTAATCACTTATAGCTTTTCATGTAGGAGTGAGGCCCCACCAGATTTATTCCACCTATATAGGCATGTCAGCCAGTACCGGAATTGGACAGAACTCAGTTTGCTCTCTTTTACAGTGTGTCCACTTTGATCTGTAAGGCTCAGCCCCAGTGCAGGGAGATCACTATTGCACAAAGATCTCAGGGATGCCTGATTGGTCCTTGTGGCTTCCAAGAGAATGTCTGTATACAGCCCGTTTCTATCAGGGGTTATGGCTATACCTTCCCCAGAATGTTAATAGAGCACTTCCAACAGTGTGAGAAATAGAAGCACCCCAAAACCATGGTTGGCATGCGTCATCACTTGCGTCCTGCAGCTGTTGGCTTTGTATATGGACATATCTGATCACATCTAAGCAACTTATGTGGGAGCAGGCCTCCATCTTGGGGTTGGAAATGTTTTTTCTTGACATTTTTGTAATTGTTCAATCTGATATTGCAGCAGTGGGCTCTGGGTACCAACTTCCTGAGCATGCGGGGGGCGGGGGGGCACCTCTTACCACCCCTCAGAACATGCCATGATTCTGTGGTGTAGAATTACTGTGTTGTAATACTGAGTCTGAGACTAGGCCCAAAATGTGGCAGTTCACGTAGGCCGCTGATTTTTTTTAATTCATTTTTTACAGTGATAGGATCGATGGGTTAGAAAAAGCAGCTAGAAGCTCCTGAGCTGGAATTGAATTGTGGCGAGAAGCCACTTCATGCAAGCAGCCGCCTCTGCATGGGCGGCTCCTCTGAAGCCTGCAGCGAGCTCAGCCCCAGTGACAAAGCAAAAGGCAACTTCTCCAACTTCCTGTGTAGTCTCGACTATGCCTCTGTGTGGGATGAACATTGTCCCTTTTCTTGGGAGAACAAAGTGGGGGGGGGGGCATCTAACACCTTTAAAACCACATAGCTGTACTGTGGTGAAAGTGAGGTCGTGGCAGGTAGCTAGCCCATGTAGAAGAGAGAAAGTCCCTCTAAAGCGTGCGTCTCCCCTGGAGCGTGTTCTTTCTTCTCTTCTAATAGCTTTTATTTTAATTTCTAGTTCTGAATCCAAGCAGCTGCCACTCTCTTTTTAGGCCTCTCTGAGAGTCTTGCAGCGTAGGAGGCAGTCGGGCTGTCTAAGAAACATCTTTTCAAACCAACCGCAGTATTGTTTATCCTGAATGAAATAGAATTTTTAAGGCTGTCAAGAGTGACTGATTTGAAGTGTTTTCTTTGATAGGCAGAAAGACGAGCAGATATCTTGAAATGGAAGGTATTATGCCAATGTGGCCAATTCTGAGTTACTTCGGTTGAGCGATGGGTTGCTTCCTCATTCCCCACCCTCTCCTTGGCAGCTGTTGAGGAAAAGAGGAGTGTCTGGGGTTGGCCTTAGCTGAGGTGGCACTTCTGGGTCTTGACTCCCTACTGTGAGCCTGTTTGTGAAGGAGTACAGTGTCGCCTTTGGATGTTTAATTTTTGTTTTTCTTTAAGCCTGTTCAAATGATTTTCGTTGCGTTTTGGATCTATGAATGTTTTCTAAGCTGCATAGATATTTTTTTTATGTGTGAAATGTAATTGTGATCATGATTTTATTTTTTATTTTTATTTTGTGATCATGATTTTATTTTTCTCTTTGGTTCATAATAGGAACCATAGTTATTTAATTCTATTTATTATCTTCTTTTATAAAAACCAAGATTTATAGACCCTTCTTAAACTTAAACATGCTAGTAGTTTATGGAGGGATTTGGTACAGTGTGAGGAAAAAGACTGTAATGGCTAATTATCAGACTGCTTGACAGATACTGCTAATTATCAGATACTTGCTAATTATCATAGTTCTTGACAGATTCTGCTCTTACCCCAGTATTTCCTGAGCTTAGGTATTCCTCACAACAGACTGCAGGTAGTATGTATCTCTCTGTGAAATAAGGAAATTGGGATGCAGAGGAGGTGAGTAGCTCCTTTAGAGCCCACAGCTGTTGTCGACAAGTCCAGGGCTACCAGGCAGTCTGGCTCTGGAACTTCATCACTGTGTGACGTGATGAACAGTAGAACAGGCAAAGCCTCACAATAGAAATCTTTCCACCCCATCCCCACCCAACAAGATGATTATGAAAGAAAAGGAAGAGACTGTCCTTTAAAAGAAACACTGTTTAAATACACAATAATCATCGAAATCTAGGAGTGTAGTCAGCTTTGACAGTGGTTATCCTAAGGGTTTGAGAATCTGGTAATTGTGTTTATATTGTTTTTATAGTAACTGCTTGTTATAACACATGACATATACATGTGTATATAAAACATGCAAACAGTTATGTTAATAGATGTGTGTGTATAGAAAGAAGTCTTCGCTTTCCTTTGCATTTCATGCTTCCTGATTTTGAAGTAGGAGGACCAAAAGGCAGAGCCCTGGAGTGATGGGGGAGGGAGGGTGTCTCTGTAGGCGTGGCCAGCTCTCTCTGCTCAGCATTTTCTCCTTCCCCCTTGCCCTCACCACTCTTCCCATTGCTCCTGCATTTGGGGTTACCACTACTGGAGATCCTTGGGTAGCGGAGAGTTTTGTTGACTGGTAGACTTAAGTTTGTGTTTCAGTGAACCTGGACTGAAGTCCCTGACTCCCCTCGATGCATTTTGTGGCCTTCAGCAAATCCCCTCTGTGCCTTAAGAGTTTGTGCAGTGTAACTATGATGTAGTTGTTTTGCGAAGCACAATTGAGTTACAGTGCTGTAGTGGCTGCTCTAGAATTTTAGCTTCCATTTTCCTTGTGCTCTAATAGATGAATTACATCTGTTGGTATGCTTTCAAAGAGAGTGCAATTTGGTCTTTTGACTGATTTTCACCTATCAGGATACCTAGGATTGTTGACGACTAAGTCCTTTGTGTGATAATTGCTGGGAATGAACATTTGGTATGACAGAAAAGCCAGGAGCAGAGGTGAGCAGGAGGAGGAACAGGTGAAGAGCTGGGAGTCTTAGCAGCTTTGCTGTCACACCCGTGCTTCTCAACCCATGGGTCGTGACCCCTTGAAGGGATTGAACATCAAATAGTTACACCAGCATTCATAAGAATAGTAATTACAGTTGAGAAACAGCAACGAAATAATTTTATGGTTGGGTGGGGGGAGTCATCACAGCATGAGGTGTTAAAGGGTCATAGCATTAGGGAAGTTAAAAACCACTCGTCTACCCCGTCTCAGTGGGCCTGGAGTTTGTGTTCTGTGCACAGTATTCTCAGTTTCCTGAAGTGTCAAAGCGCTGTGCATCATGGGAGCCTATGTGAGGCTTCACTCAAGGCCTATTTCCCTTTGGTTTCCAAGGATAATGATACATGGCTGCTGCCTGGATTGTAATCATAATGAGGAATGCTCCACTCTGCAGGCTAGACGGTTTGGTGACTTCTGTTGACTGGACTAACCTTTCTTGCTTCTAGTTGAGTTGCTGCCGTCTTCCATTGATCTTTGCAAGTGGGAGGGATGGTGCCTTGAGCTGCCTGTTAACTTCTGCTGTAATTTGATAATGGGGTCCAGTTGTTGTTATTTTGTTTGTTTGTTTGTTTGTTTTGTTTTGTTATAGGCTTGATTATAATATAACTGATTCCCCCAGTGTGTCTATTTGGCATGTTTTAGCCGCCAAAAAGCTTTCTCAGGCAAGTGTTGAGATTAACTTTTTCTTTTGTTTTTGAAGTTTTAAAATCAAAATATTACATCACTTCCCCTCCCTCTCCTCCTTCCAGCCCCTCCCACGTCTGTCTCATCCCCTGAGAGTAGGAATAAATAAATCAATCCACAGCAGCCATTCTGCCTTTTCAGGCCTTGATACTTTAGTTTGCAGCCGAGGAGCTGACTTTCCTCTGACTCCGTTTGTTTTGATGAGAGGTTCAGACCGTTAGGCACTCTTGTTCTGTAGTTTGGGGATTAGAGGGTGGGCGTCCCCTTTCCTAGAAGTGATTTTAGATCTGGAAATGGCATTGCCGGTTGGAGTGAATCCCCTCCCACAGCTGCTGTCACCAAGCCGGGTGTTGCTACGCTCTAGTAGAGTTTCCTTTTTGACTTCCCGTATTTCTTGAGAAGAAAACGGCATGGAAAGAGCAGTGTGTAGTCTCCTGTGATAGGGTGTCTCTATGTGAAGTTGCAGTGTAACTAAGAAAGAGGTGAGAGGGATTGGGGTTGGGAGGGGCTGGAAGAACCTTGGGCCTTGCATGCTAAGCCTATGCTGGGCTGGGGCCTGCATCCCCAGCTCTGACCCTGCTTCTGACACCGGGCTCCTTGAGCGCAAGGGTCAAAAGCCTTCTGCTTTATCCTCTGAGTGTATGAGAGCGCAGGTTCACATCAGGCTGGGCACACCCCTTCCACTGTCTCACAGTTAGCTTTGTTTCTGGCTTGGGCATCTGTCTGGGCTACTTTTTTTTCCCTACACTTTGTTCTTTTAACCTAAGATATGAAGAAGGATAATTTCCTGAATAAAGGAGTTTTCTGTCAATGTTCATGGGAATTAAGACTTCTGAAGTAAAGTTGGATTTGAGTTTTCTAGGAAGATAATTGATTCATTCACATTTAATAATGCCTATTGTGAAACTGAGTTTTCCAACCAATTTTTAAAAAACAAAATGTCTACTTAAGGAATGGGATATGTGTTTACATGCACTTTTCAAGATAAGGGAAACTAATTTGTAATGTAATACAGTTTTTCTGGTGTGGGTGTGTTTGTTTGTTTCTCTATATAGCCCTGGCTGTCTGGGAACTCTGTCTGAAGGCCGAGCTGGCCTTGAACTCACAGAGATCTGACCGCCTCTGCCTCCTAAATACTGGGAGAAAAGGCACGTGGGCACTGCCGCCCCACCCCCAACCCCCTGCACTCATGTAGGAGGTGAACTAAACATCTGTCCTCAGAGTTCTGAAAGAGAATAATTTTAATTTCTGTCTTGCTTCTGAAGCTTTCCTTGTTAGATCTTGTGTATTTGCCTCTCTTGACAGCGCATCATAAGCGCCGTAAAGACCGTATGCCGCAGTTCTCTGGCCATTTCAGTCTGACGAGCATATGGGCGGCTGTAAGAGGAGCACTAGCTTTTCTCTGGTTCGTAGGTGTTAATTGGATTTTGGATCTACTGCACTGCTTCCCAGCCTTGCTGCCTGCAGCCTCTCTGCTGGGAACTGCTCTTTCCTGTGTGCCCTTGCTTCCAGATAGAGGGACCCATGATGTTCTTACAGCCTGATTCTAGGATGAGCAGTGAGGGAACCTCCTGACTTTGTTGTACAACCGGGGAGTGGGCAACTTGGAAGAAAGCAGTCTGTGTGTGTGTGTGTGTGTGTGTGTGTGTGTGTGTGTGTGTGTGTGTGTGTGTGTGCGCGCGCGCGCATGTGTGTAAGGGTAATAGATCCATGTCCCTTTCAAAGCAATAGCAAGCTGCAGCAATCCATTCTGGAGTCACATTCCTTTCTCAGAAGTAGAGTTGAGGAATGTCCCACCATCCACAGAATTTTCACCCAGTAATCTGAGACCAGCCAATATGTTGGTGTGCTTTCAGGACCCCGGCATGAGAGTAAACTATATGTCACTCAGCCTTACATGTCCAAATTTCAGTTCAGAATTTCAAACTAGACTGGTGGAGTACAGCAGTTGCAAGGTGTCATTTCCTGTTTGTCACTAGTCTCCATGTGCTTTGCAGTGACTGCTTTGGGAAGTGGCACTGCCTGGCCCACAGTACTTTACTTTATGTGTCTTTTGCCCTCTGTCAGTCCTCAGACTAAGTTGTTGATCCCCATCCCACTGCTGTGTTGGCTGAAGTGCTTCATATGCACAGGTTTAACTCTGTGCTGGCCACCTTCACATTTGCTGCTGAGCATGGCATTTCTATGTGAGGTATACAGTACAGTACAGCTGGGGAAGGGGACTGTACAGTTTGCCGTGTTATAGTTCATACCAGTCCACGTAGCAGCACGTACTAGTTTTGGTAGAATCTACCAACCCAGATCTTACTTAAACAACCTAGAAGTTATGTCAAGACATGGAAATGCGTTCCTGCCAGTAGGCTTCACAGCTCTTCCCAACACCCTCTGTATGGCATGGGTAACATCTGAGAGGCCACTATGGTGTGGTAGCTGTTTGTGAGGGACTTTCAGAACCATAGAAAATGCAGGCTGGCATTAGGGCAGGAAGTTGGTTCTGCCAAACCCAATCGGGGAGGTCACCTAGTTTGTACTGAAGCCAGTCTCAAAAGTAAAGTGGTTGATCTTAAGATTTGAATCCATGTCTGTATGTTTAGAGGAAGTTACTAGATACCAGCTCATGTTTTTCCATTGATTTCTACTGTGATCTTTGTTTAGTTTGCTGACATGGGAATTGTAAAGTTTAGCATTTTGTTACAAAGTGTCCATTATCTTCATCTGCTATAAGAAGATAATTTACAATTTTTTCTTTTGTTATCTTTTTTTCTTTGGTTATCTGTGGGGATTGGAATGAGGACTGCCTCTGTAAGCTAATGTTTGAATGTTTGATCCCTTCTTGGTAGAATTGTTTGGGAAGGATTATTAGTTCTCTTTTTTCCCTTCTCCCTAACCCTCCTTCATCTCTTTCTCTCTTCCTCCCTCCCTCTTCTTCCCTCCCTCTTCCTCCCTCTCAATGTGTGAGCCCTCAGCTACTGCTATAGTACCATGCATGCTTGCCTGCCAGCTGCCTTGCTCCTCTCCATGATGGCTAGGGATTCATCCTCTGAAACTAACCAATGAAATGCTTTCTTTTATAAGTTGCCTTGGTCACAATAATAGAATAGAATGGTGACTAAGACAGTATTTAAGACTTCATGGCATTCCTTCAAAAATATTTTATGTGATATTAAAGGGAATATTATCCTTTATTTGTGGCAATCTGTGTACTTGTATCTGTGGTGAGGTGGTGACACAAGGGTGTAAATGTATAAATGAGAGAGACCACTTTGTATCTGAATGCAGGTCTTTTTTTCTTTTTGCTACATGATGGGGGTCTGAGTGGAACATGTCAAAGCCTGTCACTGTTGAGTTTCCTGTCCCTTCCTGTAGCTAATGGTTGTTTAAAGTCTCATCTGTGGTTTTATTTCTGTTTGACCTTGCTCTTATCCCCAATAAATGACCTTCATGTACCTACTGCCATTTCCTTTTAGGGGGTCCTGTTTACCTATTATTTCTATCCTTTCTTACTCGTCCTTTTCACTTTAAACTCGTTTCTTTAAGTCAGCATATTGCTTGAGTTCAGAAATGTACTTGGAGAGTCGCTGTCGTTTAATTGACAAGTTTAATCCATTTTCATATAATTACCATTGTGTAACAGTTTCTGTCATTGTATGTTTTCCATTTAGTGCATTTGATACATTTTTCTTTTTCTGCCTTTTCTTTAAGAAAACAAGCCAGCTTCCACGTTTCTGAGGGTAGTCTTCTGTCCTCTTGTTTCTAATGCAGGTGTCCTTGTCTGAGTCATGGAACCTTACTTCCCTGTTGAGATCTTAATCTGTCACTTGCTTCCACAGCCAGCAAGACAAATGGTCTCAGCTTTCTCTCATTTTCCCACCTTTGCTGGTCTTTACTGGAACTTGCATCTGGATTGTTTCCTTTATTAATGGCATAAGTAGACTTTACTAACGCTCTGTTGCTTCTCTTGATAAAATGTTGAGGCATGTTTCTATGAGAATAGCAGAATAGTACTTTCGGTGTCAGCCCTTTAGGGATTTTTAATGTCAGAAGATGTTTTTATTACAGTCTCACATTTTAAATGATAGAATTCTTTTTCCTTTGATTCTTTGAAGGCTTGCTGGATTCTGTTCTGATCTCAGTACTATTTCGAATTCTTGTGTTAGACTGACTTTTACATGATGTGTTCTGCATGCTTGCATAAGTTTTGTTCTTTGTATCTGATGTGTGTGTGTATATTATATATATATACATATACATATATATATATTATGCACACATACGCATACACACCCACACATACGCGCACACGACACACACGCACGCGCACACACACACACACACACACACACACACACACACACACACACGCGCGCGCGTGTGTATATATATTGGATTTTGATACACAGTTTCTCTGTGTAATAGAGCCCTGGCTGTTATGGACTCACTTTGTAGACTAGGCTGGCCCCGAATTCATGGAGATCAGCCTGCCTCAGCCTCCCAAGTGCTAGGATTAAAGATGTGCACCACCACACCCTGCATATCTGGCATTCTTGAATTATGCAGCGGTGTCTTGCATCCATAGTTTTCTTTATTCTCCCATTTGCTGTCCTTACTGCTTTAAGCATCTCTTCCTCCCAGCTTGTTTCCTCTCCCAGGATCTAGATGTTGATAGTTCTACCTGCTGTCTGCATTGTGCATCTCTAAATCACTGACTTCTCATCTTTTCTGGACATTCTCACTGTAGTCACTCCTGTTTAGCTGTGTCCCAGTACCTACACAATCAAGGGAAGGTTAGTTATTTTGGCTTATGGCTTCAGAGGGCTGGGCCCTTAGTTGATTGGCCCTTTCCACCTAGACGGATCATAATGGTGGAGGAAGCCTGCAGCAGAGGACAGCTACTGATATCACAGGGAGCCAGGAAGCAGGAAGTGAGTCAGAAGTCAAAGCTAGTCTCAGAAGTCCTGCCCCAGTTAGAACTTCTAGTCTTCCAGCTAGGCTCTCTCTCCTAACATTCTCAGAACTTCCCCCAGAATACTGCCACTAGGTGGACACCAAGCTTTCAAAACTCACCTGTGGGGGCATATTCTATATTGAAAGCATAACACTATCTTAATTTCCCTTTTGTTCTTACAAGTTCAAGCTCATAATTCTTTGTGAAGGAAGGAGGGTGCCATGAGTGTGCCAACAAGCATGCATTAGATCCATGTTCTCTCTCCCTTCTCCTTTGCGTTTTTTCCCTCACTGGAGCTGGTGATTCCAACAGTTTCCCTATATGCTTGGCTTAGCGCACAGCTAATGGAAAGGTAGATGTTCAAATCCAGTGCCTTGGGTGAGTGGATTTAACGCAGAGTTTTGTTTGAACGTAGTATGGAATGTTTCATACTGCCCAAGGCCTTCTGGGCAGGTTATCTGAGCATGATGAGTCCTGGAACTGTTAGCTCCTGGCTTATTCAGTCACTGACCCTTGAATATTTCCTTTCTGTCTCTGTTGCACAGAGACAATGGACAGGTAAACGTGTGTGTGTGTGTGTGTGTGTGTGTGTGTGTGTGTGTGTAGTACTACCTAATTAATGCTACTCAAATCAACCCCTCCAGCACAGCGGCTGCACATTCCTCGCTACCCACCCCAATGTTCTGGGTTCCTGAATGAAGCGCGCGCGCACGCACGCACACACACACACACACACACACACACACACACACACACATACACAGTCTTGCCACTTACAAACCTCCACATGGCTGATGTACTGTCCAATAATCCCAGCTCATCACTTACTAAAACCTACATTCCATCTTGGCTGCTCCTGACCCAGCCTTGCCAGCCCTCCTGGGCCACGATCCCCAGCTCTTACATATTAGCTGTCTGTCTGTCCTGCACTTCTCAGGTATGTCAGCCACTCCTCTTCCTGGCATGGCAGCTATCTCCTTCCTCCTCCCATAGTCCCTTGCTGAGGAGATGGGGGTCATCCTAAAAGTCCCACCTCTATCTCCCTGCCCAGCTGTTGGCCGCTGGCAACTTTGTTTACCAATCAAAACCAACTGGGGGCTAGGGACCCTCAGTGTCTTATATGTTCTCCTGCAGTTTGGGGGACCCAATTAGCATAATGCAAGCATTAAACCAAATCCTCAACATTTGTGTCTTCATCTTTTTGTTGTTACTAGGCATATGTGGGAGAGAGGAAGATTTCCATATAAAATTTCTTGGCTAGAAAAATCCCTGGTTAGCTTTATAAGAAAAGCATAACTGTGTTCTTGTAGGTACAGTTACTTAGTTCACAGCAAAAGTTTCTGATACTGAAGATTAGCCACTTGACAGATGTCTCTGGGGTCCTTCTGACCTAACATGGGGCCCCACAGAGGCAGCCTACAGCTACCTGTGAACTAACCGGATGTGCTGCTGTGAGGTTTGTGTAAAGTAAATCCCAAGAGTAAGGTCCCCTCCCTCCCTCCCTCCCTCCCTCCCTCCCTCCCTCCCTCCTGTTCTTACTTGGTTACAATTTAAGAATGAGGAACATGGAGGCACCCTGCTCCTGCAGAGAACCTGTTCCCAACAGTTGCAGAACTGCAGAGGTTTTGTGGGATCTGTGTCGTGACCACATTCAAGGCTGAGTGAAGGAAGAGCTAGGGAGGGCCTCGGGGAACAGTCTGATTTCTGTACTATTAGGAAGGAGAGGAAGGCAGTGGAAGGTGATGTCAGTGATGGGGTAGGGCCGAGTAAGCCCTGCTCCTTCACACATGCAAGGGGGATACTGCTGAGGTGCAGTGACCAGACAGTGAATGGAGACAACAGTGCACCATCACTGGTACAGAAAGCAGGAGGAAGAGCCTACCAGAGTATTACAGTTAACATAAGTTACTGGCTGCAGTAGAATTTGGTCTAGTTTTCTGCCAGTCTCTGCTTTGTTGATTATGAACGTAAAGTACTGTTCACATGCTCAAGCTGATGATCAAATCACTCCTGGGGCTGTCTCATGGTGTGCTGGATAGCTTTATGACCACTTGCCATCGGCTGATGTCAGCAGAGCAGAAAAATTACCTCTATAAGGTCAGGCTGTAGGCAAACCTGTAGGTGGGGTATTTTCTTAATTAGTGATTGACAGCAGGGAGGGCCCAGCCCATTGTGGGAGGTGCAGTTCTTGGGCTGGTGGTGCTGGGTTCTTTAAGAAAGCAGCCTGAGCAAGCCATGGGGAGCAAGCCAATAAGCAGCACTCTTCCCTGGCTTCTGCATCCTTTCCTGTCTCCATGTTTCTGCCCTGCTTGAGATCCTGTTCTGGTTTTTCTAATGATGCATTTATGTGGAAGTATAAGTCAAATAGACCCTTTCTTCCCCTGGTTGCTTTGGTAATGGTGTTTCATCACAGCAGTAGTAACTTGGTGCTAGAGCACTTGCCTAGCAAGTCTCCAGGACTCCAGCTCATTCCTTGGTCCTTCACCACCACCACCACCACCACCACCAACAACAACAACGAATTCCACTAACTAGTGAAATGCACGTTCCTCTGGCACACCTCTCTGTCTCAGTTTTAGTGGAACTGCGAGTCAGTTTTCCTCACCCTTCCTTGTCTTTACTGCGTTCTGAGGACTGCAGTGCCTGAAAGTCTCCTGGATTCAATCTCAGGACCATGTTGCTCCCTACAACCCCTGCAGTGACATCTCTGCAGCTGTAGGTGAATTCAGATGCCCTAGTGCAGTCCTGGTTTTTTCTGCCCTGCCCCCACACTCTAGCCAAATCCAATGACTTAACAGCTCTGAAAGCTGCCAGGCTCTCACCTGTCTTTCAGCTCCGATGTTTCTCTTCAGAGCCTCCGAGTCTGGCAGTAATTTCTCCTTATTCTGTTGCATGTCTCCCACATGTCTTCCAGCCCTCCCACTGTCAGGTTTAAAACTCGTTATTCCCGAGTCTCAGAGCTCCTTCAGAGAGTCCCATTATGCAAATGCCACCTTTTGCTCTGTTTATTATCAGCTGTCTCCCATGTTAAATGGGAGCACCTTTGGGCTGGGGACTGATGTTTTAACTGTTAAGTTTTGTCCATGATGTGCCTGGTAAGTAGTCAGGAAAGGGCAGGAAATTGGAGATATTTGTGGTCAGGAAGGGATGCATGAGACGGAGCAACTTCTAGCCAGTCTTGTGAGAATACATTGAAAATTTTAGATCCCTTATTCTCTGCTGAGTCTTGGAGGCTGGTTTCATGTCCATGATCTTTCTTGCAACAGAGAGCCCATCGCATTTCCCCAAGTCTCTTGATTTTGTCTGGCAACATACTGCTTGTAAAGAGTTACCAAGCCTNGGAAGGGATGCATGAGACGGAGCAACTTCTAGCCAGTCTTGTGAGAATACATTGAAAATTTTAGATCCCTTATTCTCTGCTGAGTCTTGGAGGCTGGTTTCATGTCCATGATCTTTCTTGCAACAGAGAGCCCATCGCATTTCCCCAAGTCTCTTGATTTTGTCTGGCAACATACTGCTTGTAAAGAGTTACCAAGCCTGAGACATGGTTTCCACCCTCAAAACATCTATCTTGGGAGTTGGGTGGCAGTCAAGGCTAGGCTGTGAAACCATTGTGTGACAGCAAAATGCCAAACTGATGCTGCTTTCGTTGAGAGAGGAGAGTATGCAAACAGGTGTTGTCAAGTGTTTGGTGGCGGTCAGGTTTAAGTTGGGTGTTGCCTGTTTGTTGTCTTGGTGACTGTTCCAGACAGAAGTTTGTTAGTATCATTTTTGCTCTTTTTATTCACAGGACTGCTTATAGATGCCCAGGAAAGGGTGGTTGGCACTTGAGAGTAGAGAGTTGCCTTACTAAAAGAAGTGAGAGGTGAAAATGATCAGAGCCAGGCTGGGGCTGGGACCCTGTGGTAGAGAGCTCGCATGGCATGTACTGGACCCAGGTTCAGCTCATAGCAGATGAACAATAAGTTGTCTGCTCCTAGTTCTCAATTATAAATTAATCTTATAAGAGGTAAAGCTCATGCTTTAGAAATCACTGAACACAAAAGCTTAGGTAAGAACTTGATAACTTACCTACTAGCAAACACAACGATCTGACTCCATCCCAGAACACATATTGAAAGAACAATCTGGGCATGCTGGCATATGCTTGTAATTCAGGGACAGAACAAGCATAGACAGGTGGATGCCCTGGCTTCCTGGCCTTCCAGCATAGGCTTTTTTGGTGCAATTTCAGGCCCGTGAGAAACCCAGTCTCAAAGGGGTCTCAAAGGCTTCTGAGAACACCTGCTGTGGGCCTCTATCTTCCACACTACTAGGAGAAATTATGAACAGAAGTTTGGGGAATGGCTATAAGCCTGACTATTGATGTACATAATGGTTGTGATTCAGGTTTTTCCTGTATACAGTGATTTTTGCCCAGTAGACCGACTCATTCCTGAACAGGACCAGGAAAGGGATGTTACGGGATGGAAGCATGGAGCGAGGTGTGTTCATTTGATCAGTCTGCAAACATTCCTTTTCACCCCTGTTGTTCTCACCCGAGGGCTCAGATTGCCACCCGTTTTGGCAGACAGGAAGACAGTTCTCTTAATAGAATGTGGATTCTGCACGCTGAAAGACAGTTTGTGCTGTCAGTCTGCCTGGGGGAAGGATCAGAGGCGATGTAAATGAGTTTCTGTATCTGATGGTAAAAACACCCCAGGCATGCTTTTAAAGTAAGGCCTCTGCTCTCAGGCTCCCAAACCTGCTTCTCACCCACAGCTGTTTCCCTGGTTGGAGGGAGTCAGGAGCAGGCTGGTCCCAGACCCTCCACAGCCACTTTTGATGTGTTAGGCACTGCCTAGGTGACAATGAATGACACTGGAGGAATGGCAGTCTAGGTATCTTTGGCTTCTTGAAGCCAGGAAACCCAACTGCATGTGTCCCTCTCTGCCCTGCACCAGGAGCAGCCGACCTGGGCTCTTGTAGCTGAGTGCACATTGGTAGCTGTCCTGAAGGTCAGCAGTGCTAAGGATACTTATCTTTGCTGTAGACAGACCCCTGCCAAGAAGCCAATTAAGGGGTGAGGTGAGGAGTTTTGTGGACTTACAGTTTGAAGGGATACACACAGTCATACTGGTGGCATTAAACACCAGGTGGTGGGAGCCCCTCTTAGGTTCAGGTGGCAGGAGCCCGCCTTAGATCCATTGTATCCCCCATCAGAAAGTAAAACCTCAAGATCAGGCACCAGCCATCTGTTTCTTCCAGCAAGGCTCCCCCTCTTAAAGGTTCCATAACCTTTCAAGACAGCTTCAAACACACAAACATATTTGCAGGAGAAGGAACTTCACATACAAGCCATAGAAACTCTCACCTCCTCTTTCTGGTCTGTGTGTGGTCCAGGTGAGCCTGAACTCACTGTGTACGTAGCCCAGGATGGATATCTACATGAATTCTCGGCCTCATGCAGCACCATACCAGCCAAGTCCCTATCAGCTTTGTAGAGTGGTAGGTCAGGACACAATGTGTGCTCGCGTGCAGAAGAGAACTAGAGTTGAGCTTGCTAAGCATAGGAAATGCCAGTCCTTCTTTCAAAGGGAACTCCATTCTAAAAAGAATTGAAGCTGTGTTCTGTTGGTTTTGGTTCACTTGCCTCCAAGTTGGCCCTAATGTCCGGACTGAGTTTCTCCAGTTGCATGTTTGTGCGGAAAAGCTATTGAAAAAGTGACTTAGCTAAAAGAAAAAACAAGTAATATTCTAGAATGTGTGTGGCAGGCAAGACAAGACTTTGCAAGGAGGTGCAGCCCAGGGAGAGGACCTGCTCAGTCTCGTGTACCCCACTTTCTCTGCAGGGCTCTAAGGATGGGTACTCTCGGAGCTGTTTCCTTCTTGTTACATGATGCTACCAACTTCTGTAAACACACTGGAAATCCAATGTCTCCCCAGGCAGCTAATCTAGCTTTTCCTATCCCTTTCCTAAGACACACTCACTTAGCCTTAGCTCTGAGTCGGGTCAGGAGTCAGTAAGATTTATTTTCGTCACTCACTTTTCAAGACTTATATTCCAATAGCTAGCCTACTCAGGGCCCAGGATTTGTCTTGTGCTTGATTTTGGGAGGAATTGTTGTTTTTCTGAGATGGTTTTCTGAGAGTGAGCTTTCTTCCAACCCTGGCATTTGTGTGCACTCTGCACCTCGGACCCAAGATGGAGTACTGTGTGGCTTCGGGGCACCTGGAGCTTTTGTTGGCTGGGGTTGTGGACCTCCATTTGCTGCTGTGGTAGCGTTGGGCAGTTGCTATGACCATCACCAGGAAAACCAAGGCCGTGTTAGTGCTGTTTCCATAGAACTGCTTCCTTTGCAAGTCACCTGGGGGAGCCAATATTTAATAAGCTCTTTGGGCAGGAAGGGCAGCGCTCTGCCTGGTGCCATTCCCGTGTGTTTAGAGATAAACCTGGAAACATCATGGAAGTCAGAAGGCCAGCTGAGGGAACAGCTGCTTTTGGAAGCTCTTTTGTGCATTTGCCATGTTCTATAGAAGCTGTTAATATGCACAACGGATAATAAACATAGTTTGTAAGACGGTATAAATCACATACCTCATTAAGGACCTACGTCTTAGTTGTGGTTTACATTCATCCCCTGCAGTTACTGCAGGACCCCCCTCAGTGCCATCCCTTCAGTGTTCACAGGCATACGGGAACGCCTTCACGTATGGAATGTTGATAAGTTGGACCATTAGAAGTCATATCTAAGGTAGCCGCTTATGTGCCTTAACGTCCCTTTTCGTATGTGCTCAGTGTGAAGGAATGCACAGGGACAGGCTCTGATGGCTGTGTGCTACTCTGGGCTGTCCTGACCTTGTTAGTGGCTTGGATCTGGGATCTTTTTAGGCCGAACATCCATTGTGGCTACATAAAAGGCACTTGTTTCCCATTCAGTCTGACTGGTTATTTTCTTTTCTTCACTCTTCATGGGGTATCATGTATGTGTTAGTCGGCTTTCTATTACTATAATAAACACCTAGGATAAGCCAGCTTACATGAAGAGAAGGCTTACATTGGTTCACAGTTTTAGAGTCTTAAATCATGACTGATTGGTCCCCTTTGTTTTAGGCTTGTGGGGGGGGCAATAGAGCACATGTGGTAGAGATGGCTGTTACCTCGTGGCTGCCAAGAAGGCAGGAAGAAGGGGTTGAGATCCCCTTGCCCCCTTTAAGGACCAGGTAAACATTTCAGAAGGTTCAGTAGTGCCATTAGCTGGGAACCAGGCTGGTAACTGATGGGTCTTTGGGAACATTCAATATCCACACTATAACAGCTCTGAGTCTTTGTTTAGTTTAGTTTTGTCTTGTTTTGTTTTTTCAAACGGAAAAAAAAGAAAAGCAAATCCACAGGTGCAAACCTTCCAAAGTGTCCGTGGGCTCCAGGCTGAACTGGGAAGGCAATTTTAAGATAATGTGACTGAGTTCTTTCTTTCTTCTTGGTTGGTTTGAACACCAATGCCTTTTCCCTTTAGGTGACAGTCCCAGCCCTCTCAAGGAGGACCCCCCCAGCAGCAGTCAGGACTCACTGTCCACCCCATCTCCCACAACGTCAGCTGCCCATGGGCCTCCTGGACCAGACAGAAGCCACCTAGCAGCAGACGGAGGGAGCTGTGGAGATGCCACCGCCACCACGTAAGTTGCTGTGCTCTGGAGTGGTGGTGGAGGAAGGAAAGCCATCACTGTTTGGCCAGTAACCACCCAAGCCATTAAACCCCAGGACACAACCTAATTGGCCAGCTGCCCAAGGGAGGTGGCAAGGCAAAATCTTTGTTGAACATGCCTTTCTGTTTCCTGGTGGGAAGGGGACGGGTGTGGCTTCCAGAGTTCATGTTGTGGTAGTTTGGGGCCATGAGAAGGAAGTGCCCTTCCCCTCTCAGCAGAGCTCTCCGCACTAGTGCTGCAAACACAGAATGGGGGTGCTCGCACTTTCATGGGCTGACTCTGAAGACTGACCTAGAGTTCAGGTAAGTGAGTCTTTGGTTGTTACCAGGTTCACGTTCTGTTTGCCGTCATAGCATCTTGCCTAATAGAAACTTGGTAACTGATATCTGACTTCACCTCCTTGTGTATATCATCAGCCAATGATACAAGCAGAAAACCTTGAGCTTGTTTGATTACGTGGGGTTTTCTCCTACAGTGCTGATGGCCCCTGAGGGATCATGGTAGGACAGGGGATACTGAACCTGCAGAGAGCACCTGAGGGCTCTGAGGAGAAAAATCAGATTTATTAGTCAATCAAATTACAACCAAAATATATTTATAATTCACCCAGAGAGCATTAAAAGTTTTTAAACTAAAAATTGCTTAAAATAGATTATAGATAATGATGTCATCTGACCCTAGCTGGGCATTCTGGGGCTTTAAATGGATTGGAAAGCGTTCTTCACATTACTTGGCTTTTTATAGCCTCAGCTGGATTCATTTGAAATCATTATGATCTTATTAAGTATTAAGAGAGGCTGGGAGGAATTTGGCATGCTGAAATTTTGGGAAGACCTTTAGATGTCAAAAAGCTGACCTGAAATCAGAGTGAAACTCCCAAGTTTGCATATTGTGTGTGTGTGTGTGTGTGTGTGTGTGTGTGTGTGTGTGTGTGTGTGTGCATGCATGGATGTGTGCAAGAGTGTGCATATACACCCACCCAAGATTGTTTTAATTGTCTGTGCTGAAGATTATGTGTTGTGTATGGACTTCAATCTTGGCTACTGAAATATTTTGTCACCTTTCTTGTGTATCAGCAATAAAAGTCCCTTTGATGTTGCCGTGGTACCCAGCGTCTAGTCCTGGCTGCACTAGGGCTGGAGTTAGTCTGTGTGCTGCTTAGTGAAGTCCAGATCCCTAGCTCCTTCAGTGAATGCAGATCTAAGTCAGTGGAGTCAAGTTTAGTGAGCCTTTGCTCTTCCATCCATCGTGGTTCTGCAGGACAGTGACTAGTGCTCCGTCCCTTGTCGGTAACGAGTTGAGTGTCGAGTAAGTCCGGGTTGTGTTCCTGTCGTACTCTACAAAGGAGTATTTAGTTTCCTCCTCACTTAAGGGGTCGAAGGATAAGTATGTGCAAACTTTTACAGTACGCTTCAGGAGACGGAACGCTCGACTTTACCCCTGCCCCAACCTCTCGTCACCTTCGTTCTGGGGAAGGGTTGGGTTGTAATCGAAGTGCGTCCTACTCAGGGTCTTGAGCTGCTTTTCTTCTTATGCTGTACATTAGATAGATTGAGATGAGGGTCCTTCCAGTGTATGTGTGAAAGGATTGCCTTGGGCTGGGGAGATGGCTAAGTTGGTAAAATATTATTTTCTGTGTAAGCGTGAGGACCTGAGTTCAGTCCCCAGAATCCACATTAATCCCAGCACTTGGGAGGCAGAGGCAGGTGGATTTCTGAGTTCGAGGCCAGCCTGGTCTACAAAGTGAGTTCTAGGACAGCCAGGGCTATCAGAGAAACCCTGTCTCGAAAAAACAAACAAAACAAAAAAGCTAGGCGCTCCCTGCACAGACGGGAAGAAGGGAAGGCAGGGTTTGCTGGCCAGGCAGCCAGGTGCAATCGTCCAGTGAGAGACTCAGCAGACAAGGAGGAACAACAATACCTAACTTGGTTTTCACAAGTATACATGTAGGCATATCTGCGTGTATATGCGCGCGCGCTCTCTCTCTCTCTCTCTCTCTCTCTCTCTCTCTCTCTCTCTCTCTCTCTCTCACACACACACACACACACACACACACACACACATACTTTACTGGCTTCTATCAACTCAGATTATCTTTGCTATACAGATGAATGCTTCTTAAGTGAGCACACTTCAGAACCACCTTCTATTCCCAAGCTGGGGTGTGGCTCAATGGTAGCATGTGCTTAGCAGGCTCTGTTTATTTTAAGAAACATTTTTTTTTTTAAATACGCTCTCTCCTGGGCCCCAGCCCATGGCCATGATTCAGTGGGCCCGAGAAGAAGGTGGAAAGCTCGTGCTGCCAACAGACTCTAAGGTGATGCTTCATGAGCAGTTACCTGGATCTCTGGGCCGCTTTTCTTGATTCCAACCTGGACTGATTGCGTTTTTCTTTTTTTAAATCCCAATTGTGCTATCACAAAAGTGGTTGCCTGTATGTGGAATATGCTGTCCTAGCTGGGCTGCCTTGTCTGGCCTCAGTGGGAGAGGAGGCACCTAGCCTTGCAGAGACTTGAGGTGCTAAGGTGGGGGTGATGCCCAGGGGGGGGGGGCTCACCTGATTGGAGGAGAAGAGGAAGGGGAAGGCCAGGGATTGTGGGAGAGGATGACTAGGAGAGTAGGAGCGGGGCACTGAGCTGGATGTAAACTTAAATAAGTAAAAAAAAAAAAAAATTAAGTTAAAAAAGGAATAACAAATTTAGTGAATGAAAGCTTTCTCTCCCTCTCTTACACACACATACANGAGAGAGAGAGAGAGAGAGAGAGAAAAGAGGGGAGAGGCGAAATGGTATGGATTATCTAGGGAAGAGCCTCTTGGGGAAGGGCAGCCCAGCCCCTGGGCTGGAAAGTTCAGGGTAGAGGGCAGGGTATGTCAGGTAGAGACTGAGGGATGCTGGGAGAACCTGGAGGCCAGGTCTGCTTGGTATGTAAAATATGCACCTCGGCTGTTTGTGTGGTGTCTCTGTACCCACAAGTAGGCTCTTACTAAGCTGATCAAGTTACTTTTAAATCAAAATTTCTATGGGGCCATTAAAGCAACACAAAGCCTTAAGAAGGTGGTGCTGCCTGGTTTTCAACTAGGATATTGACAGATTTTGAAGGTCCCTTCCAGAATTAATGCTTATCCCAGTTCCCGAAGAATGAAACCCAGCTGCATGTAGGTCACGTAGTGTTTGCAACACTGTACAAAAACACCCTATCTCTGCAGCGTTATACAGAAACGCTGTATCCTCAGTTATACAGAAACACTTGCATCCTCAGACTCTGAAAGGCAGGTTGACAGAGGAGGAAGCACACCCACAGCAGCTGTGACTCTGACCTGGGCAGTGTGTAAATGCAGCTACAGCCCCTGGCAGGTAGAAAGCAATGCGGCAGAATTAGATTTCTTGGGCTTTTGCTGATGTGTATGACCTGTGGGTTATTATTCACTGAAGTCAGTCAATCCAAAGCTATTACTTACCTGTACACTTGGTGAGGTGACAGGTGACTTCATTGCCAGTGAAGAATTGCTAGCTCAGGCTCCTCGGAGGACATGACATCATAGGTCCCAAAGTCATTCTCCCCCATCCCCCCATAAAGTAGATTTCTCTAAACTGGTTTTCTTCTATTGTAATTGATGGAGCTGGGTCCTAGACAAGTAGTAATCCTTTTAGGCTCCCTGCACAGAAGAAAATTTCTTTACGGAAATCCCAGGTATTGCTCTCTGCTTTCTCACTACTTTGCCAATAAGAAGGCATGGCCTCATGTTCTTCTCTACTCCAGATGACTGTGTCCCATGATGCCTCTTTTCTGCCTGGGTGTGTTGACACCTACGGTTCCTCTCTGTCACAGTCAGGGTTTCTGTCCTGCACAAACATCAGGACCAAGAAGCAAGTGGGGAGGAAAGGGTTTATTCAGCTTACACTTCCACATAGCTGTTCATCACCAAAGGAAGTCAGGACAGGAATTCACGCAGGGCAGGAACTTGGAGGCAGGAGCTGAGGCAGAGGCCATGGAGGGATGCTGCTTACTGGACTGCTTCCCCTGGTTTGCTGCGCTTGCTCTCTTATAGAACCCAGAACTACCAACCCAGGGATGGCACCACCCACAATGGGCTGGGCCTTCTCCCCTTGATCACTAATTGAGAAAATGCCTTACAGCCAGATCTCATGGAGGCATTTCCTCAAGGGAGGCTCCTTTCTCTGTGATAACTCCAGCTTGTGTCAAGTTGACACACAAAACCAGCCAGGATACTCTCACTTCGGGCACTTGCAAGTCCCCAGAGCAAAAATGCTTCCCGCATGCTGAGACAATTGGTTTTGGATGTTGGGAATACATTCTCAAAATAATAGTACATGCTTTTAACTGTTGAGCAGTCTCTCCAGCACACCATTAAAAAGTAGTTTGATTCTTTGAAAGTTTCATACAATTTTCATACAATTTATTCTGATCGTACATACCCCTCCTCCCACCTCTTGCCAGATCCACCTCTGCATTTACTTTCTCCTCATGATGGTTCCTGAGCCTTGTGAGGGGCAGTTGATTTGGGGTTTTATTAGGGCTGAGCCTTCCACAGTCTCCTGTTCTCTGTACCTTGACAGGGTTCAATCTGCCCTTTTTTATTCTTAATGGAATAATAAGCTTTCTTTAAATGAGGCAGACTGAGGTTCCTCAGGGGCGACTACTTGGCATTTCAAATCTCCTGAACAGTTTTATTGGAGATATGAAAATACTCTTTAGATATGATGTATGGTTTCATATACCACAGTCCATTGTACTAGGTGCACTGGAAGTTCAGAGAAAAGAATCAGCTCCTAATAGGCTTCTGGAGAATGGCACATGCTGAGAAATGACAGAAGTCTTTGTCTTCTCTCTCTGTCCTTTGCTGGCCTCTTCTGAGTGCCCAACTCGACTGTCCACTCTTTGCTTATTCGTACTTTAGTTTGCCTGATTTCTTGCTTGCCCTGTTTTATGTGGTGCTAAAGATTCACCCCATTCACTGGACACATTCCAAGAAAACTCTGTACTGCTGACTAACAGCCTCAGCCCCACCTACATACACCCAGCCCTTCTTAGACCCGGACAGGCAAGTGTTCCTAGTTGGTACTATAGTATTTCACCATAAAGTTGTGGTCATTGTTTCAATAGAAAATAGATTTCTTCGAAAGGATGGACCATCCAGAGAGTGCCCCACCCGGGTGGTCCATCACATAATCAGCCACCAAATGCAGTCACTACTGCACACACCAGCAGGATATTGCTTAAAGGACCCTGATATAGCTGTCTCCTGTGAGGCTTTGTCAGTGCCAGGCAAATACAGAAGTGGATGCTCACAACCATCTATAGGGCAGAACAAAGGATCCCCAGTGTAGGAGCTAGAGAGTACCCAAGAGCTGTAGGGGTCTGCAACCCTATAGATGGAACAACAATCTGAACTAATCAGAACCCCCAGAGCTCATGTCTCTAGCTGTATATGTATTAGAAGATGGCCTAGTTGGCCTTTATTCGGGAAGAAAGGCCCTTGATCTAGCAATGTTTATAGGCCCCAGTACAGGGGAATGCCAGGGCCAAATAGTCGGAGGGGGAGGTTAGGGGAGCAGGGCAGGGAGTGGGTATAGGGGACTTTTGGGATAATACTTGAAATGTAAATGAAGAATTTCTCTAATTAAAAAAAAAAGAAAATAGATTTCTTGTTCACGTTTGCATTAATGGTCATAGGTAAGCATTCATTGATTATTCATTTATTTATTTATTTATTTATTTATTTATTTATTTATTTATTTATGCAAGGGGGGGCAAGGATGTTACGTAAATTTAAAAAGATACTAGGCAAGGGTGGTAGCTCTCAAAGGCAATGAGTTGCCCATTTTAAGTGTCCAGCAGTTTTTTGTTTTTTGTTTTTTTCCTAGTGGGGAGAACATTTTTTTTTTTTAAATGTTGGTCCTGGTTATGAAAATCTGGTGCTGGCATGGTGAAAACTGATCAGGTCACCCCACTGGGTGGATTCAGAGAGACAGGTCTAAAGTAGCCAGGTGTGGAAGAGCAGGCAGGAGCATCATCCTCCCTGCAGCCTTTACATTTCTGCTTGCTCAGCTCCTTTCTGTACCTCCAGGAGCTCTGGATCAGAAGACATTGAGCCTTTTTGCTTTAGTGCAGGCTGGTGGCTCAGGGCTGTGGAGGTGTGCTTAGCTACCCTCCTGCCACCCTTAGGAAGCCAGGGAACAGCTGACCCCTTCTGCCTCCTGTGACTTAGGCTGTCTGTCTTCCCCGTTTGCTTCACTCCGGAGTCTGACCTGTCTGCTTGCTTGTGGGACTCTCAGGCAGTTTGTGGGTTTCAGCCCTTTACCACCTAGATTGTGAAGACCCAGCTGTCAATGCCTGTGGTGTGGTTGGCAGAGAGACCATTGCCACCGTAAGCCATGTGGCTGTGGAGTATGACTACCTGTGGAGCGACACCCTTGATCCATGTGGTAGGCACACTTACTGTCTAGCACCTCGCCTGAGAAGAGGCTGCCCTGAGTGAGCCACCACCCAGAGGAGGGCTGAGGGACTGGGAACTTGGATGAGTGGAAGAGAAGCACTGTAGCTTTTTTATGAGGAATGTGCAGCTTGTCTCCCATTAGTTTTAGTGACGCTCTTAAAGCTAATTTGCAGGGCCTATATATGTGGCTATCAACAAACCATAAATGTCTACACAGAGACCTTGGGGGCCATAATGTGTCCTGAAAAGTTCCTTGCTCTGGTGGTTTTGATAACTATATCATCTGTGTGTGTGTGTGTGTGTGTGTGTGTGTGTGTGTGTGTGTGTGTGTGTGATGTCTAACTCATGTCTTTGTGCTGTGCTGTAACCGCACATTCTGAATCTTGGGAAGTTTGAGTTTTAAATCGTTGTGATGAAAAATGGGGAAGCGGTTTTTGCTGCTTGAGGCTCCGGAGAATGAGTCGGTCTTACAGTAAAGTCTGGCCTGACTTTGGTTTTCCTTTTGCTTTCATTGTTTCTCATTGCTAAAGATTTCTCTTGCTTTGATGCCATTGTTGTGATTTATTGTCACTTCCTGCCTCTGAGTTGGTGCACTGTGACTTCAGAGTAAATAGTGTAGGGACCTCCTTAGCCTCCTCTATCAGCGGGGATACAGCTTAGGGAAAGCATTGATTGCAAGTCAGCCAGGCCTTGCTTTGCATCTCTTTCTTCTTCCAAAGGTCTTAGAAAAGATTATGTAAGTTATTCAAGCAAACTGAGTTTAGCAAGATTATCCATAAAAGGCAAAGGCAAACACCTGCCCCTCCCCACTGGCAAGCTTTCCAGGCACCACAGTTAATAAGCCCAGTTGCTGCTCTCCTGGGAGTTGCAGGCAGCCACCTGCCTCGTTTTGCTAACCCTGAGAAGCCAAGAGGATCTTCTTAAACTTGGCCCCAACTTCCTGTTCTGTTGGTTACATAATCTGCCCACCAAGCAGCTCGGGAGATGACCTCTGTGGCCTTGGAGCAGCCCTTAGGTGAAGTTGTTCAGCGGTCCCAGAGGACTGAGCCTGGCCTCAAGCCTTTGATGTTTGGGAATCTCAGAGAAAAGTCATGTGGTGTTACATGGCCAGGACCTGGGAACCCGAGACTCATTTACCAGTTATTTGGTGCATAATGGTGATGGCAGCTGTCACAGTCAGCTTGATGATGAAGCATTTTTTGGGTCTGTCCTGAGCTTGGTTGTATGTTCAGGCCTCCCGTTAGGTAGCTGCTATTTTCTACAAGGAGTTGAGCTGGTGGAAGCTAGTCTCCTCAGGGACCCTAGTGGACTGCAACCTTCAGATCTCTAACGGCCTGTGATTTTCTGAAAGGAAGCTTCAATTCCTTTCTGTCCTGCTAGCAAGCCTGTTTGCCCTTCATACCTGACTTCACAGCAGTCATTTGGAAGGAAGGAAATGGGGTCATTCTCTAAGATTGGATCAAAGGTGTAACTCTTAAGATGATTCTCTTATGGTGAGACCAAGAGAGCTTGCTCTGGGAGTGAACCTGATGGGTCCATGTGAGGAGATAGTTGTAGCCTTTTTCGTTAAAGGGGGGAGGGGGGTTCATAAGGGATGTCTAGCATCCTCCAGGCTGTGAACTGAGTATTAAATATGACTGTATGTCTTAAGATTGCAGGCATGGATGCTTTCCGCGCTCTCTCCCCTTCTTTGCCTGCATGTTCGTGCTGCAGGGTGAGCAGGTTACTGTTTTTGCAGTTGACTTTAATTTGATTGTCCGTCACCCTCCTTCAGAAGGGCCCATGGGAAAGAGCCTCAGAGAGCATTAGCTGCCCCATAGATTGCCCTAGGTGTTTATAGGTCAGATTCATAGATTGCCCTAGGTGTTTATAGGTCAGATTCAGACCCTACCCAGGCACTCTAGGCTTACGGACTCTGTAAATAAAGTTTTATTGCAACACAGTTACACTTAGTTCTTTGTGATTTGTCTGTGGCTGCTTTTCCTTCACAAGGATGCCAGAGTTGAGTCAGGTAAGAAGATGCTGGCTTTCAAGTCCCAATTTGGAAGAAGTCAAGTGGGAATCTCTGTGGTAAACCAATGTTTTCTTGAAAGCCTGTTTCAGTACAGAGAGTTACCACCACAGTGGCCATGTCTGTTGGATGCTGGGTATTTTCTCAGCATAACCTTTATACATCTTCTCTTGCCATTGAATGAAGCAGAAGTTTTCATTCTGGGTTTTGGATATTTTAATATGCAACTGTAATCCAGTATCTGTATGTGTCTTTCATAAGATCAAACTTTTATATTGGAATAGTTTAATATCTACAGAAAAGTTATAAAAATAGAACCAAATCTTCACTCCACTGACCCTCCCCTCTTACACAGACCGCTAATACTTTTGCTAAAAGATGGAATCAGCATATATCCTATACATGCCTTGGCTTTCGGTGAGAACAGTGACAGCATACAGCTGTTTCAGAAGGGTGGTCTAGACCGGAAATGTAGTAGCAAGAAGCAAGGCATCAGCCACTTCCCCTGACAGTGCTCCTCTCTGTCCCTTCCACCTGATGGTGCATCATTTAAACTGCACTGGTCCAGCCTACTGACTGTCCTCTCTCTGAGAGAGGCTGACTCAGGCACAGATCGATGTAATGTGCCCATGATGCATAGCCTCTGGGAATATACACCTTTGCTCTTCCATCTTGTTCCTGCCGTCCATTGCAAATAGAAAGGGGAGTGTATTTAAGGGGGGTGAAACCACACACAAGCCCACAGCCAGCAAATGGCAGCACGAGCCTTGGCATTCAGGTCTGTAGAGCGAGTGCTGTCATGCATTTGGCATATGTGTGATGACTATCCCTTGTAGCTGTCCATACCGTTAGCCAAGGGTCTGCCTCCTGAGTCCCCTGAGCTCAGATTGCTGGCCCTTCCTTGCGGTCTTATTCCAGCCTCTCAGAACATGCTCTCCTCTGTCCACCCAGACGTGACCTTGAGCAAATCCCTGTCGCCTCTCTGAGGTTGTCTTCCGGCATGTGTCACGGGATGTTAGGGTGATGGAGACTGAGCAAGTGAATGAGCTAACATAGGCAAGCTGGGCCTAGCACACACACCTCACAGGGCCTGGGTGTGAATGATGAGGAAGACATGGAAGAAGGCGCCTCACTCCCTTCCTCCAGGAAGCCTTCCTGATATTCAAGAGATGTTCAATGCTTCCTTCTCTGTTCCTGTGATGGATCTAGGCAGATTGCTCTATGGTACCAGTCATGGCTACCCTAACCCCAGCCATGCCCGACCACTTCTGCAGTCTCAGTGGTGTCTCTAGAGCAGCCCCTGGTGGGTACTTCTTTGCCCATAAGTAATGAGTGAACAGGGGTCTGTTTTGGACTCTTCCTAACAGATGCAGAAAACACTCCTACCTATGCCATGGATTTGGGGAACCTCATGGGGATATCTGTGATATCTCCACTCTTCTTGCTGGGAGCTCATTTGGAGTGAAACAGTTTACTTGCTGTAGAGCCCCCACCCCCCACCCCCCATGCCTTTGAACACAAAGGAACGACTGGCATTTCTCATAATCTACACATCTATAATATTTCATTTTGTCTTTATTAACATTTTCAAACACTTGGTTGGGACAGCTGTTCAGGACTTAGACTGTATATTTCCCATACAACGTGAGATTATTGCACTAATGTGTATGTAAGCTTCTACTTAGAGGCCTTGCAAATGAGGTTGTAAGAATCACGCATTCCTGAGTAGACTTTCAGTTTGATTCTAATGACATGTAGTAAGCATCTGAGACTAGAGGGTGTAGTCACTTCTAATAATTTTCTTGACACCATTTCTCTGCTGTGAGTTTTAAATTGTTCTTGTCCCGCATCCTGGAACTGGCCTTCTGTTGCCAGCAGTGCTCAAAGCTGACCAATCTGCTCTGCTGGAGGAATTCTGTGGCGTTTTCTGGGAACCATTTCGACTCTAAAGGCTGCCGCCCCTTCTCCCCATTTGGGAATGGTTGTGCTCTTCTGATATGAGAACCTGTTAGCATGCAGGAGGTACAGCCTCCAGTGATTAGGTCGGTTGGGCCTGCAGTGCCAATTTGTTTCACTTTACAGAATTCAACTCTGGAAGTAGACATACTGATAGCTAGCACCATTTTGTGTGTTATTTGCCATTGGGAAAATCTCTAGGATCTTTGCCTGATGTACACACCTGTTTCTCTAAAGCAAGAATATTTATTCTCCCTATACAAGACTGACTCTCTCTCTCTCTCTCTCCCTCCCTCCCTCCCTCCCTCCCTCCCTCCCTCCCTCCGTGTGTTTGTGTATGTATGTAATCTCCTCCTGCCTTTCCCTGACTCCTCCACCATGTCCCACCTACTCATGGCAACTTTGGTTGCCCCAGGAATGGTGACATAGACATTCACAGTGTGTGTTTTCAGGAATGTGCTCCTGAGTTTGAAATCTCCATGTGTCTTTTAGTGAAACCCTTGTTTCTCTTTGTCTCTTTCCGTGAGAAGGGAACTGTTCCCTTCATTGGAGGGTGATGGTATTTACTCTTACTTCCTCCATAGAAGAAGCTGCAGGAAGTCCTTCTCTATAATTTATCCCTGTTTTGGTTAATGTGGTTTCAGAGTGTTTCAGGAGGGGAAAACCTCTGTCTGTTGTTTGTTTTATTTTCTTTGGAAACCACAATGTTGCTTTCAAGAAACTTGTGGGACTTAGGTACTTGATGTAATGGACCACTCCCTAGGGTTAGTGGTCTGTGCTTGCCCAGCATAGGAGGCAAGAACTAGCTATAGGAGTGGGAAGAGGGCAGCAAAGTTTCCAGGTTTAAAGTTGAAAGGACTTTTCATTTGATAGAGATAGAACATTCATATGATGCTCAATTATTCTCACATCACCAATTCTTTTCATTATTTCACCCAGAGACTCTTAGCCAGGTTCTCATGTGAACCATGAACTACACAAGGGTGATTGGGATGACCATTCCTAGAGTTCCCGTTGAGGGTGACCATTCCTAGAGTTCCCGGTGAGGGTGGCCATTCCTACTGTTTCCTGGTGAGGATGACCATTCCTAGAGTTCCTGGTGAGGGTGACCATTCCTACAGTTTCCCCATGAAAATATGGCTAAGAACCATGGAGGGTCTAAAATTTTGTTGTGTTTGCATGCTGTTGAATTAGCCTGCCAAGTAGGTGTGTAAATCCTGGCAGAAGATGCATGAGTCCCAGCCTAGAGCCCCTGACTGTCAGATCATTAGAACTTCTTGTCCCATGTCTGCAGGAGGCAGAGCAGGGACCAGGCAATAGCTGTGGAGAAGTATCGGAGAGGAATCGGCTCATCTAGAAACAGGAGTCCTATTTGATGGATGGAACTGGATCTTGGCTCCAAAGAGTCACAGTCTTTGCTGTCTCCAAGGCCGTTTTCCCTATAGATATTCCCCAAAACCTAGTTCAGAACCAGGGTGTCCAGATGATTGGATATGCAGAGGCATAAAGAGGCCCAGGGAGAGGGATTTCCCACCAGATACATGGGCAGAACTGCACTAGATGATAGCAGAGATGGCTACATTAGGTACATGGGGGACTCAGGACCCACATGGGACACTGCTGTGCCTGCCATTCTAGAGAACCTCCCTCAGAGTGTGTTAATTGCACAAAACAAAGTTTTATTATGACAGTGCCCACAATATATAAGATGTACTTCAGCCGTGTTTCCTGTCATTGCTTTCTCTCAGACTGTCTCTCATCCTGTCTCCCTTCTTCTATTCCTCCAACAGCCCCACAGTTTACTTTCATGTCTTTTCCCTCCCCCTTCAAGATGGTTTAAAGAAGGGGATGGGAATATCAGAAATTCTCCTGGAAGATTATTTTTCTTTACTATTTTGGAGGGGAAGTAGGGAGGGCATTTGAAAGAATTAAGTATTAAAATTGTAAGGCATATTACAATAAGTAATTAGCTAAAATCTGGATGGTTTTAGGAGGGTGGTTCTTTTAAAAAGCTAGACGATGAAGGTGAATTGTACCATGGGCTGCGCCTGGAGTCCTGTTGTGAGCTTGTGGAGTGGAGTGGTTTTATTTGCCTGTTTAATGCCTTATTTCACTCTTTCTGAGAGGATAGCTTTGCAGCTTCTCTTCTGCCATACAGATCTCCTCTCACCAAAGTTTCCCATTCTCATTGGGAATTAGGCCCTTTCCTGGACACTGTTTCCAGACTTGCATTTTGCTGTTATTTATGAGCATAACAACCCACAAAAATCTGAGCCTATGAAAGTTTAAGTGAGAGTGGCCTGCATATATGTGAACAGTTTAGGAAGAGCTATTTGGGAAGAGCTAGGAGGTATGGCCTTGATGCAGGAGGTGTGTCCCTGAGGGTGGATTTGAGGTTTCAAAAGCCCAGACCAGGTCCAGTCTCATTCTCTGTGTGGGCCTCCAGTTTGCAGATCATGAGCTCTTAGCTGCTCCTCCAGCTTTATACCTGCCTGTTGCTGTGCTTCCTGCCGTAATGACCATGACTCACCCTCTGAAACTTGCAGTAAGCCCTCGATTAAATGCTTCCTTTTGTAATTCGCCTCGGTCATGGTGTCTCTTCACAGCAATAGAACAGCAACTAATGCCAGTGTGCGTGTGTGTTGTGGGCCTGGAATAAGCCAAGAACACAGATAGAGAAATTTAAGTAAGAGTGCGTTTGGCTCAAATTGAAAGGCTCTCTTGGTAAACTAACTGTGAGATAACATCGCTCAGTGATATTGAACAAATACAGGAAGACAGAAAACAGCAGCTTCGAGAACCTGACCCTGAACAGAGATCTCTCAGTGAGTTCCAGATTTGGGACAAGCTGCAACAAGCAGTACTAAGGGACAGGCTTGTACCTTCCGTGTCTGTTCTTCCGTAGTTCTGTCACTTTCCAAAATGGAAGGGCTGCTTTCTCTTTCACAAACACAGAGACAAAAGGGAAAACACAAAGCTACAGATGTGGGGTTATGTAGATAATAGCTACATGAGTTATGGCCTTCATCTTTACAGGGCCCATCCTCACAGCCATGCTGTTTGTCTTCACTGAAGCCGTCCTCCCCATCTGGTGATGGATGGCCATCCATCCTTTAATCCATTCACTCCCTATGTCTAGGCAGATGTGAGGGGCGTGGCACAGTGCCTCGTCTTCAGCTACCTCTACCACGATCTCCAGGCACCTTGAATAATTGCCATGAGATTAAATTGCAACTGTTGGGCTGTCTGTGGCCTTAAATCCTCCGTGAGAGCCTTACTGTCCACCCTTCTCCCTTCCTGATTAGTAAGACACTATTAGAGATTCATTTTCTTGTAAAGAATTTAGTGTATTTTGTAGCTAGGTGGTCCAGATCACAAGGATTTATGTTTCTTGGCTCAGAGTGAAGCAGGTGTTTGGACTTTCCAAGTGGCCAGATAGTTGTTTTGTAAATAAGTTCTTTTAAGAATGCTATTTTTAGTGAAACAGTTATGAAGCACCTATCAGGGCAATTGTGGAGCGTGTCTTGCATGTGGTATCTGAAGTCCGCTTGGTTTATAGCTTCTCCTGGGTTGTACAGGTGCTGGGCTGGGCTTTGTATATCTGGACTTCTACCTGGCAGGAAAGGAGAGTTATGAGGAGCAGAGCATAGCCCAACCAGGGAGGAGGTGGGTACCATGACAGCTGCGCTCTGGCGTGACTCATGCCTGGGACAAAGAGCTGGGAGACCATGTTAGCAGTGTGTGGCATCGAGCAGAGAGGGCCCTTCTCCTGGTGAAGGGGGAAGAGTTGACAAAGGGGCAGCCTGGAAGCTAGGTTGAAGGGAAATGGGCACCGTGCTCAGAATGTGGAGGAAAGCTGCTCACCGAAGCAGGTTTGAGCTCAGGGTGGTGACGATGTTGAAGAGCACTGTAAGGTAAACGTGTGTGTGCCTGAAACAGCCGAGTCAAAGGGGCTCTGTCTGTCTGTCTGTCTGTCTGTCTGTGTGGTTTGTGTGGGGGATAGAGGGGGTTAGTGACCCAGTACTTCCTGAGCATGTGCAAGGCTCTGGGTTTCAACCCAGCACCATGAGGAGAACAAGAAGATAGAAGTAAATGTACTTTCCGTATGCTGAGTGTGTTTGTTTGTTTGTTTGTTTGTTTGTAGCTAGACTCAGTGACACAAGATATTAACTCCCAATACTTGGGATGCAGAGGGCAGCAAATCTCTAATTTCTAGGCCAGTCAGAAGAAGAAAAGGAAAGAGAAAAGAGAAGTTTGTATATCATAGCCACACGGCTCTAGATCTGAGGTAATTGATGGTTATATGTTCAGGGGCCTACACTGGTTAGTTTGATATTAATTTGACAAAAACTAAAGCTACCTGGGAAGAAGGAACCTCAAGTGAGAAAATGCCTCCATCAGATTGACCTGTGGGCAAGTCCATGCAGGCAATTTTCTGGTTAGCAGTTGATGTGGGAAGGACTAGCCTACTGTGGGCTGTGCTACCACTGGGCGAGTGATCCTGGGTTGTATGAAAAGCAAGGTGAGTTAGGTGTGGCAAGCAAACCAGTAAGCAACATTCTTTCCTGGCATCTGCCTCAGCTCCTGCTTGAGTTCCTGCCCTGATGGACCTTGGTAACAAACCCTTTCCTCCCTAAGCTGCTTTTTGACAGTGGTGTTCATCATAGCAATTAAAGGCAAACTCCGGGATAAGCCCCTTCCAAGGCTCCGAGCGTTCACTCACCTCTTAATAATTTTTGAGATTTTGTTTATTTTTGTTTTTTTATATGTATGGGTGTTTTGCCTGCTCCTGCATCTGTGTACTCCATGTGCGCCTAGGGAAGCTAGAGAAGAGCTCCTTGGGACATGAGTGACAGACAATTGTGATAGGTACTAGGAATTGTGTTCAGGTCCCCTGGAGGAGCAGCCAAGCCTCTTAATTAACCACTGAGCCATTTCTTTACATTTTAAATTCTAAGGAATGACCCAAATGCCAAAGATTGTTTGTGGTTCATTGACTTGTCCTTTACACGCCAGTCTTTTGCTCTTTCTTCAGGAATCTTGATTGTAGCAAAGATTTCTGAATTCCCACATGTAAATACCAGGCGAAGGACCTTTCGGCATTGAAGTGCTATGTGCTGGTCTCTGTCAGCTACAGGTCACATGCTCAGTGTTTAAACTTGTGTGACTTTCTCTCTGAGGAGAAGAAATGGGTAAAGGCGGCCGCCCCTCACACCTCGGAGACTGTGAACTCAATATGGATCCCATAGAACCAAGTTCTGAGTTTTCATCTTCTCTTGTGTCGCTCAGAGGTGGTGCTGTTGTCACCTAAAGCTGTGCAGTAGCAGTGTGAGTCATGTCATGGTGTGTACTCTGTGTTCCTAAGTATGTTAGATCCGGTCGGTCTCAGTTTGTGGTGTTTGCAGCTTTGATAGGTTTATCCAAGCTAACCCTGTTCTCAGCCAAGGCTCACCTGCTTCTGAGATACCATGGCACTATTTGGGGGATTAGCTTTTTTTTTTTTTTTTTTTAAGATTTATTATTAAGTATACTGTTGCTGTCTTCAGACACACCAGAAGAGGGCGTCAGATCTCATTATGGGTGGTTGTGAGCAACCATGTGGGCTCTGGGATTTGAACTCAGGACCTTTGGAAGAGCAATCAGTGCTCTTACCAGCTGAGCCATCTCGCCAGCCCCTGGCTAGCTTTTCTAGCTAGTGAACTGATTGCTTCTGGTGGGTTTCTATTGCTATGATAAAATACCACAACAATAAGGCAGCTTCGGGAAGAAAGGGTTTTACTTCATCTTTTCAGTTGTAGCCCAGCATGGAAGGGAAGTCAGGGCAGGAACTCAAAGCAGGAAGCTGGTCAGGAAAAGTTGACAAAAAACAGCCAGAGCCTGATAATGGTGGTAGTTTAGACAAGGTCAACTTCTCCACAAACGTGGAGAAGGTCAGTAAAGTGTCTCTAGTTTGAGCTGAAGCTGATTCTGAAGTGGCTCAAGGTATAATCCTGGGAAGGTACAGAGAACTCGACACCAGTGCTTTGAAGAAGCGTGGAAGTTGGTGTTCTGACCATCTGGCCTTGGACCATTGTGTAAATGTTACGAGTGTTCATGGTATTAATCCTGTCTTTTAAATGTATCCTTAGGCCAAGCCAGACCCGGCCATCCATGGTGCAGTGGCTAAATATGCAGTCTCCAACCATGCCAAGCTCCAACCCAGCTGGAACACCTCCTTCACCCAGAATGTCACCGTTCCCCCTCTCTCCTGCTGCCTCCATCGTAGACAAGCTGCCTGAGTGGTACGTGCTTAGGGAGGTGATGTGGAACGAGGTGGTGGCACACACAGGGGCTGTGACATCCCTTTTAGGAAATGCTTGCCCTGGATCCCTTGGCAGTGACAGCCAAGTTTGTATCAGGGCTGTGCCTCATCTCAGAAGCAAGTATGGTCACTCCTGGGTATTGTTGGCCTTGGTTTATATATGCCCTACACTCCTCCTGCTATATATTTGAAATCATCTAGGTAAATTTTAATACCTAATAATGTAGATGCTGTGTAAGCCTTTGCTGGACTGCATTGTTCAGGAAAGTCATGAGAAGAAGGTCCGAGTACTGCACAGATGACGTTTTTTATAAATACTTTGAGTCGGTGGCTGGTTGAGTGTGTAGATGTGGAACCTCTTGGCAGTGACAGTTGGAGGTCCTTGAGAAGAATTTGTAGTGGATGAACCTTGTTGGAACCTACTCTCCCTTTCGGATCCTTATCCATCTATGAAATTAGCTACTTTGGAAGAACTTTTTGTATGCAAATGTAAAGCACATTTTTCACTGAAAAGGGAGGCGGAGTAGATGCGGCCATGGTAAGTTCCATAGACATCTTATGACCACTTTGTTGAAGATGGAGAAGCAAGTCAGTCACCCTGGGCCTTGGCTGACATGATTCTGACCATCAGGGACTTCCTGGCTCAGATCTAGCCAAGTATGGCTTCTGTCTTAGTCAGGGTTTCAAAGTCCTGCACAAACATCATGTCCAAGAAGCAAGCTGGGGAGGAAAGGGTTTATTCAGCTTACACTTCCACACTGCTGTTCATCATCAAAGGAAGTCAGGACAGGAACTCACATAGGGTTAGAGGAAGGAGTGAATACAGAAGCCATGGAGGTATGTTACTTACTGGCTTGCTTCCCTGGGCTTGCTCAGCTTGCTTTCTTATAGAACCCAAGACTATCAGCCTAGGGATGGCACCACCACACAATGGGCTAGGCCCTCCCCCGCCTTGATCACTAATTGAGAAAATGCCTTACAGTAGGATCTCATGGAGGCATTTCCTCAAGGGAGGCTCCTTTCTCTGTGATAACTCCAGCTTGTATCAAGTTGACACACAAAACCATCCAGGTCAGCTTCTATCATTCCCTATTGTGCGCCTCTCTCGGGAGGGCTTGGAACATGTTCTCACTATTAAGGAGAAGCTGGGCCTTGTGTGCCTTTCAGGGGCGCAGAAAGGTCTATATAAAGAAGGCATGGCTGTTCCTTCCAGAGTGCCGTGGGAACTGCCGGTGTCATATGTGGGCTCCCCAGGAAACTCCCTCCCCTCCCTTTGCAAATGCACAGCTGAAGTGCTCACAAGTAAACATGCCTTGTGTATCCCACAATGCTGAGCAGTGGGAAAGGACAGCCCACCTGGCAGTGAGGGAAATCTGGTGAAGGGGCAGCTTCCCAGGAAGGGCTCCCTAAGGAAAAGTTTGCTTTGGAAACCCATCATTTCCTTGAAAGCCAAGTTCTTGAGGGCCTGATGTTCATGTCCGTCATTTCCTCTTCAGAAGGTGTTGCCCCACTGTCTGCATGTAGATGAGACTGGGAACTGGGGAGGGGACTGTGCAGCTTCTGTCGTTTAGCGGTGTACTTCAAGCCTTCTGTGTTCTCTCTGCAGCGTCATCAATCGAAAGGCTCGAGCAGTGTACCCGTGTGAGGCAGAGCACAGCTCGGAATTGTCATTTGAAATAGGAGCCATCTTTGAGGATGGTAAGTGCTGTCACGAGCTCTGTGGTGGGGGACGTCATGTCTTACCTGCATTTAGAGTGCCAGCTACTGGCTGTGGCCCAGTTTTGACACCAACTTGTATAGATGGCTTACTCGTCTGTAGAGCTGAACTCCAGGAGCCATGTGTTGGTGGAAACCGTGTCTCTTCTTTCTTCTTGGCTGTTCTCAGCCCTTCACGTAGGGCTTCATGCGGGTCATTTCTGATGGTGGCACGGAGCTGGTAGCACTTGAAGACAGTGCTTCTGATGTGCATTCTTCTGATATATGTCCTTGGCTCTCCCTGACCTCCACCACCCTTCACCAAGCTCTTAAATGCTTGATGTTATCAGCAAAGTGTAGAATTCAGAGCGCTCCGTCTTCCCTCTCTGGCACCATCCCTGTGCTTTGCAGTTTGCTGCCAACTGGAACAGTGTGCGAATCTTTATAGAGTTTGCATTTTAAATAAGGGTGTGGATTATAGTTGAATGTTTAATATTCATACACAGACATTTAGGAGCTATGCCTGTTTTAATATTTCACAAATTTCTCCTCTGGTTCAGTGAATATATTCTCCTCCCTTGCTCTTGATTTCTTCCCTCCCTAGTCACACTCATTATGAAATTCATGGGTTGCTGTGGAAACGGTGATGTTGAGTGTGGGTGGAGCTCCCCAAAAGAGTTCCTAGGAAGCAGGGGAAACCTTGGATGCTGGAATGGCATGGCTGATTAGCCAGAACTTTTGGCTTCTGTGGAACATATCGCCACAGTGCATGTGGTAGTCAGGAGCACAGGGTTTGCTGAGGGCTGTTACATAGCAAGCAAGTCGTTTCATTTCAGATAGACTCTGTATGCGGTGTGTGCTCCTAGAGCCAGATAAGATCAGACAAAACACCAGCAGCAGCCCTCACACAAAAGACTGGGCTTTGTGGAGAAATTTTGTTGTTGGTGTAGAAGCAAGATTTTCCAACATATCACCATGACATATGCACATACAGTTGTATCAGAAGGCTGTGGTCACACAGCCACCCTGTCGTGTGTTGGAACAGCACACGTTGGGAGGGACATTATAGCACTGAAATTGTGATGGATTCTTATATTGTGTGACTTACATGTTTGATTCCTTGCATTGTACTCTCTGAGACAGCTACCTCCATCAGTGATTCATAAGGAAGCCCTAGACTGTGGATAGGGTGCAACGAGCTAAGCCCTTCCCACAGTGGTTACACAGTAAGACTGTAAGTGGGTGTTCAGGTTACTTTAAATGTTATCAAGACCAAAGTGTTACCGTGTTTGGTAAATTTTCTCAGCTGGTGACTTTGAGTCTTTCACTGGTGTCCTTGTCAGTGAGAAGTGGCCCTAGTTCCAGGCTACACATAACTCTAACAAAGGAGATGTCTCCTCTGTATTTCTTTTAGGAGAAAACTTTTCTAGAACTTACCTCTGAGTTTAACTGCCTTTACATGCCTTTGGTCAAAACTGGATCAAATGTTCACTCTCCAGTTGTCACTGGGAGGATTTAAGTCAATGAGAACCATACTGGGTATACATGGGCACATAGCCATGCATGACACCTGTGTCTCCCTAAACTAACACTGGATAAAAGGCAAAAGAAAGGCCAGAAGATAGCTAACCCAGGAGGCCCAAGTTCTCCACTGCCCAAGTCCTTTGATGACTTTTAGGAATCATCCTTTAAAAAGAGTCATAATGTGTATACTCATACATAGACAGACAGACAGACAGACAGACCCACACATTCATGCACATGGACTAAAGCAGGCTTACAGTGCCTTGCCCTTTGACTTTCTCTGGAAGCTATAAGTGCTCTGTGCATCGGGTTTTTCATCCTAGTCTACAAAGATGTATTAGCGCAATATAGGGGATTTCTGAAGCCTGAGCTTTGATTACTGTTGACACTTGGGAGACATGCTCCTCACCGTATGCTGTAGATACGGTTGCATGTAGCCAGGTTATATATCCCTTGATGTTGTGCGGGTGACCAGCTCTGTCTAGCATGTTGGCTGGAACACCCAGGGCTTCTCAGTGGCTCCTCAGTCCCTTCCCCAAGACGGTGTATTCCAAAGCCACCTGCTTGGTCTGCTGATTCTCTCCCTCGCCAGGGTGTGGGTGTCTCATTTTCTGTGAGCCCTGTGTCTTACAGGTGCCTCCCCAAGTCTCTCACTGTGGTCCCATGAGTTCAGTGGGAAGTTTTCAGACTGCTACTCCCTAGGGACAGGCCTTAAAGAGCACAGTGAATTGGAGTGTTAATGCAGGGTGCATTCTTTCCTTACTGTACACACTTTTATCTTCAGTGCGGAGTTCATCTCCCAACTTGTGAAAAACAGATATTAGTCAGAATGTTACGAAAGCCCTTCCTCAGATGGGGTCTTCCCTTCTGACAGCCAACATGAAATGAAGTAGTTGGCAGGTCATGTGGAGCCAGGCAGTGCTCCAGGGAGCCACTGTTTACAGCTCAGTATGCAGGTGTGTCTCCAAGGAACACCTTTGCTGTAGACCACTGACACTTAACATCCCTGAGACCCAAGGATGTTTTCTTGCACTCATGCAATAGCTTGGAATCTTCTAGCAAGAACAGGGATCCTACAGTGTAATTCATTTTTTGTTTGTTTGTTTGTTTTTCGAGACAGGGTTTCTCTGTATAGCCTTGGCTGTCCTGGAACTCACTCTGTAGACCAGGCTGGCCTCGAACTCAGAAATCTGCCTGCCTCTGCCTCCCGAGTGCTGGGATTAAAGGCGTGCGCCACCACAATAATGTAGGCAAAGACAAACCAGTTTATGGCAGTCAGTGGCCTGAAATGACCCTGGGCCTTCACTGTTCCTAGTTAGGGCTTTGGAATAATCACAAACAGGAATCTCAGACAAGCGAATGGAAGGGAAAAGGACCTTTAGTATGTTAGTGTGCCAATCTGGGACGCCTCTCTTGCTTCTCTTCTCTTCTCTTCTCTTCTCTTCTCTTCTCTTCTCTTCTCTTCTCTTCTCTTCTCTTCTCTTCTCTTCTCCTTCCTTCCTTCCTTCCTTCCTTCCTTCCTTCCTTCCTTCCTTCCTTCCTTCCTTCCTTCCTTCCTTTTAAAAAAGAATTATTATTTTATGTATGTGAGTACACTGTAGCTGTCTTCATGAACACCAGAAGAAGGCATCAGATCCCATTACAGATGGTTGTGAGCCACCATGTGGTTGCTGGGAATTGAACTCAGGACCTCTGGCAGAGTAGTCAGTGCTCTTAACCACTGAGCCATCTCCAGCCTGCTCTTTCTCTTCTTACTATCAGGCCATGGACTTGGGCTACGAATTCCAGTTCTTGGCTAAGGATTTGGTTCTATAGGTCTGGGGGCTTCTGCAGTGTACTACCACAAGGTCTGTGCTGTATGTTCCCCTCTGAAAGCTGGAGGAAATCTCCCCCCTTTCTCTGAGGCTTAGGAATCCCAGAAATACATTATGTATTGGTTGTATTGGTTGATCTGCTAGTCAGGTATGAAGTGTGGGCTCTTCTATGTCTGGGTCTGCCCACAGGACATAGGACCCATGCACACAGGGTTTTCAGGAACTAGCCTATACTCCGTGCTGAGGCCAGAGGCCCCTTGTGGTCCGGTGTATTGGTTGGTTTCCATGTGTAGTGCCAATATTGTGTATTGGTTGGTTTCCATGTGTAGTGCCAATATTGCTACTGTTTGTGCAACAGCTATGGACCAGATTAATTCTTAAAATCCTCTAGGGATTGAACATTAAAGGGTGCGAGTATGTAGAATAATTCTTGAGATGCTCTTTGGCATCCCCTGGGAGGTTGAAGGCCCCAGCAGGGCCTTCCAGATGTATTCTGAATGTAGGAAACTCAGATGGCTGTATAGTGGTGGGTGAGCACATGCAGTGTGATGCTGACTATCTCAGAAATAAACAAACTGACATACAGACTTGTGGGACCAACGTGTTTTAATTAAGGGTTGGGGCAGAGACTGAGAAATATGATGCTTCTGGTCTCTCTGGGTAGGGAAGGGTGTCAGGTGGGAGACGGAATGAAGTCCTGAGACACAATGCATGGGGCCCGTGTTGCTCTTTCAGAGCTGAAGCCGAGCTCTCTGTGATCTCTTATGCCGAAGCCGTTTGTTATGGATGGAGAGTTTACACTCTGTGTAGAAAGCAGAGGCCCAACACTCAGTTCTACTGTGCATGCAGCTTTCCAGAAATGTGACTGGTTCCATAGCCACTGCTGTGGCTGGATGGTAAATAGTGGAACAGCAAAAGCAAGGGACATAGCACTTCACACCATTCCAGTGCTGGAGGGGAAGGGGGAACTGATTGTTGGTGAGACTGTAGAGAAACAGGGGCCCTAGGAAGAGGGATGGGACAGCTCTCGAGGATAATATTGTGGCTACTCAGAAAGCGAGTGATGAAGTCCTGTGAGACCCAGCAGTCTGGTCTGAGCGTACACTCAGAGGAGGAGAGGCAGGAGTTCTAGTCTCTGCATTCCCGCATTGATTACAGCAGCAGCAGCAGTCTGGTCTGAGCGTACACTCAGAGGAGGAGAGGCAGGGGTTCTAGTCTCTGCATTCCCGCATTGATTACAGCAGCAGCAGCAGCAGTCTGGTCTGAGCGTACACTCAGAGGAGGAGAGGCAGGGGTTCTAGTCTCTGCATTCCCGCATTGATTACAGCAGCAGCAGCAGTCTGGTCTGAGTGCACACTCAGAGGAGGAGAGGCAGGGGTTCTAGTCTCTGCATTCCCGCATTGATTACAGCAGCAGCAGCAGCACTCATAAATAGCCAAAGATGGAAACAACCACATGCCCATCCGCAGTAAGTGGACTGACAAAATGTGGTGTGAACTTAGATAGGAGTGTAAGCAAGCCATCTCCAGAACGACTGAGCAATGGTTGTAACTGAACCTGAGGATCTCCTAAGTGAAATAGGCCAGCACCGACAGGACAAATGGATGATCCCATTATAGGAAACAGGCAGATCCTTAGATAGGAATATTGAGGTCACCAGGAAATTTACATACAGAAGATTACCCATAGTGAGTGACAGGAGATAGAGCCACTGTGTCTCCTGCCTTCAAAATGGGAAGCACAGCTGCCTTCCACCAGCTCTTCCTGTCTGCAGCTGCAGTGTGGGCCCTGACAACACTGGCCCTGCCCTGAGGTGGGAAAGGCATAAGAAAATGAGCAGATATCTCTGAAGGCGTCAGAGATGAGCCTCAGTGAGCTGTAGGGCTTCAGCCTGAGTTTATGCTCTCCCAGGACAACGTATGCTGCAGGGGGCACATCCTGGGGCATGGCTTTGCAATTGGTCCAGTCCTTTCCCCATAACGTTGGTTACCATGGCCAGTACAATGTATGGATGAAACCTTTAAGAATAGGGCTCTTAGTAACAAGGTCAGGGTCAAAGTCACTGTGGGGATGAAGAAATCCAATTGCCTGCTGGGTCACCATGAAAGCACACTTTAAATCATTTATTGTACAAGTGATTATGTGTGAGACACTGGGCTAGGTGCCAGGGAGCACGAGTTCTTTTATGTATGTTCTGCACTTTGAGTTGTAGTCTCACCCTAGCCTCTTAGGTACACATAGAATGTGGAGGCAGCATGAGGTCCCTCATCTGGTCTGGATGGGGCAAAAGCCAATAACCAAAGTGTGAGTCTGTGCTGCCCAGGCACGGTTGGAGTGTTGAATACTTAGGACCTAGCAAGCAACCAAGTAGAAGCCTTAAAACTTCTTGGCAGATGGAAGACATTTATCAGAAGGCATTGTGATAGAGAGCAGGATTCACAGTCCTTCTCTCAAGAGGGGAACCAAATGGCTGCCTCATTGAGAAGAACAGTTAGAATGAACCATCAGTGTACTCCAAACATGAGTGGGTCAAGAATTGCTCAGTCACAGTTGGCAGTCAGAAAGCTAGGCACACACAGAAGGAAACCCTGCTTCACGAGAGGTGTCTGTGTGCGCCTGCGCTCAGTTTCTAGTCTAAAATAATTCCTTTTGGTTATGATCCAAAGCTGCATTTCACAGCTGGTTCTGGGATGTTCTGTAGATCAACACAATCCCCCATCCCCAGGTGTGTGGCCACTACCCCTGGCCATAATTTGTGTTTTTGAGCTAGGGTCCCTTAAATGTTTTGGTATTTGATATCAAGATGCCAGTTTGCTAGCTCGAGCCCCGGATCCTTTGCTGTCCAGTCTGGTCTTGTCGTGTGACTATGATGAGTATGTATTGATAGCTATAGTGTGCTCAGGTAGTAGGTAAAGCTCAGGCCTGCCTTCAGGAACTCCCTAACATACATAAAAGAACTCGTGCTCCCTGGCACCTAGCCCAGTGTCTCACACATAATCACTCGTACAATAAATGATTTAAGGTGTGCTTTCATGGTGACCCAGCAGGCAATTGGATTTCTTCATCCCCACAGTGACCTTGACCCTGACCTTGTTACTAAGAGCCCTATTCTTAAAGGTTTCATCCATACATTGTACTGGCCATGGTAACCAATGTATGGGAAAAGGACTGGACCGATTGCAAAACCATGCCCCAGGATGTGCCCCCTGTAGCATATGGTGTCCTGGGAAAGCATAAACTCAGGCTGAAGCCCTACAGCTCACTGAGGCTCATCTCTGACACCTTCAGAGATATCTGCTCATTTTCTTTTGCCTTTCCCACCTCAGGGCAGGGCCAGTGTTGTCAGGGCCCACACTGCAGCTGCTCGGGCAGACAGGAAGAGCTGGTGGAAGGCAGCTGTGCTTCCCATTTTGAAGGCAGGAGACACAGTGGCTCTATCTCCTGTCACTCACTATGGGCAATCTTCTGTATGTAAGTTTCCTGGTGACCTCAATCTTCCTATCTAAGGATCTGCCTGTTTCCTATAATGGGATCATCCATCTGTCCTGTCGGTGCTGGCCTGTTTCACTTAGTGGGTTGGTGCTGGCCTATTTCACTAATCAGTGTGCCTGATTCCAGTAGTGGTTGATAGGTTGAAGTAGACCTCCCACAAGAGGAAGCCATTGTCCTGACTGAAGCAGAAGAGTTACCCAGTGAAGAAGTGCAAGGGCCGCAAGTAAAGTGCTGCGTGCACAGAGGCCTCCAACGGACTCAGGCACACTGGTTGATAGTGTAGGGAGGGGCTGCTGGAATGGTAGGAGAGGCCCCGTGCACTGGGCCAATCAAGTTGGTTTGAACTTGAAGGGGGGGAAAGGCGTGTTCTGCTCTGTTTCCTAGAGAGTTTTTTGAGCAACTCAGTACACAGTGAACTTAGAAGGGGCAAGATTGGAAACAGGAACTAGATAAAGAGGTTTTTGAGGGCCAAAACTAGGCAGAACCTTTGTGGCAGCTTTGGTGTTTAGTGCCCTAGAAGTAACTACTCCATGAAGCCTACAAGAAACCCTGTGGCATGGCGAGTGTCACGGGCAAGCACTGGGAGCAGGCTTGTAAATGTGGTCTTGGTCTCTTCTTTTTCAGTTCAGACCTCAAGGGAACCCGGCTGGCTGGAGGGGACCCTGAACGGCAAGCGGGGGTTGATTCCACAGAATTACGTCAAGCTGCTGTAGCTCCTGGCCCTGGGGGGCTTCCTGCTGATCGTGGCACCCCAAGCAGCAGCCTGGAAATAGCACCCAAACACCATGGACACGCTTAGGATCTGCGGGTTCACCATGGGCACTCCAGGGTGGGGAGGGGATGGCACAGCCACCTAGGACTGTGCAGATGTGGGCGTAAGCAGAGCGTGACAGGCATTGCTGGAGTCCGTTCTCATCTAGCAGGCACTGGGCATTGTGATGTTTAATTCTCCCATCCGCGGAACAGAGACAGGACAGGCCGCACCGTCCACACACCTGCTGTTGGGGTTTTCAGGGGGACTGTGCTACTCGAGAATGTCCCAACCTGGAGGGAAGCAGAGAGAAGCTTCTCCAAGCCTGTGCCTTCCTTCCGACCTGCCTCTCCTTCCCCTCCTCTGGACCCACCCCCGGGCCCGCTCACCGGCAGCTGCATCAAGCTCACCTGTGTGCTTCAACAGCCTTTTCCAGGTGCTCACCTGAGTGCTGTTTGTCCTGTGTCACCTTGTTGCCACAAGGTCCCTCTGTAAATGAAATAAAATGTAATTTACTATTTGGTGTGTCTGGCCTAATGTGGGGAGTGAATCACCACAGTGGTGCTTCACGGGTTTGACAGTCATGGTCAGCAGACCATGATGTCAGTCCTTAGAACCTTGTGACTTGCAGCAGGAAAGACGGTGGGCCTTTCTGAGATGAAATCCCAGCATTGGAGTGAAGCTGCAGGGGCCTTTCCCACAAGAGACCGTGGGATGGGAACCGGTCTGTGGTAGTGAATGGGTGAGCTACAGTCACACTGATGGCCAACCCTCCTGACTGGCTACTTTGGGCAGATCTCTCTCATACCATCGAGTATGGCCTTGTCTTCCAGGCTCAGTGTTACCTTTGCCCATCTTGATGAAGCTGGGCTTTGGGACAGGTAGGCTGACAGCCATCCCAACGTGAGATGCTTTCTCTTCCCCAGTCTCCTCAGCTCGAAGTACAACTCCAGGCCCAGGTGTGGCCCAGTCTTGTGGAGAAGAAAGCTCTGGTATTTGCAGCCTTAGGACTGTGAAGGGAGTTTTGTATCAGAGCAGAAGCTGGTAGAGTTGGGGTGTTGACATCTAACCCATATGAAGTTCCTGACCCTGTCTGAAGTTTCTCCCAAGGAATTATCAAAAGAAGGATGTTGCATTGCCTCCCCTGACTGACTCTGGAGCCTGCTGCTTTGTTGGTTAACATCTATGGAGTCACCCCATGGGACTCTTGTGTAAGGGCATCAAGTTTGAAGTTGCTAAGTTTGGGTCTGGAATGTCCTCCCAAGGCCCCTGTGTTAAAGGTTTTCCTCCAGCTTATGTTACTGTTTGAAGAGGGTTGAAAGTTTAAAAAGGGACCCTTGTAGGTTTTGGGTCATTGGGTTGTACCTATCAGAGGCCTTATAGGACACTGGTCTCTTCTTTTCTCTCTTTTGTGTCTGTTGTTTGGTGAACAGCTTATCCTACCATAGGCTTCTTGTCATGTTCTGCCCCAAGTCTGAAGCCCACCCATTGTAAAATGCCACCTCCAGGACCGTGAGTCAAATAAGCCTTCACAAGTTGATCCCTGGGAGTTTTGTTAAAGTCAGAGGAAGCTGAAGAGCAGGAGTTGCATGAGGATGAGAGGAACGTGTTTTTTTTTTTAGAAATATGTATTCTGCAAAAGTAAGGACCATTTCTCTACAGCAAGTTAAAATACCAAACCATAGGTCTCAGGTGAAGAGTGGAGACCAAGGAAGAACCCAGGGCTGCATTGGAGCAGCTATCTTGTGGCCTGAGTGGCCAGTCTGGCCCTGGAGGAAGGTGGCCTGTGTTCTAAACTGTCATTTCCTGGTGTGACTCAGTGAAATGCTGGCAGGGAAGGTGTGTATCCAGGCAGGTCTAGTGGCTTAGCATCTAGACTGTGGGCATGCATTGCTTCTCACTGGTATAATTAAAGCGGACACTAGACACAACTCTTGACCTGTTTGCTAGCTTGAGGAAGATTTCCCTTGCTAAGAGTGTGGCACGCCTTCCTCTGTACCTTAGCATCTGATGGTGTACATCACTCCAGCCTGCCTGTCTCCATGCTTTTGAACTTGCTTCCTAAGAGGAAAACCAAAGTCTGAAGTTGAAGTGTGTGACCGAGTGCTAGGTGGCAGTGACCGGGCTGCTGGTCCCTTGGTTACGATTGCTTACACTTTGGTTGTCAGTGTCTTCTGTGTGCCATGGGATACGTATGCTGCTGAATACATAGGTTTTCCATGGCCCCAAGAGCTGGCAGACCTGTGTTTATCTAGAGGAAAGCAGGGCAGTGCCCGAGGAAAGTCAAGGCTGTTTCTAACAGAGTATGGTCCAGGAGCCATTGGACTCAACTTGCCTTCACCACAGGGCAGAGCAGAGAGCTTAGCCCTGGGCAGGGTCCAAAATGTACACAGTAAAGGGAGCAGGGGTTGTTTGGTTACACCCGGAGATCAGTCGGGTGTTTTGCAAAATGGGTGTGGCTAATCCTGGGAACATCTCCAGGATGCTGCTGGCATGTGTGCTTCCCTCAGGACTTGACACCAGCTGCATCTCTCACCTCCAGCAGCACCAGCCACATTACTAGGACTAGATCTTCAGCCTTAGTTGGTACAGAGGCCCTGCAGGAGTCCTTTTTTGCTTCGGTGAGATCAATGGGAACCTCAGTGAATATGTACCGCATCTGAGTGCACAGCAGGTGAGACTGTAGCGAATAGAGATGAGGAGGAAGCAGTCTCTGGGGCCTTGCGGCTCTTAGCCATTGGCAGGGTTTGGATCTTACTGGTCTGTCAAGGTCCTGTGTGTTAGAGGTTGGTCCCCAGCTAAGGACACTGCTGGGAAGTGAAGGACCCTTTGACAAGCGGCACTTCCTCGGCCCAGGCAAGCACTGAAGGACAGGATCCCCGTCATCTCTCTTCGCTTCCTGGATGACATGGGGTAAGCAGCTTTGCTTTACATCATGCCTTCTTCAGTGATGTTACCTCGTTTCAGTGGCCTCCAAACCAGAGTTGGCCAGCCACAGACTGAGACCTTGGGACCTGTGAGTTTAATCTTTTAAATGTTGATCGTACCAACTCTGTCAACAGGGACAGCACTAATACGCATGCTCCTTGCTGCCATCTCATCTTCAAAGGCCATTGGTGGTCCCTGCTCTTCAGCCATCACTGTGACCTCTAACCCTTCCCAAGGTCTCTGCCTCTGCAGTCCCAGCTTGACCCCATTTCCCACCCACCTCATACACAATGCACTCTCATCCTTGATTTCTCTCTTAAGTCAGAGCCAGGCTTTGGCTCCTCCTCCTGACTCTTCAGCCACACAGCTTTTGCACTCCTGTCTGAGGATGCTACTGCAGGGAGCGTCCTCAGACAGCTTTCCTCTCCGTCCCCAGCAAGTGTCATATCAGATGACCGTCAATTACTTTTCCTTGGCTTTCTGAGCAGTAATTTACTGCTGCCACATTTGAGCAACGCAGCTCATCCTCTCAGTGCCAAGTGTCTGGCTAAAAGTGTCTCAGTCCACCTGCTGGAATTATGATTGAATTTTTCTATCTAAAGAGAAGCTGAGCTGCTGACCATCCCACAGAAGACCTGCATATTGAACTTGGATAGTGGATGTATATGGGATGATGCGGACAGCTCAGGGCTACACACTGGTGCCTAGATTTCTTCCTTGGAGAGTTAGTTGCTGTGGAGATGCTGCAGAGTGTAGTGGGAACAGCTTGCCCAGACCCACCTGAGGCTGGCTTGTGAGGGCATGAATAACACTCCTTAAAGCCACAGAAATAGGGTTGGTTGAACTGGATGAAAGTTGGAAATCGGTCTTAGTGACACACATTCTGCAGTGTCTGAATGACTAAGGGCTCTAGTGACAGTCGTTGACTGGAACCATCTGTGGGGATGTGGAAGGCAGGGCAACCTTGGGAAGGAAAAGGTGGGATGAAGAGCGAGGCGCCACAGGCTGCTACAACTGCTCCAAGAGTCCTGCTTTGCCATACGAGGCATTGGATCTAGATGGCTCCCGGAACACCAATGAGACCGCAAAAAGGAACCAAGACCAGGGCGGTGCCCGATTCCCTCATCTTCGTGGAAGTCCTCACAGGTGATGATGCTCCCCTGCTCCTTCTGAGTTACCTCATCAGACAGGATTTTCATTGGAGAATGGTGACTATGTGGTAAGATATGATTGGCTGAGGATTTAGGGGCTTGGGATTGGCTCAAGAACTGTATTTAAGCTTATGCACTGGGCAATGAACTCAGATCTGCACCCTGAGGCTGGTCTCCAGAGTCAGATTTCCCGGGATTCAACACGTGACTCCATCCCCTCTCACGCCCCATCCTTGATCCTGCTCCCACAATCATGTTCAACAGTCCTCCCAGTTGGACCGTGGGCTTGAGCTGGAACTCAGTCAGTGGAACAGGAACAAATCTGAAGGACTAAGAGGAGTGGGGAGCATTAGCCCTTTACATAATGTCTCATAGCTTGTGCAGGATGGTGAGGGGTGAGAGCATAGCCAAGCTATCATGGACCAACATCTGCAGGCTGAGCACAGATGCATGAAGCAGCCTAGCTCAGCTAAGTCTTGTCCTAACCAGCAGTCTCCTGGAGCCCATACACAGACTGGAGAGAGACCAAAGAAATGGTAGACTAGTCTGTCCTGCTACAATCCTGCCATATGCTCCACTTGGCCGGTGCCTAGCTTAATACTCTTCTACTTAATGCTGTTGGGAAAATTATATTTCCAGTGAAGCAGCTGCTCTTGAGCTCAAAGTCTCAGGCACACCTGTAATCATCTTAATTTGCAAACACTTGCATTACTTATCAAAAGGCATGCTATTGTGTGTGTGTGTGTGTGTGTGTGTGTGTGTGTGAGAGAGAGAGAGAGAGAGAGAGAGAGAGAGAGAGAGAGAGAGAGAGAGAAAATGTCTCCTCTCTGCTGTAGAGGTATTCAACATACACAAGCAGTAAGCCCATTACTCTAACTGTGATGCATGGCCCGGATTTTAATGCATGACAGACAGTAGTAGCTAGCTGTCCTGGAAGTTCTCACCTAGTGATTCATAACGGGAACTTGAATTTGTTTGGCCTGAGAATTGCTTTGTGAAATTCTTAAAAGGCATTCAACTCGATTAAGTCTCCTTAGTTCTGAAGGCTTGCCTGATTTTCCAGGAGTTTGTGTGTAGGGCCTCTCAGCAGGCTTGCACATCAAGATGGCTTTTGTTTTAAAATGGAGACTAGGAAAAGCTTTGCTCCTTAACAGGTCAGATTTCTTCAAGTTTTACATACAGATTTGTTTTCGCCTACAGATGTTTTGTTCAGCTCATGTGAGTGTGTACATGGGCACACACAGAGAATATAGCTCCTCTCCTGGGCTATGGTCAGTGGCCACACTTATGTGATCCAGATTTTATCTGTTGTGCAACGTTGAATTTACGGCATAAGCGTCTCTTTCTGAAAGCCAGTCAGCATCAAATGACATGTTGCTTGAATTTATCTGGGAGGAAATATATCCTGTTTTTAAAATAAGCTGGTAATTGCATTTTTGTGGCCCGTGTTCATGAGAGTCAGAGGAACGGGACCATAAAGAGTGGGTAGCCATCAGGGTTTGCAGGTACCTGGGGGAGAAAGCAAGAGCACACAGAGGAAGAGCTCTGCATTCAGCTGGCATGGTGGTCTCTTTAATTTAGTCTCAAAGTCTGGCGGGTGTGGAGAAGCATGAGGACATGCTGCCATGTGCGCACATGGCTACACAACAACCAGCAGTATAGCCCTGTTATTGGAAGAGGTTAATGAACTGAACACCATGATGACAAAGACAAGGTTGACCATGTGGCAGCAAACAGCTTTCTATCCTCAGACAAAACTCGGGAGGTTCCAGTGTTGGCTGCAGGCAAAAACGTACAGGATCAGAATGTGGAAAGGCATAAAGTCCCCGGTGTGTACCGCTAGGCATCCAAATAAACTAGTTCCAGAACAACAGGTGATTAAAGTAAAGGATTTATTGTAATCTGCTTACAGTCCTTTGCAAAGACAGACATGTTTTTGCATAAAGATATAAATTGCTTCATTTTTAAACTAATTTAGTGTTTTTTAATTATATGAAGAAGTTTTGGTGAATTATGAATTGTACCAAACCAAGATTTTTAAGAGCAATATGGTACAAAAATAAGAGCAGACAGACAGTTTGGCCTGGGACAGGCATTCAACAGTGAATTTAGAGAATATGGCTTTGCTGTTTAGTTAAGCAGAGTTACCTGGAGACACATGAGGAGCCAGTAACTTCATTAATACAAAAAAGCTAATGCAGACCTTCTCCACCTCAATCCTGGCTAAGATGGAATTCCAGTTTCTTAGAGTTAACTCAGCTCCTTTCCCCCAGAAACACCTCGTCTGCATGCTGTCTGTGTTCATGGCCTTCAAAGTGTGGTTTTCATATTGCTGTGCATGTAAGCTGACTGTGTTTAAAGACCTACAAATTAAATCCTCGAGATTGCAAATGATGTAAGAAAGCCCCCTCCCTCTGAGTTCAGCGTCCCTGGGTCTCCCCTTGCAGAAGGCAGGCGTCTTTTGAAAGACAAGGTAATGTTGCCTGCGTGGTGAACCCTGTGGGAAACTGCTGCCCCCACGGGGCTTTGTCCCAGCCTTCTGCTTCCCCTTTTAGGTTTTGGGAATTCATGATCATTGAGTACTGATGAGAGTCATCATCATGTTTGAAAGATTAATTTGGCCTCTATTCAAAGATCATTTAGTGCAATCATACTGAAGTTCCCCAGAGATACACATGTCTGTGATTTGGGGCAAGAAGAAAGCCATAAATTGCATCAGTATTGGACAGATTAATGAATTAAAATTTTAGTGCCACTGTCTTGCTTATGTGATTCATAGTGTTTTTGTGGTTTTTTTTTCCTCCAAAACTGTTTATGTATAAAATTTTCATTTTTAAAACCTACCTTTAAAAAAATCTAAAAACCTTCTAGTGATCTGTGGGTCTCCATTCTGACCAACTCATGCTTAGATGGATTGCTCCAGTACCTCCTGCCATGACTGCTGTTCCTGTGACCAGCTCCAGGAGTGAAGGACCCTGTCCAAGGCCAGAGGTGACTTTCTGATCTTTGACAGATGTGGAGAGTGCATGGAATTTTTTTTTTCCCCCAGAGGAGAAAATCAGGTTTTTTGGAATGGGAGAATTGTGCTCTCTGAGCTATGTTTCCAGTCTCCCCTTCCAAGAGCAGGTTCCGCTTCTTGTAGCAAAGGGGGAAGGACAGCACTCTCGGGACCTTGGTCCAGTGGGCCCCGTCACGTGCCAGGAGCTGCAGCCACTGCAGCAGCATCCCGGATGGAAGCAGGAAGAAGCAGAAGCCAGAACTACGCGCACTGGAGTCTCACGAACACCCCACGCAGGAGACCAAGAACCAAACAAATAGTACTGAAAAAGTAGAAAGGCTTAGAGACAACCAAAGAGGTTTAAGTGTGGTTATTTACAACAGAGACTGTAAAATGGTAAATTAGATATGAAGCTAAAAAAAGGCACAGCTTTCCCTTTCTTAAATACACTGTAAACGGTTCAGTACGCATGCAGAGCATTTCACTTACAAAAAAAAGTTACCTTGTTTAGACAAAGATAGTACTTAAATAGTCTCCAGCAAAATAGAATTCTTTCAAAAATACTTTCCCATTCATCCTATTAACCATTAAAGATTATTTTTATGTGTCTCATTTACAAAAGTTCCTTACACCTTATTTCAGGTCCTTCACGATTTATACATACAGTAATGTACAGCACAGCAAAAGAGCGCAAAAAAATTATTTGTAAAGCCAACACAATAGATACTAGAAATTGAAACCAAGGCATTTAACATCTTATCCATTCTAATTAAATAATAAATGGACACTAACGAGTGTGTATGCCAGCGATGCAGAAAAAAAACGTGCCTGGAAGGCCACAGTTCACGCCACGTGTTCTGTTACTACATACCAGGAATCTGTATGTATTTCTGTGTATGTTTTTGTGTGTTTTTAAATAACAAAAGAGTAGTAATGCCCCATATTGACTAGACATTTTATGTGCAAACCAAGGGTAAGCTTTAAAAAGTTCTCTAGTCCTTTGAACCCTTTGAAAACAAGCTAGAGATACCAGAAACCACATGGCATAGTTAAAACTTCCATCTGTTAAAATATCAAAATCAGAGTTATTGACTAGATATGGCTTTTCATCCAGAGGAACGGGAACATGTTTTCTAAGCACTGGGAGTGGAGAGGAAAGAGTCCTTTAGTCAGCTCAGGCTTGCCTGATCCAGGTCTCCTGGCTTTCCTGACTCCACACCCTTGATGGGATTTTAAACTTGAGAAACTGCCGACCAACTGTCAATCCTCCATCACATGTTTAAAATGTGAGTTCTTGGGTCCTTCGTAGGTGTAGAACAACGTGGGGAAACTTAAGGCAAAGTTCTTCCTGGCCGGCATCTTCCGTCACTTCCTGTGAAAGTAAAGGGGCTTGGCGTTCCCGGATTCCACCTTTGGCAGCTGGTCGCTGATGATCTCCACCAGCATGGCGGGAAACTCCACCTTCAGAGCTTGGGATTCTCGGAAGGTATAGAAGCAGAATTCTAGCAGGTCATTCACCAGCTGCAAAACACAGACACAGTGGGTATAAAACAGGGCCACAGCTCCAGTTCCCCCGACTCCTCCATAGCCTAACCGGATGCAATGCTCAGGAAGCCCTAGTGTCATAGTCTAATCACATTATCTGGGGAGAACAAACAAATATGTTCTTGTCACATGTCATCTAGTATCTTCATGCTAAACAAATCCAGCCAAGAGTTACAGCTGTCTAGCATGAAACAGATATCCAAGGCCCATGGGACAGAAATGAAGTTGAGTGCCCGGGTGAGTGGCCCCTCAGCCAGGTCTCAATTGCAAGCTTGTGAACTGGTTGTGTCTGGATTAAGTACGTATGTGTTCAGGTAGCAGGCCCACACATGCAGAAACCCCAGAGGGTTAGAAACAGAAAAGGTAGTCTTGCTGGAGGAACGATGTCTCCGTGGCTGGCCAGTGGGTCTGAGGCAGCCACCACTTTCACAGGGCTCTTCCCTGAGCTGAAGAAAGGCAGAGGCTCCCTAGCTACACTCCATTTCTGGCTGATTTTAAAAAATAAAAGCCTCGTGTTACTGGTTATCTGTCTAGTGTGTTGTTCCTACCCAAGGATACTCCTTTCTGGGCCTCAATCACTCCCAGTTAGGTAAGTTAAGAAAACACACCCATGTATTACAGCATTAATGTGCTGAAGAACTTAAGTAGAGTGAAGAAATGTGTAGAGAGGCAGCATCCTAGCTGATCAGACAGAAGGTGGACTCCAGGACGTCATGGCAGATCCTCTCACACAGCTCAGTTGAAGGGGACAGAGAGCGTGGCGAGCACTCAGGTTTGCTAACACTTGGTTAACTTAGCAGATGCTGTGTTATTGGACAATACAAGCTGGGAGAAAGCGAATGAAGCATACAACGACACAACTGCTCAAAACTCCCTGAGGCTTGGGTCATCCACGTGTCACTGGGGAATAAACACGATCAAAGCGAAACTAAACATAAGGCCAAAGTCAGAGATATGTCAACAGAAGAACTGCCTTCAAAATGGCCAAACAGTGACAACCAGCACTAGCTAGCTGTCTTCCCCACAAAAGGACCAAGTATCCATGAGAGCATGAAGCTTTGAAAGGTTCAGGGATCTGGGAGGACAGCACAGAAAGAGAAGGAGAATATTCCTTCACTCACTGGAGCAGGGGCAGTCCCTTCTCTGTACTGTGTGCATGTTGAGGACTGTCCCAGCAAACTCTATTAGGATGATACTGATAATCCCAGCAACTCAAACTTCTCTATTCTGACGGGCCTGGAGGTAACTAACCAAAAATCCTCCCAGTGATTTTGCTTTGGAAAATGAATTTACTCCACTCACTGTAAGCCAGGTACAGGCAGCAGCCATCTTAAAATGAGGTCTACTCTGAATATAGTCCGCTCTCGCGGTCATAAGCCACCGTATGGAATCATCTGAGGCCCTAAACCTGGCTAAGCAAAGTGAGCCAGGTCTTCCTGGGTGTTGTGACACAGGAATGGATGGCATTGCCCTCAAGAACAGCTTTATCTTTGAGATCAGGGGTGTGGCACCCAGTTGAGGACTTTATCCAGTGCCAAGAATGAAGACAGATGCCAGTGTGGTTTCTGCTGCCACCCCACCCCCCACCATAGTTCCCTCTGTTCTTGATGGGGCTTTGTGCTTCTCCTTGGTTCCAGCTGTTGCCCCTCAAGTAAAACAAACAAACTACAATTGTCAAAGTATAAATCTCACTGAAATGGCAAATCTACCAAAGGAACTGCAAAGGGTTAAACATTACCAATACAATAATCCATTAAACTAGAATGAATGAAAACTGACTATCTAAAAGATGCAGGCTGGGTGAATGGATTAAAAACAAGAAGATAATGACTACAGGAAGCTCACTTTGCAAGTAAAGACACAGACTGAAGATGTCCGAAGAGGCGTTTCCAAAATGCACTGAAGACCCAGAGCAGCCAAACAGCAGGAAGTTGTAATAAAATATCCCATCTAAGCCAAGGTCGGGGGGGGGGGGAACCGACCCAGAGATCCCAAAGTACATCCATAACTGGTTTTTTTTTTTAAATAAGAAAAAATTTTAAAAGTACAATGGGAAAAATCCTCGCTCTACTAAATGCTGCTGAGAAGGCTGGAGATCCATGGCAGAGGATAGAAACTTGATCTCTCCCATGAACAAAAGTCCAGTCAAGATGCATGAGAAGCCTCCATGCAACACATAAAGCCCTGCAGCTACAGAAGAAAGCTGGAGGGAAGAGTGCAGGACACACACGGGCTTCAGACAGTGACTTTCTCATTAGGAATCCAAGCAGAGAAACAAAAGCAAACACTGGTGAGAAAGGATTGCCTCAAATGAAAATTCTCAGTAAAGAGAAACACTCTACAGAACCAAGAAACAGACTATAACATGGAGACAATATTAATGCATTATCCATACATCTCCAAAAAAGTGTACAAGTCCCTACCACACTGAAATCATCAGTTCACCAAGCGTAGAATGGCTACCGTGAAAAACAGCTGACAAAGAAGCAGAAAATTCATGCGCCATTAAGGGAAGTTTAAATTAGTACATACATTATGAAGATAAACATGGCCACTCTTTTTAGAAAAGTAGTTTGCTATATGATCCAGTTAACTTATAGGAAGTAAAAATCGGCACATTAGAGAGAGAACTCCATGCTTATTGTGATGCTGTTGATAGTGGGCGACGGGATCAGCCTGAGTGCCCATCAGCATGTGATGTGTGAGGTGTAAAGACAGTGTGTTGGCTAAGTTCAGGAGGCAGCACTGCACTGCTCAGCCTACGGACAAGGAGAGCCCTATCTGTAGTAAAAGCAATGGAACTGCATGGTATATGAGTGAAATGAGCTGGATGTAAAGGATGGACATACTGTCATTTAAATTTAAAAAATTTGAACAGTAAATAGAGTATTGATTGCTAGATGCTGGAGAAAGGGGGGGGGGGTACAGTGCAGTTGATCAGTGTTTGTACAGAAATACCATACAAAGCGTAAGACAAGGATGAGAAAAAGACACTTTTGAGGGAAGCTGAGAAATGGAATGTTTAAAAAAAAACTTGCATATTAGAAAAAATGGGATATTGTATTTAAAGTCTTAAAAGAAAAAAAGCTGCTAACTAAAATTTACACTCAGCAAAACTACTATTAAGAAATAGACAGGGGGTATAGGGGGCGTTGGGGATAGCATTTGAAATGTAAATGAAAATATCTAAAAAAAAAAAAAGAAATAGAAATATTTTTCTCAACACACAAAACACTGAGGCAATCTGTCACCATCAGAACACTCCAGGGAACACTTGCGGGGCCTACACTAGGAGCTAAAGGTTGATAACCACCATCTTTGAGGAATATGAAAACGCAGGGCTACACCATACAGCAGACACACAGAGAGACAAGTGTAGTCAGGTTTGTCTATGTAAGAATCCAGGAGGATGAGCAGCTAACTAAGGACAGACAAAAGGTACACTAAGACGTGGGAGAAACGGACACAACCACAGCTGCACATCCTCAGTTACCAACAATAATCTAGAACGTAAATGATTGAAGTCCTCCAACTAACATATATACATTGAGTGAGCTTGTCTCAGGGTACTAGATACAAAGAAGAAACAGACTTCATTGGTAAGTAGGTACTCAGATTAGACATAAAGGAACTGGAAGAGATGGAACATACAAATAGAGGACAGAAGTCAGATAGGTAGGTAGGTAATAGATGATAGATAGATAGATAGATAGATAGATAGATAGATAGATAGATAGATCAGATAGATACAACCAGGCATATACAACTTTAAAAAATTTTAAATGCTAAAGGAAGAATCTAGGGAGATGGCTCAGTGGGTAAGAACACTTTCCTACCAAGCATGAAGGCATGAGTTCAAATCACTGCTTAAAAACTTGTGTGTGGCTACATGTATTCCTGTAACCCCAGAGTTGTCAGAGGTGGAGATAGTAGGATTATTGTGGCTTGCTGGCTCTGGCCTACCTCTAGATTCAGTCAGAGACCCTGTCTGAAGCAGGAAAGGCTACGGATAATAATAGAACAGGACACCTGATGTATTCCTTTGGCTTCTGCATGGGTTGTTGTGATAAAGTAACGAAAGAGGGATCAGCTCAGTGTTAGGAGATAACATTTAGACAAATACCAACACCCAAACTAGAACACATAATTACCCAAAGCAAACATTATTTAATAGTAAATGTGGGGTACAACCTAATATGATAGTAAGATCTGGGGGGACCTCACACCTGACCTTAATCATTAGACTGTCCAAACTTAAAAAAAATTTTTTTAAAGCCCTTTCAGTTAAACTATCTTTTAGGCCACTAAGACATCTCCAGAACATTCCTACAATAGCTGTAGAGCACATGCTCTCATCAGTATGTACACAGGACACTGTCTAGTACAGACCACTCTAGGCAGCAAAAGTCTCAGTGAATTAAAAACAAAGTATAGCATGTATCCTTTTACCATGATGTTATAAAAATAAAAAGTGATGGCCAGAACTTTAAAAGATATTCATGTATACTAAACATTATTTTGAATGACCAATAACCAGTCAAAGGAGAGATGTTAAAATTTCTTGATATGAACAGAAATGGAAATAGACTGTGAGATATAATAGAAGCAACACAGAGAGGCAGATGTATAGTGGTGAGTACCTGTGTTAAAGACATAAATATCTGAAGTAACCTAGTGATACAACTGAAGAAAAAAAAATTGAGAACCTAGCTGAAGTCAGGAGAAGGAAAGAAATAACAAAGATCGGCGTGAAAAGAAGGAAAACAGAGGCTTTATAAATGAATAAAAGACTTGGCATGCTGGCGCATGGCGGCTATCCCAGCCCCTGTGAGAATGGGGTGGGAGTGGGGGAGTTCACAGCCAGGATTATGTAACAGCTGACAAACTAGGTAGACAATCCATGTTAAAAAAGAAAAAAAAAGAAAGAAAGAAAGAAAAAAAAGAAAGACCTAATTCAGACATGAAAAATAAAAACATACACTACAGAAATGGAACTGAAATCTTTTCCTTCAAGATCAGGAACAAGACAAGTCTACTCTCAGTAGTCCTGGTTAACAGAGTAACATCCTACTAAATGCATGGTATCTTGTTGAATTCACTATGAGAATGGAGGTAAGAGCACCCAAGCAGGAAAGGAGGAAATACACTCGTCCCAGTTTGGAGACAACCTGATTATAAATATATAAATAAAGCTACGGACCACACAGGGTTGCTGGAACTAATGACCACACAAAGTCAGCACACAAAACCCAGAGATTTTTCTGTGCATGCAAAGGAAATTGTCAAAGAAGAAACCAAGAATGCAGTCAGATCACAGTAACAGAGACAAACCTATGAATGATTTCTGAAATGTAATGAATGATGTCTAGAATTAAAATTCTGATGAATGACACTGAAGTGAACACAGAACATTGGAGATACATCCTATGTTCTCAGACTGTAAAAATTTAATCACTAAAATACCCCTTTTCCCCAAAGCATTTTCCATTGTCAGTGCTACTGCTATTCAAGTATCAATGGCAGCCTGCACAAAACAGAAAAAAAATGAAAACAACCCTGAAAAATATATGGAAATACAAAAGACACTGAATAACTGCCCTAATTAAAATGATTAGAGACATTACCTGACTTCAGAACACAGTTAAAGAGATAGTAGCCAAACACCATCCTAGCTTAAAAATAGTCACACAGACCAATTGAACAAAACACTGAACAAAATCTAAGTCCATATATCTACAGCACGTGGTTTATGACAGAGGTTCCTCAAGGATTGGATATAGAACCACCAGCTATCTCCATACTAGGAAGATATATGCAAATGAAGAGCGTGGAGAGATTTGCTGTAGCATCTTTACTGTAGACCACATCTGGAATCAACCTAGGTGTCTTCAGATAAAGAAAATGCAACGCAGGGGATGGAAAGACAGGATAAACTGCTTGCTGCTCTGCAAGTGTGAGAACCAGGGTCCATCTCTAGAACTCACATCAAAGCAAAGCATGGTAGTGCATGCTTGCAATCCTGCAGATGGAGCCTTAGCTCACTGACCAGCGAGGCTGGATCCCGCCTCAAAAAAAAAAATCAAAGTGAACAGTGTTCACACTGTATCATATGAACACACACACACACACACACACACACACACGTAAATGTTGTACATGTCTACAATGAAATAATATTTAGCCATTAAAAATGAACTTGTTTGCCTCAATGTGAATGGAACTAGAAAAGGCATTAGGGGGCATAAGTCATGGCTTTCATTTACATGTGGAAGCTAAAGTTGATTTCAAGGAAATAGAATAGAATAATGCCATCTGACCTTGGAAAGGTATGGAGGATGAACAGAGGCAGGATAGGAGGATAGTTAGACGGTATAGTGGACATGCTAGAGAGAAGGAGTAACGTGTCCTATAGCAGGAGGTAGGAAATGGTAGAGAAATGATGCCTATTCACCAAACAGCTAGTGAAAGGATTCTGAATATGCTAACACGATGGAGTGATGTATGCCTGCTAGACAAACATGCAAATTACCTTGCTCTGACCATTACTGGTGATATTCATGCATATTAGACACAGGCATGATGACCATGTGTCAAATAAAAATAAAAATGTACTGAAAGATTTATACTACACAGGTGAATTCTGGACCACACAATCCACTACTGGGATAACTATGTCTCTCCCATTTCTTAAGTAGGGGTATTGGCTGCACCCAGAGCTGGGGACCCATATTGAGTACACACTGTCCTCTTCCCACAGCTTCTGGGTCTGCTCTACAGAGAGAAGATTAGGTGTTGTGCCTGCTGAGGAGGACAGCGAATAGGACGTAGTGGGGCTGCTTAGGAAGGCTGAGAAAAAACCCTCTCAGCTGGCCATGGCAGGGACCCAAGGCAGGAGAGCCAAAATGTCTGGGCATCAGTGGGAAAGCATTTATAGGGGGTCGGCACTAGCAGAAAAGTTTAGCTGACCACCGACTTCAGAAACAGGCTGCCCAGTGGGGCCAGAGCAGAGAAAAGGGTCACGTTTGCTCACAGGTGCATGAATGCTGCCGTGTATGTGCGGAGAGATGCGGAGCCAGGTCTGCCAGTGTCAAAGCGTGAGGCTGCAGACGGTGGTGTCACGCCTGTGAGACTGCTGAAGGGAATGGGCTCTACGCCTTCTTGCTACCTCTGTCCCTATCATACCACTTGCATAAATGTGTCTGCAAGCACTGAGCAGAGTCTGGAGATAGATGCCTCATGGGTGACCTGAGGACCGGTGTCCCCGACACTCCTCACTAACTATGCATGCCTACCCGGATAGCCTTTCCACCCACCTATGTTTTTGTTCCACAGATTGGAACCTGGAGCCTCTTGTTTATACTTTAGCTGCAGAGAGGGACGGGAGCTTTGTGAGAACTGTGGGCCTGGCACCTCAGGCCGGCTTGTGGGTCAGGCTAGGCAGTGGCAGGCTGCACAGGGAGGGGGACCAGCATCACCCACTCTCTCCGTAGTTGTTGCCCCTGCTGTGGTGCTGAGTGTGGGTGTATGGCACACCCTGCACTGTGAGGTTGCTCTCATTTATGGTGCTAGAAGCAGCCACCCCAGTCTCAGGCTCAGAGAACTTGAGCCACTTGCTTGCTTCTGACTTCAGCTTCTTCTACCTGGCCCTCAACAACCCTGGCCTGCCATAACTAGTGGTTCAGAGGCGTTAAGGGCCGCACCCACAGGTTCCAGTCAGTCCTTATGAGGTAGTCAACCAGTCTGAGTGGGACTGCAAAGCAGGGTGCTCTCCCTATTGAAAAAACAAAAAACAAAAAACAAAAAACAAAAAACAAAAACAAAAACCAAAACCAAAAAAAACTAGTTACCAAACTGAGGAGCTGAGGAACTCAAGGCCCTCATAGATGGAGTCAAGGCCACAGGAAGTTCACATGTTAAACAGCCAGGTCATACCAAATGCTGCCCAGCCAGCATATACAAACTGGCCCCCTAGCTTAGTAACTCACACGATCATCCTCATCTAACAGCTCTAGTTTATACAGTGCTGACCTCAGTACCTGAGACTAGCCTCGTTCCTTCCCCGAGACTCCTATTCAGTGTGTGTTTACTAAACATTACTTGATATCATGCACACTCCATGAGAAGGGGTTTGAGACCTCTGGCTCCTTGATGTTGCTGGGGGGCTGGTACAGGAGCCACAGTGACTCAGTAGAGAGTAGGAAAAAGGCACAGAGTCCAGCAGCCTCCTCCTCAGAGCCAGCCATGAGCTACCAGAAACACTGATCTTGCCAGATCTGTGCCTTCCTTCCAGTCCTCTGAAAGCATGCTGGGCCCCTGGGACACTCCTGAGGTCTCAGAAGATATTGTGTGGAAGGAGGACTCTGTGCACAAGTCCCTGACTCCTAAGAGTGTGGAGTTCTTGCTGGTGATGGTAATTATGGCCCTCATTTTTCCCTCTTCCCTGGAGAAGCTGATGGGAGTCAATATGGAGAGGCAGCAGATCGAGGACCAGGCCGTTTGTTTTCAGGGAAGGCTGTTTTGTTGCTGATGGCAGACAAAGCAATGTTGTTACCCCTCACTGTGGTTCCTGCACTTAACCCCAGACCCCAGCCACCCTAAAGAGCCAGGGGTCTCCAGCTCCCTTGGGAGTCCGTGGCAGGCTGGGGGCATTCCCTGTGCTCTGCTCTTCCATAAGCCACAGCTTCTCCAAAGCCTGTGGGGAAGGCTATACACTGCCTCAGTGGTCTAGGAGCTGATGAGAGACAGCATGGCTGAAGATGTCCCTGGGCTACTAAGATCATTCTCATTTCTCAGATGTTATCAGCTAGCAACAGGAAGCAGAGCTGATGAACAGTCAGCCTTTGCCTGAGCACTGGCAGTTGGAAGCATGACTTTCAAAGAGCAAAGTTTAGCTATATGGATACATGGGTTCAGTGATGGGGAAGCGGGTGTTCTCAGCTGTGATGGGGAAGCGGGTGTTCTCATCTGTGATGGGGAAGCGGGTGTTCTCAGCTGCGCAGACCCTTACGTTTCACTCCTAGCACCAAACCAGATTCATCCAATTTTAATGATGTTAGGACAAAAGACACAGAATCAGCTTTAAAAATACCAACAGGTTTACTGGCCACAAATGACTAGTTACTATTTAGTCTAAGTGTTCTAGAAATAGACTTGTCAACAGTGGAAAGTGCTCCACCAAGATTATGTAAAGCACTTGGCCTTCATACAACAATCAAACAGGTTTATTCTTGGATCTGACACCAAAAACACAGGCAACAACTATGAAAAGTGAACCGTGCTACATCAAAACTAAACGCCAGGCATCAAAGACACCACCCAGAAAGTCACAAGGCACCCTACAGAATGGGACAGAATGCTTTAGAGTTGTGTATCCAGCTAGTGGCTAATGCCTGGAACATAGTAATGAAACTCCCATAACTGAACAGCAGCCAAAGCGATCTTTAAGTTGGGCCAAGAACCAAAGAATCATTCTCTGAAGTCAAAATGTTCTTAAGTACAGGAAGAGCTGTTCAACACTACTGGCAGGTGTAGAGATTAAAGCCAAAGCACATTTAGACTCACACCAAGTAGGATGTCTGCTATCCCAAAGCAGGAGGAGAAATAACTTTTTATAATGGCACAGAGAAACCAGAACCTTTGTACCTAAGGAAGACAGTGTGAAAACTTTAGAGAACTCCCAGCACTCGAGCATCAACTACAGGTCTACATACAGAGTAAAAGTAATGGGCTGGAGAGATGGCTCAGCTGTTAAAGGCTAGGCCAAAAACATAAGAATAAAAGCAATAAAGAAGTACAGGGGGTGCTTATAGCAGTGTTATTCATGCTAGCTGGGAGTTGGAGATAGTCCAAATGATGTATGTGTGCGTGCACATGTGCACACACACATACACATGCACAGACACACACACACACACACACACACACACACACACACACACACACACACCCATTCAGCTTTAAAGAAAAATGAGACTCTGATACATGTCATGGCATGATTGAACCTCAAAAACATGTTTGCGAAGAAAGCCACACATAGGGAAAGACACCGTATAATTGTACTTAATGTGACAATAAGTGACAAACACAGAAGAGTGAAATTCCTAAGCCAGAAGGCAGGATTGTGTTTGCTTGGGTGAACAGAGGGGAGAATGGGATGTTTCTGTCTGGGGATATGTATAGTGGAGATGACTGTGTAATCATATGAAGGCACTTACTAGCACTGAATTAATGCCATTTAAAATATGTAGAAATGCATGTATTCTGCCACGATAAATCACTTGAAAAAGCAAAACAATTAATGAATGGATAATGAAAATATATTCAGCCATTAAGAAAAAAAAATGATGAAATATTTTTCATCATTTTCCAGATAAATGGATGGAGTTATCAACACTCACCCTTAGTGAAGTAACCAGACACAGAAATACACACACTGCATGTTTTCTCCTTTGTGTGGATGCTAGCTTTAAAAGTTTTAAATATGTGTGATTCATTTCGAATAACCAGAAAGGTTAGATAAGGGGCATTCTTCCAAGGAAAGGGAAATAGACTATGATGTTGTAAGGGGGCAGGAGGGAAACTAGACCAGAAAGATTAAATTAGGATTAATTTGGTAAAGGAGGGAATTTGAGGAGGGGTAGTTACCATTGATGGCCTTTAAAAAGGCTATATGAAAAACTACTACTATAGAAGCTTCCCAAAACATATACATATATGAAGGAAATTTAAATGGAGTTGCCATTTAATAGGGAAGGCAATGCACCAGTTAGACAAGTCAACCTCCTCCCACTACCAGGAATAGGTTACATCTTGTTGAGTGATTGGCCAAAGGGGTTCCATGGACTGAACCACAAACATCACAGGCTATTGATGAGGCTATTGATTGCCCTTCATACCCCAATAGTAAGGCCCTATTGCTGAAGACACCATTTATGTCACCAACCATGGAGACACCGAGCTGCTAGCCAACTAACAGCTTCCCTTGCACTGACCCACTCTCACTCTCATGGTGTTGAAAGCTTCCCTGCGCATTACCAGAGGAGAACAGTAATCACCAACATCACCTAGCTGTGAACCTTGATACCTACAACAGAGACCTGCCTGCATGGGATACTGGTGCAATATTGGCACAAATACTATAGGAGTAACCAGACACTGTTAAAATTAGATTTAAGCCCACTCCATGAGATGAAACTCATACCTGACGCTGATAAAATGGCCAAGAACTTGAGACTAGATTGGTCATGGGCCTTAAAGGAAAACTACTTTATTCTGCTAGAGGAACATAGCAGTAAAATGACTCATGGTGGCATGTTGCTATACTCATGTCCTCATCAGACAATATTCTTCCTTTAGTTGATGGCCATTAACACAGAGACCTAAAATTGGGCAATGTACAGAGAATAAGAAACTCCTGGAGCACTCAGCTCTGAATGGGATGTCTTCATCAAACTCCTCTTGTTAAGGCCTATGTGAAAGAGGAGGCAGAAAGATTGTAAGAGCCAGAGGGGATGGACGACTCCAAGGAAACAGTGTGTTCCAGACACAACAGGGCCGATATAGTATGACCTCACAGAGACTGTGACAGTGTGCACAGTGACTGTGCACGCACATTCAAGTCAGCCTAGTCCCCCATATGGAAGAGAAGAATGATTTGAAGTCCCACTCCCCGCCAAGAAGATTTTACAAAATGATACCCTCTGGGAGAGGGGAAATCAGCTTTCTCCAGTGGAGTAACCCTGGGCTTATCAACCACACTCTAGGGCAGGCTCCATACTTAGAAGCAGTTGACCAACACAAAATGGATTTGTGTGTGTGCTTGGTTTTGTTTTGTTTTGTTTTGTTTTGCTAATTTTTGTCTTTTTTTCTTTTCAGGAGGGGTTTTTGAGAAAGAGAAAGAACATGAAGTTTGATGGGTAGGAAGGTGGAGAAGAGGAGTTAGAAAGAATACAAATCAAGATATACAATCAAAAGTATGAGAAAAAAGCCCAACCCACTAACCAACCAACCAACCAACCAACCAACCAACCAACCAACCAACCAACCAACCAACCACTTCCTCAAACCAAGAACCATGTTCCACAACCACTGTCTTCCCCACAGTGCAGGTGAACTGGAGGAAGTGTCCTGTGCACAGGTGACATTATGTGGCCTTGTGGCTCTGCTCTTTGTGGCTGATTCCACCTCAGCAAAATGATAAAGCTAAAAACAATGTCTCCCAGGACAACTCCATGGAAGTTGGTTTGTTTCTATTCCCAAAGCAAATCCAAGTGTAAGCAAGGTTATGCAACCACTCTACCAGGGATTCCTATCAGAAAACCCAGGCTCCAGAGAGCCACTGCCCTGGGAATTCTAGACAGGCTCGCTTCCAGGCTGAGTTCTGGAGAGTCCTGAAGGCTCCTAAAATCTGACCAAGAGCCCAGAGGTATTTCTGGGACAAAAGTTTGCATACTTAATATATCAGATAGGCACAAATGAGGCATGTAGGGACAAATGCTTGCTCCCCATCTTATGTGAACTCTGCCCACAATTCTAAGTCAGGAGACCCCCATGAGGTAGGTCAAAACCGGTGCTGTAGGTCAGGATAAAGCCCTGTGCACTAAGACTAGAAAGGACCATTGCCTGGGGCCAGGGCAGGTCTGCTCTGCCCAAGCCTAGGGCTTTCCCTTCCCTGCCCAGGAACAGATTGGCCACTAGGGTGAGACGCAGGTGCCTCCCAGCATCTCTCCCAACCCAAGGACATTTCTGTAAGCTCTCTGTGCTGGGCCTATCTACTTGCACTTATATTTTATAAGAAATCATCTCTCTCTGGCCAGTGGCAAACGCTAATGACTCCAACCTTGGTGCTGTGATGGGCAAGAGGGGCTCACTTTCCCCTTGCTTTTCTGGTCCTTACATTTATTTAATTTCTATCCTGTTTAAGTTTCCTCATGTTTCAAGCCTTGTTCTAGCCCATGGCTCCGCCTTCTCGTGAATAAGGTCTATTGTACACGTGAAAAACACAAAGAAAAATGACATAATGGGAAAGAAGAAAGTGGAGCTTAAAGATAAAGGGATAATTAGAGCATTGCTGAACAAAGAGATCTAATGAGAGGCTTGTGCTTGGGACGCATTGGCATGTTACTGTATATAGAAGGATGAACTTTGCCGAATTCTGTTTTCAATATTTCCTAGATCTTTCCTGCAGTTGTATACTACACTGAGCGAACTGAAAATCTCAACCACCTCATGCTTGCATGTTACCAACTTTAACATTAGGTAGGATTTTAGGCAATTAGGTCTTTACTTCAGCCTCGTATTAAAGGAGAATCTAAGGCAGTAAGGAGCAGGCCCCATTGGCCAGGAGCAGCTGTCAGCAGACCACTGGAGAACAAGATAGCTGCTCTATTCACTTAAAAGAGGCCAGAGACCCAGGGTCTCTTAATAAGCCAATATTTTAACCCTCCTTTCATGTATGTTTTTAATACCTCTAAAAATTTGGGAAAAAGATCAAGACAGTAATGTCTTGAAAGCACAAAGAGCTGCACTTGGACCCCCATCACCCACGGAAAAGGCTAAGCATGGCCATGTTGGTCTCTAATTCCAGTAAGCTACCGTGTCTCAAAGAATAAGGCAGAGGAAATCGACACCCAGGGCCAACTTCCGATCTCTGTGCCTTCACATACATAGGCATACCCACATATACATCCATACAAACATGTCTGAACACAACACACATACAAACAATACACATCCAAACATCCATTCCCCAAACAAGTGCACAGAAGTGGCTCTGATAACAGCATCCTAACCGCCTCCGCCTATGCTTGTCTTCGAGAGCTTCCCTTGGGCACATCTGCACACTGCACTGCATGGTGTGAATTGTTTGCCATACTTCTCTCCTGAGCAGCATGACCTGGCACAGATGGCAAGACTCCTGGGGTCCAGCGCAGCATGAGACCACAGGCCTCTCACTGCAGGTGTGTACAGAGAATTTCAAGGTAGCAGCTGCCAAGCATTCCACAGAGGGCGGGGCCTTCTGGAGTGGTCTGTGTGCATTGGCTCTGATGATGGTGACTTGACAGAGGGCCAGAATGAAACCTGACCAGCCACAGACAATGGACCTCATGAGGTGGGAAGCTGGGCTTGCTAGTCTAGGTGACATCTTTTCAGGCACAGTTTTCTACGTCCCTGCTTTGTGCACAAACTCATGAAAATGTATCTGACGACTTCAGCACCATTCATTTCTCTTGAAAAGGATTAAAGAAAAATATTCTGGGTAAATATTGCCATTATTTTCTCTTTATAAAGAAAAGAATTAAGACAGGGAGTGGTGAAATAGTGGGTTAACTCCTCACATCAGCTGACTTGGGGTAGATTTAATGAGAAGACAGGCAGGAAGGCATCACAGAAGACCTGGTGCTGTGTGATCATCATTATACTGCAACCAGAGAGATCTGGGTTGCATAAGGAGAGGGAATTTATCGACACAGGTGTCAAACAATGAGATACTTTCCCCAAATCTCTCTCTTAGCCAGATTTCAGTGTAGGTTGAGAGAGGTTGGGTGACTGCTGATGTTAGACCTACAGTCAGGGTCCTCTTTGGGTCCTGCCTCCCAGGTTTAGGACCTGTCTAGAAAGCTGGCCTGGTGGTGCACAAGTGTTAGACTCAGGTGGGAATAGAACATTTTTCTGTCCTAAACAAGGCGTGACCCACTGTTTCCCAATGATTACAGGATGCTTCCAAAACCTGTGCATGTGGAGGCAGGAGAATTATGAGTTCAGGGTTAGTCTAGGAGATAAAAGACTGGGTCTTAATGTGAACAAAGGAAAATGTCCTGTGTACTGAGAGTGAGGCAGGTGAGTGGCCAACTTAAAACCACCCCCCCCTTTAATAAACTTGAACTTTTTCCAGATAAGGAAACTGTAGCTATGTTAAAATGCAGGCAAGAAGGACGATTTTGATATGCAAACAAAACAAAATATGGAATGTGAGAAAATATTTGTTAACCACCTATCAGATACGGGACTATGTAGATTTTCTACAAGTCAACAGTATTCTAAACAAACCACAACAAAAACTGCTGAAAGAGTGGGCCTCTAGAAGCCAAGGACAGTCAATCACACTGAGAAAGTGAGAGGTGAGGTCAGGTCTGGGATTCCGTCACATGACACAGGTCAGCTCTGGTTGCTGCGGTTGCCTCTGGTGCAAAGTGGTGTCATTCACACACACAACGACACACACACACACACACACACACACACACACACACACACTCGCACACAATACGACACGAAGCCTTTACTGATGCACATTCACGTGGCAGTCAAGGTATAGCAAGAGTCGTATATTTGGGAGTCATTTGCAAACGAGTAGGTTTCTAAGCTACTGTGACTTCTTAGCCACCAAACATAATTTATGTGTGTTGTAGAACACATTCAAAATGCCTGATTATAAACATCCCATCAGATGCCAGAGGACACATTCTGTTTGTATTTAGTAAGGCAACTAACTGTCTTGCTGTTCTCAGTGACACTTTTGACTTGTTTTAGAGTTAACTCGTATCCCCATTTGCTCTGTGGCTCTTGATACAGTCACTGCAAATCTCAGGAGAGGGAAATAAGTCAATTCAAACTGCTCTCCACAGCCCCTCATGGTTGCCATAGCTACTGGACATTTTTTTTCTTAAAGCTGTGCTAGCTGTCCTTCTTAGCCTCCGCCCCCATTGGCCATCACCTGCACGGTACGCACCCACTCCGCCTCGTCTCACCCTTTGTTGGCTTTTCTCAGTGGTACTTCTCTGTCCCTCTTCAGTCACCTCCTTCCTTTAGTCTTTTGGCTACTATTTGTTCAGTGGGTTCAGCTCCACACTCTTCCTGTTGTCTACCCACCTGCTTCAGGGACCACTTTGTGGTACCACCTCTCAAGTCTGTATCAGCAGCTTGCCTTCATCCACTCAGGGGACATTTCTTCTGGAAGTTTCTCACAGCTCAAATCTAAAACAAGCTGGTTGCCTTTCCTTGAGAATCCATCCCCTGCCACTCTCCTGCACAAAAAGGCCTGTGTTACCAAGCAACTGCTTCCTTTCCTATCAGGCTTCCCTCACCTTGCCCGGCTGGTCCCTTAGCCTCACACCCTTTGTAGCCATCCATGTCACCACCTGGACATGTCATGGTCTGGAACCCCTGCTCCCAGCCCACCCTCTCTCACCTGTACCTCAGCTCCTGCTTCCCAATGGAACTAGTCCCCATCTTGCCTCCTTAAGTATCTGTAGAAAAGTCTCCCTAGTCTGTGGCCAGTAGCCACATACCACACACTACTGTGTATTTAAAGAATACTGTATATTCAGTGCCAGTGGCACCAAATGACTTCATTTTAAACTTCACTTAACTTTAATAAGTTTAAATGTCAACTGCCACACGTGGCAAAGGTGACTATTGACAGAGCAGCTGCTATCCGCCTGCCTCATCATTTCTCTCCGCCTCCTTCCAGTGAAGCTCAGCTACTCCTTCCAGTGAAGCTCAGCTATAGAAAGAAGGAAGACACAATCAAAGCCAGCAGCTGGTGTGACCTGTAGAGCACTGGTGAAGGAACACCCCATCAGGGCACCCTACAAAACTCATCAAGGATTTGCTCCTTCAGCTACCAACATCTGACATCACCAATCCTTAGACCACAGGCTGTTTACAGGACACTCAGTCATCTCCTCCATATTTATCTATCATACATTCTGACTCACTGGGACCATTTAAGGGTGTGTGAGTGTGTGTGTGTGTCTCAGAGGCCAGAGAGGGCACTGGATTCTCTTGAGCTGGAGTTATAGTCAATGTGATCTGCCTAATTTGGGTGCTGGAAACTGAACTCAGATCTTCTAAAACAGCAAGCTTTGTTAATCCCTGAGCCATCTCCCTGGCCTCTATTTATTTTATTTAGTTTTTTTTGAAAAACATCTTGAGGCAGGTCACTATGTAGCCCATGTTGGCCTCAACTTGTCCCATACCTCAGGCTGGTCTGAAACTTGTGATCTTCCCACCTCAGACTGCTAGTGCTGGGGCCATAGGCCTGTGCCACCATATCTGGCACTAAATATACTTGATTCATTTTTTTTCAATTATACCTGCAATCACCCATCAGTACAGCCAACCCAGGGAAGTGCTGGACCACACTACACACTTAGAATCAGAAACTTATAAATGCAAATGCCAGCCCTTACCTACCAGGGAAATTCAAAAGGGGCCAGTATAAATGACTGGGCATTATTCTTTGGCCACACCATCTAGCCAGACAGCAGTACCAGTTCTAGCCTTGGTTTGGGATCTTCACTGGGAAGGTGGTCCTGAGCGCACTCTCTAGCCTTCTTGTTCCCTGATTCCTGGGGGAGATAAGGTCTTTCTCTTTCAGCTGACTGCTATAAACAACTTTATTTAGCTTCTTTCTTAGTCATAGTCTCCCCAGAGAAGGTGTCAGGATGACTCTGCTAACAATTACACGAAACACTCGCACGGCTTTGGGTCTTGCTCTCTCACAGCTGCCTGTGCTGCTGGCAACCCGGGTGCTTTAATGGTGGAATCAAATCATCCCATTGTCAGTAGGGCAACAGGAAAAGAGAAAAATACATGTTTACTCAGTTGTTCCACATGTCATTCATTACTCAAAACCCTTTGATCGTATGGTAGCACGTCCATTTTAGGAATGAAGACGTTGATCCCAAAGCATGAAAGAGACCTGTACATGTGAACGGCTCACTGATGGCGGCCACAGGCCATGTTTGGTCCATCCCTGGTACTCACATTTCTGTTAGCAGGCTCCCATTTTGGCCTCACAACTCTTTCTGAGGGGAAACTGATCAGAAGAATTATGACACACTCAAGGTGAGGGTGAGCACGAAATCACTGTGGGCAGTCACACTCCTGGCATGCACACTTTGGCATGTGGTAGAAGATGCTTAAAGTGGGTTTTTCTCCATCTCAAAACCACCATGGCAACATAACGGACCCCGTGATGGTGCCTCTCAAGTACATTGCTGGGTTTCCACCCTCAGAGCCAGCCTTGAGGGAAAGAAACCAGGCTCCCAGATTGGCTAGACAAAAGCCACCTCTGCTGTCCATCATTCAGCAGGACAGCACAGTCACCAATCACTCAGTGAAACATACTCAGTGCCTTCCCATCAGTCACAGGGACAGATCTGCATGACAGGCTGATGCCTGCCCAGCTAAGAAGCAAGTCCCATCTAGGTGTGATGGTCACACACACAAGCATTTGCCTAGGAAACTGTGAGGCAGTACAAAAGATTAGACGTAGTTCTCACCACGGGGTGTTTTAATGAACAACCAGATAGACAGCCTTTAGGGTGTGTCACTGTGCCTTGTGAAACTGATGAGTTCCAGAGGATGGTGGGGGAAGGTCCAAATGAGCCTGGGGAGCAACATGGCTGTTTCCAGGTTTCCCCAGTCAGCCCGGCCTGCAATGAGTGCTGTCGCCAGCCTGGACTCATCATGACAGCCGTGTCAGGGTCACCTACAGTGAGCCTAGGAAGTTCCAGCTGCCACCTGCTGCCCAGAAACCTTAGACAAAGTTTCTGCCAAGCATAGCTGGCTCCAACATCTTCTCTATGAAACTGGTGTCAATTTAGAAGGGTTGCTGATGAGGCTGTGCCCACCCTGACCTCCAGGTGTCACCGGGATCCCCTTGCACACAGCCATGCCTTTTCAGACAGAAAACTTTCTTCTAGCAGGTATGTGAGTTTCCCGAGGACGGGCGTCTTGCTCACTGTTGCCCCTTGGCTCCTGGCGCACAGCAGCCGAGGCTTATCAACAGGGGAAGAACTACGTGAGCATGCCTGCATGAGCCCAGCAGGCCCCACAGTGCGTATGATATGCTTCAGCACCCGCCACTGTCTGCCTCTACAGATGCTAAGCAGATTAGATTAGTTCTCCTGGTACTGTTATTACTAGGTGTGGTCCCTTTTTTGTGACATTTGTGTACCAAAATAAAACTGTAACTCTTAAAATACTTAATAGAAAAGGGCAACCTTGCCTCAAGAGATAGAGATTGCTCACAATCTTTTGTATTTTCTAAATACCACAGACCATACCATAAACGCTCCTTAACTTCTGAGAATGCATAGAAATGAACAATAAATTCATTAGACACGTACTTCTTATACCACAGGAGATGTCTTTCCTCTCTTAGTAATAATTTTAAAATGAATGTCCATTTTCTCTAATAGAATAAAAACCTAACTAGTTTTTACATCCTATACCCAAACCTCAGCAATGGAGAACACACCCTACTTCCTGGGGTCTTCCCACAGCTGTGCTCCTTGAAACATCGTTTTGGGGAAAGATTGATGTTCAGAGGGGTTCTGATTCATAAAAGCTGTTGGCCAAGCACTCAACTGTCAGTGTGTGTTTTGGAGAATGTTCCTTTTACCCACCTTGGCACAGTTCTGCCCACACATATGTGTACCATGTGGAAGAAATCCATGTGTCATGGGAACTGTGGAGATGTGTCCTGGGAGTTGTGGGCATGTGTGTGTGTGTCCTGGGAGCTGTAGGCATGTGTGTGTGTGTGTCCTGGGAGCTGTAGACGTGTGTGTGTGTGTGTGTGTGTGTGTGTGTGTGTGTGTGTGTGTGTCCTGGGAGCTGTAGGCATGTGTCCTTGGATCTCTGGACATGTGTGTGTCCTGGGATCTGTGGACATGTGTGTCCTGGGATCTGTGGGCATGTGTGTATGTGTGTCCTGGGAGCTGTGGGCATGTGTCTTGGGAACTGTGGGCATGTGTGTGTCCTGGGAGCCAGCAAACAACGTGAGCTTTAGAAGCACAATTTCCATGTATATGTAATCAATTCTTACTTGTCTGAGAATCAAGAAAAATGCTCTCTTTTCCACTAAGTGACCAGAACTAGGCTGGAAGGACAGAGCTAGTATGTGGTGTAGCAATTAGTTTCTTTGAGGAAAACACCACAATGTTGATTTAAGGATTTACTCAAATGAAAACACTGTGGATATTTCCCAGGCCTAGTAAACATGAAGGTTAGAAAAGCTCCTCTAGAATTCCCATGCACTTCCCAGGGCTCCTCTAGAATTCCCATGCACTTCCCAGGGTTCCTCTGGAATTCCCATGCACTTCCCAGGGTTCCTCTGGAATTCCCATGCACTTCCCAGGATTCCTCTGGGATTCCCATGCACTTCCCAGGGTTCCTCTGGAATTCCCATGCACTTCCCAGGATTCCTCTGGGATTCCCATGCACTTCCCAGGGTTCCTCTGGAATTCCCATGCACTTCCCAGGATTCCTCTGGAATTCCCATGCACTTCCCAGGGTTCTTCTGGGATTCCCGTGCATTTCTCAGGATTCCTCTGGAATTCCCATGCACTTCCCAGGGTTCCTCTGGAATTCCCATGCACTTCCCAGGATTCCTCTAGAATTCCCATGCACTTCCCAGGGTTCTTCTGGGATTCCCGTGCACTTCCCAGGATTCCTCTGGAATTCCCATGCACTTCTCAGGGTTCCTCTAGAATTCCCATGCACTTCCCAGGGTTCTTCTGGAATTCCCATGTACTTCTCAGGGTTCCTCTAGAATTCCCATGTACTTCCCAGGGTTCTTCTGGGATTTCCATGCACTTCCCAGGTTCCTCTGGAATTCCCATGCACTTCTCAGGATTCCTCTAGAATTCCCATGCACTTCCCAGGGTTCCTCTGGGATTCTCATGCACTTCCCAGGGTTTCTCTGGAATTCCCATGCACTTCCCAGGGTTCTTCTGGGATTCCCGTGCACTTCTCAGGATTCCTCTAGAATTCCCATGCACTTCCCAGGGTTCCTCTGGAATTCCCATGCACTTCCCAGGATTCCTCTGGGATTCTCATGCACTTCCCAGGGTTCCTCTGGAATTCCCATGTACTTCCCAGGGTTCCTCTGGAATTCCCATGCACTTCCCAGGATTCCTCTAGAACTCCCATGCACTTCCCAGGGGTCCTCAGGAATTCCCATGCACTTCCCAGGGTTCATGTTCAGGGAAAACCAAACTGAAACATGAAAATGTGTTTCTGTAACAGTAGATACCAGGAAGGACAGGGCTGTGGAAGGAAGACAAGAGCGGTCTGTGGCCTTGGCTGATCTGAGGGCTTCCAGACACAGCACCAAAAACATGAGTAGTAAAGCCAGCAACAGCCGCTGAACTCCTCTTCTGGTGTTTCTTATAAAAACAAAAATAAATGTGTAGTGTCCACCAGGCATTCCACTGCCTGGTATTGCCTCAAGAAAAGAGAAAGCGTCTGTCTTTTCACAAAGCCTGGGGCAGGGTTGTTTGGATTTACATGAACTACTCCAAAGTAGGAACATGTCAAGTATCCACCAACAGGTGGATTCCATGAATGAATTGGTGCCTGTTCGCTCAGTGGTGTGCCACGCAGAGACCCTGACGAAACAGCATGGGTGGGTCTCAGTAGCCATGTCTAATGAAGGAGGCTCATGACAATGTTTCCACACGACAGACTTCTAGGTGACACTGGAATACTCAAGCCTGCCAATAGGAAGCCCAAGAGAACACCTAGCCAGGAGAGAGCAGAAGACCACCTGAGGCTGTGAGAAAGCATCTATAGCTGGATATGACACTAGCTTAGTTGCTGTGCTAGTGCCCTGGATGTATGGCTGTTTCAAAACTTAAACTATGCATCTTAATGTGCTCAGCTTATTGTACATCAACTATATCTAAATAGTAGAACACCATGGCACTAAATTATGTCGAATCACCCTGGATGACACAGGTCTTCCCCAGATACAGTGGACAACAGAGGAGAGACGTTGGATACCCTGTTCTGTCTGTCTCTTACTTACCTGTCCACCTTAAAGCAGGGTCTCTCATGAACCTAGAGCTGGGCTGGCAGTTAGTAAGCTCCAACAAGCTTCCTGCCTATGAGGACAGCCATGCTCGCTATTAGGTGGGCACTGGGGATTTGAACTTAGTTCTTCATGCTTGCTTAGAAAACACTCTTACTTATTGACCCATGTCTCCAGGTCCACATACTAAATTTGATAGTGCTCTTTGCCTTTGCACAATGAACAGAATTCACTGAGAATGAACTATAAGATTGAACTGTTATCTCTAATAAGGAGGGGTTTCAATGAGATCAGTGGGGAAGATACATCTGACCTCTTGCAGATAATAAGCCGAAATAACACTGAACATGGGAGAGTTGTTCTAAACCCCCTGTGTTGTTTTTCAGGGTAAGGCATGAACGAGCCTTGCGAATCATCACCTTACATTTCTAAGATGTTTCCAATCACTCTACAATGCCACATCTACTCATCTTTGAGCTCACCTGAACAGGAGCTTGCCTTTTGTTATTGGAAAAGTTCAGAGAAAGCAGCAATCCCCATACAAAGCCCTAGAAAGTGACCTGTGCTCCTGGGCCAACAGCACAGAGGAAAGAACACTGCAGGGCCATAAACTGACTTCTGCCTCCACAGGGCTATTGCTTTAATCTTGGCCGCTGAGTCTGTCAACATTTTCCTGCCCAGAGTAGAGAAATCTATCATTCAAACCATACAAGCCAAACCTGGACAATGAATTCTCCAAATGAAAGTGTGGAAAATTTCTCAAATATGAAGAACCCATTGAGCCCAGCTGCCTAGAGCACTCATTGAGCAAGAGCTGGAAATGCTGCTTGAAAAGTGACACAAGGAACGGAGAGCCGCCTGCTTAGTATTCTGTAGAAGCTGCTAACCAACACTTCAGCTAGATCTTTGATTGATGAAACTAGAAACAAGCCCAGAATCTACTTTCTGTATTTACCCAGAACATGAGAGATGCCTCCTATGAAGACTAATGAATATAGGATTCAACATTTGGCAAAGACGGAGATGATCCAAGCTGGCTCTGGACCACTAATAATGTTTTTGAAAGATTGGGTTGTTAGATTAATAGTTGTGGAAGATGGACACTATTTATGCAATGTTAAAGCAAACATTTTTATGAACCAAACATTTCCTAAATTGCAAACAAAAATGTGAAACTCTATCTGACACCTGTAGCAAATCTGAGAGCCTTCCATGGTCCAAGGCACAGAGCCATACCCTCTCTGTACACAGGCTCTCTCCCAAGGCTAGACAAAGAAAGGGCACTGTAACTGGATTTTAACCCTTGCAGTCTCCCTCTGGATAGATGTTTCCATCCTTTCCATAGCTATGTGAAGCCAGTTGTCCAGCTTTGTTGTGTCAAGTCTTGTGTGTGTGTGTGTGTGTGTGTGTGTTTGTGTACATGCATGTGTGTGCATTAGGAAGTATGTGTATGCTTGTGTATGTGTTTGTGTGCATGTGCACATGCCTGTGTGTGCGTGTGTGTGCTTGTGTATGTGTGCACACACATATATGTAGTCACTGCACGCTGACTTCATGGAGATCAAGGGCTCTACTTACATCATGCATGGAGTCTAGAAGCTTCGTCAGTTGGTAGAACCTCTGCCAACTCTGTCCAGAACTGTTGGGACACTTGGTGACCATTTTCCTCAGTTCCTTGATGTAATTTGTCCTCATCTCCTCAAATGCAACTTGGCTCTTGAGGCCATCTTTTGGAACTGTGTTAAGGAATACAAACATAAATCCACATGTGAAGAACACAGCTTTATCATCTTTACAGTTCCATAGGCTCAAATATCTTAAACTCACATACTGGTTATGAGGCTGGACTACGTCTTAGTTAATTGTAATTTTGAATAGATATGGCAAACATTCTCTCTCTCTCTCTCTTGTGCGCGTGTGTGTACACACACACACACACACACACACACACACACAGAGAGAGAGAGAGAGAGAGAGAGAGAGAGAGAATGATAACTATTAGACATGGGTTATTACTTCACATATGTTAGCTCCTTTTGTTCTGACACCAATATTATTACATATCTCTCTATTATCCTTCATAGGTGAGGAAACTGGACTGGAAGTGGATTCATTACTATGGAGTGTAAAATAAACCCACTTTCGGCATCTACCTTCTAGACACCATGTTCCACATGGCTCATGGACTGTCCTCAGAATGTCTTCTGAATAGTTCAGGGGCAGGAGAACATCTTTCAGTATCATGGGACAATCTACGACGAGGCTGGTCATGGATGGCAGCATTTTCAAATTCAGGTTTAATTGCTGAAACCATGGGGAATTGGCCACATACCACCTGGACAATGCTGAATACATAGTTTTTATGACTGCCCAGGATCCCTTGACTATGCAGGCACCACATAGAAGTGTGTATTGGTTTGCCCTTATGCAGGGCCAGCATCAACAGTCTGTGCTTCAATGAAAGCTAATGTTCACTTTTAACTTTGATGTAATAGAAAAGGAAAGATCATATTTCTTGTTTGTTTGTTTGGTTGGTTGGTTTAGTTTTTAAGTGGGTAGGTTTTACATTGAAACAGAATTTTCACTTACAAAGACTATTTGAGGAGCTGAGTATGTATGTAGCTCAGTGGCTTGTCTAACATGCACAACACCCTGGGTTCCCTAGCCAGACCGCACTCAGTAGGGAAAACTTTGGGGTTCACAGCATTGTGCAGCCATGGCTCCCATGTCCAATTCCATGCTCTGTTGACAAGAGCCACCTGACAGGACAGATTACAGAGGGTGAAAAGAGGGTCATCAGTGGCATTGCCATTAAAGAAGCCTCTTTGAAATTCGGCTTCCTGCTCATTTTCCAGTGTGGTGGATAAGAGACAATACATAGACTTTAAAACTATGAACAGTACAATTACTGAGAACTGAGGTTTTAGGAGTTAAAGACCTCATGAAGATTCGTCCTGTGATATTAACACTGTGTGTAAGCTTCTAATATAAGTACTCTTATGTTCTTACTGCTTTGTTAAAACTTCCCTTTTTTGTAGATGGCATAAATGGTGATGTCTTGGATCATTAGCACTTTAAAGTAATTACAAAAGAGTTCTGTGTGTAGCTTGTGTGGCCCCAGGAAGCCAGGAATACCACTGTCTCCAAATTAATCTTGTTTCCACAAATAAGGAGGTGAATAAATCATGTGACAAATCAGCCTTCATCATGATGCTAGCCATCACCTATGACTTAAACTATTGAGGCTGTTGACTTATCAATTCCTTACATGTGTTTCTGTAGGAAAGCAAATCTTGAAAAGTTACCACGCACATTCCTGAGGCTTGCTCAATCACAGGCGTGACTTTAAATATCTGACTTTAATGTTAAGAGTTAAATGGCACCATTGTATAAGAAGCTGTTTTTTTTTAAGGTTTATTTATTTTATGTCAGAATGTTACTCCCTGCACATATGTATGCATGTCATATTTGTGCCTGGTGTCCACAGAGGTCAAAAGAAGGCATGAGATCCCAAGAATCGGAGTTTCCAATGGTTGTTATCCACTACATGGATGCTGGGAACCAAAGCTGAGTCCTCTGAAAGAACACTTGCTCTTAATTGCCCAGCCATTTTTTTCAGCCCCTAAGAAATAGTTTCTTCTTAAAAGTTAAAAAAAAAAGAAAACTAAAGAAAGATGGTAATAACTGGCAAGTTGCCCAGTGACCCTAAATCCATGAACTACCAGCATTTTAACTTGAATCTTTCAGAGGAAGCTGAAAGCTTGCCAGGACCCAGCTATGCTGCCCATACCAAAGCCATTCAAACCAAGTCTTTTTCAATGAATACTTATGTGATGGTGCTCTCCGTACATGAAAAATATCATCTCCCACGCAAGGACAGTGTGCCGCTCAGTATGGTGATACTATTTGCTTATATCAACTAGATTAACCAAAGATCACCATATTTCTGGTGCATTCTGGTAGCTGCATTGTCAAAGAATCAAGGTCATATCATCTCATGTTGAGATACTAACACTTACATTTTCTTGCTATAAAAATATATATACTGGGGTATATCATAATATTAACACATATTCTTGAGCTGTAAATATATATATTGAGGTATAGCATCTCAATTTCTCAGCCAACTTTTTTTTTTTAGAAGATGAAACAAATCAACAACTAAAGGGAACTTAAGCAAATCCTCGAATTTTGGATGTCTGCCCAGAATTTCTGAATTTCCTTATTAAGTGCAGCAGGCCTGTTGGAACAATTCCAGAGCCTACATGTTGGAGAAGAGCAGAGAGTCATAAGGTTGAAGTCAGTCTGCTTTCCTCTCTAAGCAAAGGATGTGGAATTCTTGTGCTATCGTTGCTAATTCCTCAGAGGCTGGCCATCCATTATGAAACGTAACACACCTAGGAGCTGGCTTCATGAAGTTCATCACGGAGGAGCAAAGCAAGCTGCCCAAAGCCCGCAGCTTCTGTGATCCCACACTCCTCAGGCACTCCCACCTTTTAATTTTGCTTTTTTCAGAATTGAAAGTACTAAGTTGGAAGCTAATACATTCATTCAGGTAGTTTAAAAATGACATCAGAGGCTGTTAGAGGCTGAAGGGGGGGGGGTAAATGGATATAAACAGAATAAGGCACGAGCTAAGTCTAAGTACTCAAATTTGCAGAGTTAGAGATGGACATTATCAGAAGCATTTCCCTTAAAGTCTGCCTTCCATCTGATGGTTTAAGGGAATATTTTTTCTAAACAAGAATAGCATGTTGCATGGTTTCCCCGTGGAATAAAGTCACGTCTACTAAATTGAAGGATAATGCTTTACAGAGTTACACTCTGGGGCGGACAAATCAGGATTGTGAGGAAGGGCTGGCTTCTTCCCACTCATGCTGTGTAAGAGATGGGCTGGGTGCAATTACCAAGGAATGGCTGGTCTGTGGTAACCTGGGAGGCCTGCACCCTGCCCTGGTCATCAGATTCACTGAAAATAAAGCAAGAGGCTAAGAGTACCTTCCAAAACAAACACAGCTGCAGAGTGGCCCCTCCTGCTAGGTTTGCCCCATGCTCGGGAGCCCACCATCCTGCCCCATCCTCACCAGCCTCCTGCTCCCTGTCATGTACCTCAGTAGCAGCCAATGAGTGGCTCTTAGGAAAGCAGGCAGGCATTGCCTTTGGAGAAGCTGAAGCCCTGAGTCCCAGGCTTCTGCTAATGCCTAAGACTCAAGTAGGACACTGACAAATACAGTGTTCCTTTGGTCTGCTTTCAAATGGGTCTCTTAAACTCAAAAGGGGGGCTCGGAGTGTTAAATTAGACAACGCATGGAAGATACACTAAACTGTGAGGCTCTGCATTCATGAGGCCACATGGTCATCCACAGACCCCTACTCTGGTCTCTTGGTTCAGGCTATCTTCTCAGAACTAGCTGGAACCTTACCTCTGTCTGTCTGCTCTGCTCTGAGCTACCCAGTTCTCCTAGCTGCTATCCTACGGATGATGCTCCCTCATCCACAGTCCTTTAGGAAGCCCAAGTGAGGCTGGGTGTGGACCACACACCTTCCTCTTCATAAGCATCATCCTATTCTCTTTCCTCTCTGCTACTCATCACGACCCCTTACTGTCTCTTGATAGCTAGAACCTCTTGGTTTCCTCAGACTGCTACACCTGCCTCAGCGTTTGCTTCCCTATAACTGTCCCATGTCACCATCCCAGGTCTCCTCTCTATCCCAGATGAACTTCTTCAGATTCTTTCTCCTCTATTTGAAAATTCTCGCATGGTTGTTTGAGAACCAAGCACCCGATACTTTTGCCAAGGCATTTTTGTCAGTCAGAGGGATTGGTCTCCTTCCTGTCCCTCCCTCTGTTCCCTGTATTTCCCCCTCAAACTTGATCAGAGAGAACTTAGGAAAGTTTCCCATGTACCCGATGGTCAACTCCAGTTCTCTTCACTGTTTCTGAACTTTCTCTGTCTAAGCCAATTCACTAGTCATATCCATTCTGGGACCTCCTGGCCACACTCAGTTCCTGACCTCTGTGACACCATGTCGCTTTCCTTTTTGCCATGGCTGTGGCTTTAACAAGAGTCCATTTGCTCTTTGTTCTTTATGCAGGCCATGGCCTGGGACCTGACTGTGCCCCTGCAGGTCTGTGTTTGCACACATTCCCTAGCTGGGGTTGCCCCTTTGGAACTTCTTGAAAACTTGAGGAGGTGGGCCTAACTAGAGGGAGTAAGTCAGTGGGGGTTGGCACCCCTCCTGTCCCTTCCTCTGTTTTCTGTCTGCTACAAAGAAGCTCCCCTGTCATACATTGCTGTTACCCTGAACACATGGGGGCCAACAACCATTGACTGGGATGTTTGACATCCTGAGCCAAAGCCAACCTTTCCTCAAGTTGTGACAGTCAGATACTTGGTCATAGCGGGCCAGTGATCTGCTGTGAGATTGTAGAGTCTAGAATGGCTGTCTAAACAGGACCCGAAGAAACAAAGTATCAAGAGATAACATGCCATTGCTGGAGGGGAGACATTTCAGAGTCTCATACCTAGACAAAGGATTACAGAAAGCTAATGGCCATAGAGAGAAGGACAGCCAGCCTCTCCCAAGGATGAGCCCTTGAGTGGTTATCCAATACCAAGTGACCAGTCTCTAAACCATATATACACAAACAACAAAAATGGACTCACCAGGTTGTATTTATGTATTTGTGTATCTATATGCATATGTAACAATAATAATTAAAGAAAAAGAGGCCATCAGTCTGAAATGGAAACTGGGGTGAAGGGAGAAAACATGGGAGGGTCTGGAGGGACGAAAGAGAAAGAAGGACATAAAGCAATTATATTTTAATTAAAATTTACTAAGTAAAAATAAAGTTAATGTAAAATGTGGATAAAGAATATGTCTCTGATTTGCAATAATTGGTTTATGTTCAATTTTAGTCCTTTTTAAAATAACTTTTTTATTCATATTACATTCCAATCACAACCCCCTCCCTTCTTCCCTCCCAGTCCTGCCCTTGCAAATCCTTCCCCCCTTAATGCCTCCCTTTCTCCTCCTCAGAGGAAGGGAAGCCTCCCTCGGGAACCGCCCCACCCTGGGACAACTAGTCCCAGCAGGATTAAGCACATCCTCAATTTTAGTCTTAATTTTAGTCTATAGTTTTGTTCTAATAAAGTCAGATAGTATAAAAAAAATTCTAACATGGACAGCAGTTCTATTTACCATTTGAGTATCAACTAGGAATAATAATAAATAAATATTTATGTTTCAAACCTGACTACTGATTTTCAGTCTCAGAATTTCTCCATCCTCTGGACACACAGAGTTGGTATAAAACATTTACAGTCCACAAAGTCCTCTCAAAGCTTGCCCTCACTATGGCATTCTGACACGTGGCATCTCCTCCGTTGGTCGTTGTCTCCTGGTTTATCCCTGACTTCATTATGTCTGGTTTATTTTGATCTATTTTCCTCTTCCATCTGGGCAGTTACTGAGACCAACTCTGTCACGATGCTGAATGGACAGCCTTGCTCTGCTCATCCTGCGACTGTCGCTGTGTCTTACGGGATCTGCCACTCACCTGCTGTTCCTCCATCTTTCCCTTAAAGTCAGTTGCCTGATGGTAAGTTTTCAGAATTGCAAACATAGCAATGACCCTGTCACCCTCTGCTCAGAAGTGTTTGATATGATTTAGACTTTTCCATTGGACATTGACTAATCTGGTGCAATCAACATTCCTCCTTTATTCTCCCTGACTCCCAGTGCAATAGGATCAGACGCATCTTGGAAATTTACTGAAGGCATACATAAAATATTTAAAATTAACATTAATGATTAAGCATCTTACTTAAGTCCTCATTCCCACCCCATACACATTCACTCACACTGCCAACAGCAATGGCACAAAGAGACAATGCCTGTGCTCCCCTTGGATCCAATCTAGAACCCTTCAAAGCCCCTGCATTTCAGCCAGGTTATATGTGATCCCTTCATCTATAGAACTGAAGTGTCCTTCTCTGACCCCCCCCTCCCCCCAGCAGACCTCATCACCTCTAATCTTAGTAAATCACCATGTCTCTCAGTGTATCCAAGTTATCTTTGAACTTGTCTTGCAGGATAAGACAAGCTCCCCACAGACTAAGACCAAGTGATTGTACCACATATGCACAACCAGACATTTAACAAATGCTTAGTGGTTGGGTGAGCGTAGGCATGAAGGGCTTCACTGTTTAATACATCCAGCTTTATCATCATCAAGGAATTTAGTTCATGCAAGGCCAAAACCCCTCCTTTCATCTCTTCCACATATGCATGCATTTCTTTTCAGGGGGTGGGTACTAACTACCTGAGCCTCATAAATGGCCACGCTCCTGGAGGGAAGATGATCTGACAGTGTAGAAAGAGTGCCAGGGGAGGCATCAACGTACCTGTGCTCAGTAGCAGCAAAACCTTCATTATGGAGTACTCCTCAAAGGTCAGCTGAAGCCGCACGAACTGAAGGCTGATCTGCCGCATCCCCTGACACAGCTCATACATGGCAGACTGATGCATCTTCTCTCTGCAAAGGAAAAGCAGCCACATACATCTGAGAAGATGGGTCACCATCACGTCTAGCCTGGCAGCCCAGGCAGCTCACCAAGAGCCCTGAGCCAGTTCCCCCTGTGGCTTCAATATGAAGCAGATGTGCAATTTAGAGACAAGTCAGATGCCTTTCCGAGTAAGTCAAGGTTTCTAAAGCACTACGAGCTCCCTGTGAGAACATGGTGATGCTGTGATGAGATCACCCACATACCAGAGCAGCTGTGGTGACGTGGGGTAAAGCTCAAGCCTTGCTGGTTGCTGGTATGACAGACTGACTAGAAAGGACTGGGTTGGCTGCAGTGAACAGAAGGTGGTCATGACTAAGCTTATTTCTACATGGCCTCTCCTACAGAGGTCATGGAGTAGGTCTGGTACTGACTTCACCAATATACTTGACACAGGGAATTAAAGGCAAATTAGAAAGGTAAGAACAAGAAGTAGAATTGGCTCTAGTCAAGACAGACAGCAATGTCACCATATACAAAAATGTTTCCATTCACACAGCCAACCCATCCCTTCAATCCACCACCCAAATGTTTCCATATAAATTCATACATACAACGAAGAGAGGTCTTTCTTTTCTCTTTCCTTGAGGGATAAGCAAGGCATCATATCGTTTTTTAGATGTTTTTCAGGAAAAAAAAAAGTGCCTGTTGGGAGGCTTTGCAAACGTAGCAAGAGATGACTGGTGAAACACGAAAAGAGTTGCCAAGCCAAAGAAAGGGACAGGACGGGCCACAAGGCTGGTGCATTTCTCCAGGTGTATCAAGACAGGTGAGCACCTACGCTGCAGTCCCCTCCCAGGATGCACACCGAGCTCTGCTCAGGTGCCAAGCCTCTTCTAAGAGGTGAGGAGCCCTGAGGGAAATGGGGCAAACTTGGCTCTGGATAGTAATAGTATCTTTCTTCTCCTGTCATAAGCTAAAAGCTATGTTAAGACAATATCTACATAACAGTAGAAGCTTGTAGATCTACTACCAAGAATTAAGCATTAACAAATGCTAAGACCTTTTAAATACTTGCTCTTTAAACAGTTTCATCATGACACAGTTGGGACCTAGTCTCTTCCTGCTGGGTCTGACCTGTCTCTTCCTCATCTAAGATAGGAACAACGAGCTTGATGGATTAGCCTTTGTTCTCAGATGTGCGTGTTAAGTGTGCGTGTGTAAAACGACACACTTCTGTATTGTCATGCTGAGATTGGACGCTAGAGATGACATCCCTCAGTAACTCATTTCCACCCAACATGTAAGTATGAAAGGTGTCAGGTTTAATAGTGGGAACACTAAGTGAAGTCACTCTAGACCTTATAACAGTTTCCTAAAACAACACGTGCAAGAGCATGCGCACATGTGTGTGTGTGTGTGTGTGTGTGTGTGTGTGTGTGTGTACATGAGTGCAGTGGCTGTGGAAGCCAGTGTCATATCTCTTAGAGGTAGGCTATAGACAGGAGAGAGCTGCCTGTTGTAGGTGCTGGGGAATTAAACCTAGCTGTTCTGCAGAAGCAGTACAGGTTCTTAACCACTAAGCTCTCTTTCCAGCCCCTGTTATAATGTTTAACGGTGAGAGGGCACATGGATTCTTAGCTTTTTATTGCTGTTACAAAGGACAATCAGAGAGCACCTTTGCGTGCTTCCTCAAGACAGAGCTTGGCACAGAACTTCTCATCTACCAGCATCGCTTCCTACCAGTGTGGCCCAGGAGAGTCCTTCCATTCCACACCTTCCCAATTATCTGGTCCCAAATATTTTGCCATCTGATGAGCGCATGTTCAAGGGTAACTCATAGTTGCTTTTACTTCCATTCTAGGATCACCAATAGCTCAATGGGTTTTTTCAAATGGTTACTGACCATTTCTTCTTTGGCGATTTGTCTCTTCATGTTCTTACCCATGCCATTTTATTTATAATCCTTCTATCATTATGTCACACTTTCAAAAATAATAACAAGCAGCATTATTAGTCAGGTTCACGGAGCTCAGACTGGCCTCAAACTTGTTATGACACTGGGGATGAGCTTGAAGTTTTGATCCTCCTGCCTTAACCAGAAGGGTTACAGCAGTAGGATTACAGGCACTCGCCACCACACCTCATTTATATAGTGCTCAGGGTTGAAACTAGGCAAGCATTCTGCCAGCTAAGCGACACTGACAACTGCATGGTCCTCCTGGGTTCAAGCAATCCTCCTGCCTCAACATCCAAATAAGTAGAGTAGCAGGCATCTGCCAAGCTTCCCTACCCCTTTGTTCTTAATAGTTTCTTCTTTAACTTGTTTGCATTATTTTCATTCCATCCTCTCCTCTGCCCCAACCCTCAGATCTTCTTCCTCCCTCTCTCTCTTGTCAGGACTTGCTTGATGTCTTTTCTCCAGCTTTGTTTTATTCTGTTGGTTTAAAATTCACCACATGTATTTAATCATCAAAAAGCCAAATTAAAAAAGAAAACTGAGAATCTCCGAGGTTTGCCACTATTCATTCCCAAGTACTTGCCACTTGAATAGCTCAGTTTAATCTGCTTCCATTTACTGTGATGATGGCAGGCTTGGACTTTCCCACCACCACACTGGACCCCTCACCCTCTGTTCTCTCTCTGCTCTTTGCTTTCCTTCCTTTAACTGGATCAATCCGACCTTCCTCTCTGTGTCTGTCTCTCTACTGCATTTAGAAAATGCACATGCTTTCTTTCACACTTCTAATGGTTATTTTTGAATGAAGAGCTTGCATAGTTAAAAGCCTGGAGTTAATTAGAAGATTTCTCCCAGAAACAGGAAACTGTTGACACCACATCATCTTTCTTCTACTGCTTCCCATTCTCCACGATAACTGTCTTCAGGCTTAGATCCATCCTGCTTTCAAGTCACAGTCAAAACCATTTTTGTTCCTCTTAGAGTAACTGGTGTTTTTGTCAATATCACTTTACTGCCTTCTGCAGCACCGAGGGTGGATCCCAGTCCTTACACCTCCAGGCAAGCGCTTCACTGGGTGGCTCCAGGCCGGCCCCACCAGTATGTCCAGGTGTAGCAGGGTCTTTGCACATCGGCACTTCCTTTTCACCATGCCTCACTTCTGCATTCCATTTCATACTTATTAAAGAACATGTTTTAGTGATTCTTTTAGCTGAAGTCCTCGTCTCAACTTATCTCAATGTGTCAAAACCTGACTACTTGGATGCTTTCCAAAGCTCCAGATTTCTAGCTTGACAAGTAATTTCTCCCAGAACTTTAAGTCTACTATTCTATGAAGCCTGGGCCTCCTTCCTGGCTTTGGGAAGAGCCCCATATAGTCTTGAGTTTTCTTTGGTAGCATTATGTTTTTCTCCTTAACCCATGCCTGCGCCTTCACTGTGATGTGCCTAGGGGCTGACTGGTTTGTACTTCTTCTATCGGAGGCACAGTGCTGTTGCTGACGTGTAGGCATCTGTTCAATTCGGCCTCTTCACACAGCATCCTCGCTCCAGCCCCATCCTTGAGCTCTTACTGGGATGTCAGCCCTTCTCATCACCTCTATGTTAGCTCCGCTTTCGTTCACACCCTTTTCTTACTATCTTCTTTCTAGGTGATTTTTTTTCCACATCTATTTTCCAACTAAATATTTTTCTTTGTCTATTAAACCCACATGTTAATATCTATAGTTTATTCATTGTTTATTATTTTTGAGAATTTCATGCACAAGTACTGTATATCATGTTCAGCCTTCTCTGTCCCCCTCCAACTACCCCTGTGTACCCCGAATCACTGTCAAATCCATGACCTCCTTTTAAAATTAATCTTATAATTAAATCAGTAATTAATTTCTTTAATTTTCTTGTTACTTATACTAAGTTCATTTCATGTTGCTGTGTATAGTTCTTGAATTTTGGCAGTATTTGTTGTGTTAAGAAGCAAAGATGTGCTATTGTTATTCTTGTTACTTGTACTATGAAGTCCATATCATATTGCTGTGATTTAGGGCTTGAATTTCAGTGGTGGTTTTCGCCACGTCAAGGAGTGAAGATGTCCTCCTCTTTAGTTCTTTCAGAAACATCTGTGACTTCCCATAAGGCATTTCTTCTCTTATGGTTATAATGCCACCAGAAATTTCAACGTGCTTCTTTTTATAGTTTCTTTCAGATTTTCAAGCTCATTTTTAGGATGCCAGGATGCACATTTAGCACACACTTTGGCATTCCTTGTCTTCCCCATGAACCTGTATGGTACTGGCTTGTAGAAGGAGCTCTATGGGAAGTCCTGGCAGTGAGAACTGCCATGACTGCTAAGTGCCTTGCGACTTCTGGACCAGTTTTATTGCTAATTCCTCATCTTCAGTGCTTTTGCTAGGACATATGTAGTTAAATTTGGATTCCACTTGATGTGGTGGAGGCCTGTTTCCTTATTTCATTCTGCTCCATTTCCGTGTCCCTGGGCTAGTCAAAGAGTAGCTGAGTTTTATTGTTCTTGGTAGCCAAGTCATGGGGCTCTATCCCAGGCCCCAACCCAGCTGGAATTACAGCATTTTTTCCTGTTTGTGTTCTAATATGAACTCCTAAAGCAGATGTCTGCACCCCTTCATCTGTTGGCTAATTGGAGCTTTAGCTCAAAGTTAAACAGATCTGCCCCCTCACCCCAGTGCCTCTGTGGAAGTATGGAGACCAGAAAACCTCAGCTGATGTTCCTCATGTTCCATCTACCTTGCTTTTGGAAACGTGGCCTCTCATTGGCCTAAGCTCACTGGCTGACGACTTTCATGGATCTACCTTCCTCCTCTCCCCAGCCCCTGGGCTTCTATGTGCGCACCACCATACCTGGCTTTTCATGTGGGTTCTGGGGATTGGATACATGTCCACCTGTTTACAGGGAAAGCTTGTAACTAAGGAGGCTATCTCTCCAGCTCTGCTTGCTTCTCCTTTTGAGGTTGTCTATGCATTTAAGAGGGTCTTTTTTGTTTTGTTTTGTTTTGTTTTTTTGTGCAAAAAATTCTATGTGTCTATGAGGGAGAAATGGCTCAGTTCGTTTCCACCATTCAGTTTTTTACGAGATTCTTAAACAGTATCCATGTGTAACAAAGCATCTTAAAAGTCAAAAGTAAAAAGATTCTAAGTATCAGCTTTTTCTCTGTATTTAGTTCATGATTGAAGAAGAAAAGGAAGAAGAATGGGAAGTATATAAAGCAAGGAAGCGAAGGCATACACATCTTCATATGATGGTGACAGAAAGCTGTCAGGCTACTGGTAACTTACGATTATTAAGTGGCTCCCAAATAAAATATGACATTCATGAAGATTTCAAAAAGTGAGGAGAGGGGGTATTCAGGAGACTAATAAGTGTGCTCATGATGTTTGATATAAATATGAACTTTACATTGACTTCTGAAAGTGTCCTTATATGTAGAATGGTGTGTGTGTGTGAGAGAGAGAGAGAGAGAGAGAAAGAGAGAGCGAGCGAGCGAGAGAGAGACACAAAGAGAGACAGATACAGAGAGAGACAGAGAGACAGAGAGAGACAGAGACAGAGAGAGAGACAGAGAAAGACAGAGACAGAGAGGCAGACACAGAGAGACTTTACATTGCTGTGGAGGTTAGAGGACAACTTAGCGTGATATCCTGAGGAGGAAGGTGCCATCCACCTTGTGTGTTTGAGACAAGGTCTCTTAGTAGCTGGCTTCCTGAGTGGACTAAGCTTGGCTGAGTAATCCCAGGGATCCGATCACTACCTTTCTAGCATGAGGATTATAAGCCACCATTGCACCTGGCTATTTAATAGGAGTTCTGGGATTCAACCTCAGGTTCTAGTACTTATGGGACAAGCACTTTACCAACTGAGTAGCTCCCCAAGCCACTCACACTTTTTGCTAGCCTGCCCTTCCTTTTCCAAAGGGGAGCAAGCCCTTTTGGGTTTGCATGGAGTTGCCACACAGCTCCAGAGGCTCACAGTCCTGTGACTTCTGAGACCCAGGCTTTGCACTAGCAACACTCAGATACCTACATTAATTCCAATCTTGTATAGATATAGGAAAGAACCTTGCGGAAGTTCCCAATGCATAAAGTACCGTGTGAAAGTTAGTTCTTTAAAAATATAATTGCAATAGAGAAAATATTTCTAGAGAAGTCAGCACTCATTTTGGTTGAAGCAAGCCAAGAAAGCATCAAATTCTTGAAATGAATTTTCAAGGAAAAAAACCATGTTATTATTATCACTTCTATATATAGGCCAGTACACCAGGGGAAGAGGAGAGACAAGGCAGATGTTCACAAGGTAGAAGTGACTTGCTTAGTGCTGAACACAAGAAGTAAACACCTTCATGTCAAAGTGTTTCTGTTACTAAGACGTGTTAGCACAATATCCACACACAGAGCAAAGGTTGGAGAGATGCAACCCTGTCTGGAAGCACCTGAGAGGGCTCGTGCGTGTGTGGCAATACACCTAAAGAAAGTAGTTTTTGTCACGTGGGTATGAACTGAGCCCATTAACTCTTTGTTGAAGAGTCTTGCAGCCTACATGGCTGTGTTTCGGGACAGTTCCTACATGCAAGAGTTGAGTTACTTCTTGCCAACTCTCATTACAACTTGTAAGGAACTATCAGCGTGTTTATCAGGAATGTTGGATGTGAGGAAGCCATTATCCAAACTCTGATGTTTTACTTTCTCGGGCACTTTGGCCCACCTTTCAGGTCTGTCCTCTACCATCCAACTGCACAGAGATCTCCAGCATGAAACTGATTTTGTAATCAATGAATCCATTGCTTATCCTTTATTCTTCATTATGTAGTAGAACTTGTGTGCTTCCAAATCCCTTTGCAAAAGAGGAAGATGATGCAGTAAGTCTAGCTTAAAATTCATGGAAGTAGGCTGGCCACCTCACAGACACTCTGAAGTTCATCACAGTATTTTGCACAATTATATTTCATGTGCAGAAAAGTACTTCAAAAGAAGTAGAAGCAAGGACAATATTTTGGCATGATACTAGTATTAAAACTTCTCTGCCTTTGCAGAAAGATTCTATTATATGATTTTATTCATTTAATGTTTGCATCTTGTTTTGAACTAAACAGTCAGGTATCAAGTGAGATTGTACTTGACTACTTTGGGAAAGAATAGGAACTCTGTATCCTGCCTTTAAAATCCAAAAGTAAATGCACAGCTCCAAGTCAGCCTTGAACAGTAGACTGAAATAGAGGGGGCAAGGAAGTGGAGTTACAGATGACTGTGAGCTGACTCTGTAGGTGTTGGGAATCACACCTGGGTTCCTAACTGAGCCATCTGTCCAGCCCAGCATGAACGGATCTTTATGTTGTACACCAAGTCAAATAAGTTTGTCTGTCACCAATGACAAACACTGTATGGTTTCACTTTTGTGGGGTTCTCTGAGTAGTCAAGTAGAGTAGGGACTTGGTGATTATAAGAGACACAGCTTCAGGCCAGCCAGTGGTGGTGCATGCCTTTAATGCCAGCACTCGGGAGGCAGAGGCAGGTGGATTTCTGAGTTCAAGGCCAGCCTGGTCTACAGAGTGAGTTCCAGGACAGCCAGGGCTACACAGAGAAACCCTGACTCAACCCCCCCCCCCAAAGACACAGCTTCAGCTTCGTGCGATGTGAAATTTCCCTTGATTAGCTGCACAACTATGCGATTGTATGTCACTCCCCTGAGCTGCACACATGAAGGGTCAAGACGGCAAGTCTCTTATGTACTTTCATCCCTACCAAGTTTGGGGGGAAAAGTGACTGTTTCCAAATCATCATCTTACTATATACTCTGACAGAGATTACGAAACTAAAATTGTGTTTAATCATTTAGCTTCTGCCAAGGTTTGTGGGTTGCTGTTTCTCCTTTTATATGACAAAGACATCTTGTCTCCATTTCCACAGCTTGCTCTGTCTTGCTGTCTTGTCAGTCCTCCATGTCTGTGTGTTTTACTGCAAGCCATACTCGAGATTTTTAAAAGTTCTTTAATAAACCATGGTTACAAAAGGTCACCTGGAAACTGTCTCCAGGGTCCTATTTGTTATAGTCCTGAAGCCTTATGGGGAAGACGAAGATAGGTTCCATGTCTCATTTATGTCCTCCATAAACTGCCATTTAATTGACATAACCTTGTCTCGATGGCTGATGTTCTCAATGCCTAAGGACAATAGTTTGGCAGCTCTGCCACCTGTGGGGCCCCAGGAAAAGACTGACAGTGCTGTTTATTCCAGACTCTTTGGCAACTGTGCACCAACCTCTCTTCTCACTTACACACCTCTGAGGTGTGTAAGTCAGCACTTTGGGAAGTATTGCAAAAAGACTACTAAAATAATCCACAGTAGACCCTGCAAAAGACCCGAGGGACCGCCCGCACTGTTTTATCTGCCCTTCTCAAGACAGGGCATATATCATTCCATGATTGGTTTTCATAGGGCACATGAAATGTTCAAAATGATGTGAGGTGATCTGCTAATAAATATCTCACAGTGATGGGTATAGGTGAATCTAAGCTTCCAGCAGCCGTGCTGTTGAACCAGGGTGAATGCCCTTGAGTTTCTGGACTCTCAGGAGCAGCTCCATCATTAAGGACATTTGGCTTTCTAGTAGCCAGCTAAAACGTCAATACATTGCCTCTAGGACCTTGTGCAGTATTTTGTCATGAGGCAGCATGGGTCTTGTAACAGTGAGTCAAGTAACTTGAGATCACAGCAGATCAGGACACTACACACTACATCATCAGGTTGGGACACAGCAAACATTGTGTTCTATGGACAGTGTAACAGATGTCTCCTGACTGGTGCTTATTATTAAAAAAAAAATACACAAAATCCAGCATTTAGAAACCGCCCCTTCCTCCAAACCTTAACAGGTATAAAAATTACCTCAATTTGAAACTTCAAATTATTCAAGTTTACTGTTTCTCCTCCCAACAATGGTCACACATATTTTGCTAGCTATGCTCTCGATTCGCTCTCCTTAGGATGTAGAGAGTGTCTGCCGTGGGGAGCTCAGCCGTCAGGTCCTGAGAGCTGCATGAGAACTGTGTCTGCTCTTACTTTCCTGGACTGGTGCCTTGGAGAGAGACTGGCAGCACAGGGTCTCAGAGACATCTATTTATTTTCCAAATGTCTCACAGTGCATTCAGTACTAGTTAGAAAGCAACCTGATGTTCTCTTTGTCACCTAAAAGGATGCCCCCCCCCCCGACAAAGAAATGCACTTTCATAAAGCCATCGTTGGACCTCAATTTCTGCTGACTTCAGTGAATGATAATTAAAAACAGTACGTGACAAAAACTGAGAAGGGGCCTGGTGACAATCATGGAAGTGTAGGGAGAAAGTTCCATGAATATTATACATGACATCTAAAAACATTCATTCATGATGAAACATAAAAAAATACTTAATATAGAGAACAGGGTGATAGATCCTACAGGTGAAGTACTTTAGCCTGTAAACATGGGGAGCTAAGCTTGAACCCTCAGACCACATGCTAAAAAATTAAAACAACAACCTAAACGACACCAGGTGTGGTGGCATTCGCTCAGAATCTCAGTGTTGGGAAGGCAAAGACAGGTAAGTGCTTGGCGCTTGCTGGCCAGACACCCTCAGCAAATTGGACAGCCCTAGAACAAAAGACCCTCATCTCAAAAACAGACAAACAAACAAACAAACAAACAAACAAACAAAAACAAGGTGGACAGCACCTAAGGAATGATGGCACCTGAAGTCCTCTGGCCTTCAGAGACATGCGTATGACATGCACCTGCACAGATATTCATAGTGTACCAATAAATGCCTAAGATAATCAGCGGTCCCCATCAGGTACCAGTATAGTTTGGGGTAAAAGAGAGCAAGCACACAGCCAGAGCTACCTGCAGGGGCTCGGGTTTTACAGCATGTGAATGGGGTGACTACTGAACTGTAACACACAAATGCTGAACACTCTCTCAATTCACTTCCTCCATCAGCTCTGCCTCTCCCCAGGCCATTAACAAGGTGACTGACTTGAACAAGGTGACTTCTGAGCAGCTTTTCCGGATGACTTCTTATGTCACAAAGATATGTGTCCCCGAGGTGGGTGGCTGAAGACACCATAGTATGGTCAAACAGGGATGGCGAGGGATAAAGGGAGCCTCAGATCACCATCTGCACCAGCCCTGGGCCCTTGGGGACGGCCATGCTGGTACATGCCAGCACTCTGCTCCCACAGGAACGAACTGGACTGTTTACGATGTAGCAAACTGATCTTACTTTTAAAGATTTTGCTTATTTTTATATTTTGAGCATTGATGTTTTGCCTGCATGCGTGTCTGTGTGCTGGTGTGAAATCCTGGAATTATGGACAGGTGTGAGCTGCCATGTGGGTGCTGGGAAATAAACTGAGGTCCTATGGAAGAGCAGCCAGTGGGTTTTTTTTGTTTTTGTTTTTGTTTTGAGACCTATTTTTTAAATAGAAGCAGGACTTGGTTATGTAGACTAGGCTTGCCTAATGTAGTTCTTTTGTTTTTTGATATTGTCTTTATTTACATTTCAAATGTTATCCCCAAAGTTCCCTATACCCCCCCCCCACCCTGCTCCCCTACCCGCCCACTCCCACTTCTTGGCCCTGGTGTTCCCCTGTACTGGGGCATATAAAGTTTGTAAGACCAAGGGGCCTTTCTGCCCAATCATGGCTGACTAGGCCATCTTCTGCTATATATGCATCTAGAGACATGAGCTCTTGGGGTACTGGTTAGTTCATATTGTTGTTCTACCTAAAGGGTTGTAGAACCCTTCAGCTCCTTGGGTAATTTCTCTAGCTCCTCTATTAGGGGCCCTGTGTTCCATCCTATAGATGACTATGAGCATCCCCTTCTGTATTTACCTGGCACTGGCATAGCCTCACTCGAGATAGTTATATCACGGTCCTTTCAGCAAAATCTTGCTGGCATATGCAATAATGTCTGGGTTTGGTGGCTGATTATGGGATGGATGCCCGGGTGGGGTAGTCTCTGGATGGTCCATCCTTTCATCTTAGCTCCAATCTTTGTCTCTGTAACTCCTTTAATGGGTGTTTTGTTTTCTATTCTAAGAAGGAATGAAGTATCCACACTTTGGTCTTTGTTCTTCTTGATTTTCTTCTGTTTTGCAAATTGTATCTTGGGTATTCTAAGTTTCTGGGCTAATATCCACTTATCAGTGAGTGCATATCAAGTGACTTCTTTTGTGATTGGGTTACCTCACTAAGAATGATATCCTCCAGATACATCCACTTGCCCAAGAATTTGCAGCCAGTGTTCTTAACCATTGAGCCATCTCTCCAGCTCCTGATCTTTTTGATTCTTGATTTGAAAAGGAAATTTATAAAATCCTCACTCTAATCATAAACTTATTCCAAGACACTTCTTAGAAGGTTAAGTGGAAGCAACGGTTACTTTAAGGTTTAAATTGTGGTCTGCAGGGCCTAAAGCTGAGTTCTAAAACACAGAACAGGCCTAGCACCAGGGAATGTTCAATAAATGCTCACTAGCTTAAGACTCGTTACCCCAAACTACTATCTAGTTGGGCTGCTGTATATACAGCTGCACATTTCCGATCCAACCAAAGTGCATAGAAACTTTTTTCTCATCATTATTTTGTGGGCATTATGGTAGGATTTCACTACCATCCCAATGGTTTTAGCCAGAAAACATCTAAAGGGTGTCTGAAGGGTGAGGGAGGGGGTGCGTCATTTGCACCTGTAGATCTGGTATCCATGGGCGTCCTTTAGTGATCAACACTCTGACATGAAGGGACAACAAGAAACATAGAAAGGAGATTTTTAAAAAAATCCTTACTGACTAGCAAGAGTTAATTTTTCAACTACCATGTCTTGGTTGTAAGCTCTAGACATCAACAGAAGACAGGAAGACTCCGAGGTGAGTCTTCCTTCATGCATACACATTGTGGATATAAAAAAGCCATTTAGTTTTAATGAGTGACTCTAGATACTTACTTGTAAGAAGGAAGCATAAAAGGCAAGGGTTTTCCCCAATCCCTATGGAAATTGTAGAATTCAAACAAAGCTAATTACCAACTTATGAATGTCATAGTCTGTTTAGGTAAGACCTGGGGACAAACACTTGTCCCTCACTGCAGCACAGATCTGTATCCCCAGCCCCTGATGGTGTCAGCTTTCCTAAAGCAGAAACCATGTGATCCTAACATCCAGGACCTGGGGCTGTGAGGAAGGACCTCCGTTCTGGTGAGCCTGCAGTACAGCCATCTTCCTGGGAGCCTTGCAGAGTGTCAAGGACATTATCTAAGCCTGGTGGGTGTAGATGCTGGGGCAGAAAAAGCTACAGGGCAACTCTGCTTGTGTTTCACAGCCTTCCTTTACTGGGAAAGTCTCACTAGCTGAAGAAAATATATGCTAAGAGCCAAGCTTTGTTACCAGAGACACTATTTCATCTGGTAATGAAACTGGATCGTAGGTGTCAGTTTTGGGATGCCATAATTCCAGACAATGGGGACTTCTTTTGTTTCAATTATTCTTTAAAAGCCAGTGCATTGTCTGCTTGGGCAGAAAAAAAAGAAAAGAATGTTCAACTCAATTAATTTATTAGGCATTGGTCATGTGTCCCCTCTTATTACTGAGTCTGAACATCTGTCACAGAGTAGATTTTGTTCAGGACATTATGAACAACTGCATCATTCATTACTGGGAAAAAGAAGTGTGACACCACTCAAACACTACACCAGGCGTGACATCCATTTCCCATAAGACATGCATATTGCATGATGCCACACACATGGGGCCTAGCCTCAATGTTTATTTGGTTTCTCTGTTTATATAAAATCACTACTAAAGGTGGCCAGGAAATACGGAGCTGTATTTTCTAATCTTCCCCTTCCTGCTGATAGTCAGAGTCAAGGGGTGTGTTGTTGTTCTTTAATGGCAAAGGATTTGTTGAGGCTTTGGTCCTTGTTGCCTAAAAGCAATGCATGAAGATGAGGATTTCTAATGTGTTAGTTCCCTGTGTCTCAGGCAGGTCTCAAGCTCAGCTCACAGGGCAGCCTGGCTAAAAAGAGGGGGTGATCACAACCAAAGGTCCTTCACTGTGAAGTTCCACACAAAGCATTGGTTGTGCATGGAGGCTGCCATCCAGTGTCAGGGACATTACCTAAGCCTGCTTGTGATGTGACCTGCTCCCAAATACGTTTTTCTGGCTTATATGAAAAGTAGTTGACTATAAATGCAACTGTGTTCCAAGTTCCTTACCAGTGTGATTAGATTAAGAGGTGGATCTTTTCCTGGGTGGTTAAATCATGACATTGGGGTCTGTACTAATTATTAATCTCTTTGCATTTGCTATAATCAAATACCAGATGAGAAATAACTTACGGTAAAAAGGGTTGATTTGGTCTTACAGAGTAAGAAGGCAAATAGACTATGACATCAGGGGAGGTATGTGGAAGGGTTGTGAGAACAGTGGCTAATCACACTGCATTCCCAGTCAGGAAGCAGAGAGAGAGAAAATGGAGAAGCTATATGAATCTTCCTACCAGGCCCCAACTCAAGGTCCCCTCGCTGGAACCAAGTGTGCAAGCCCACATGGCACAGTTCACATTCAAACTGCAATAAGGTCTTTATCAAATTGACAGGTGCAACGTTCTTTTTTGGAAGGAGGCACAGCATGTCTTCTTCTGAGAAGGACTGCTGTTTGGGAGCAATGGCAGCCATGGAGGGCCATTTGGAGCAAAAAAGAAGCCCCTCACCAGATACCAAACCCGCTGTCCGGTGGCTTGATTCTGAACGTCTCAATCTCCAGAACGGTGAGAAACACATTTTTTTTTTTTTTGCTTGTAAATTACTTAGTCTTTGGAATTTTGTTATAGTAGCACAGACAGACTGATGTAAACAATGACAGAAAAACTAATAAAGCAGTGTTGCTCATAAAGTGGGGTTATGTTGGGAACAGGGACTTCCAGGAAGGACCGTGACTGGTAGTGTTCTGAGAACAAATTTTCCATTTAGGGAAACCATCTCACTGTTTCCATTGGAGCCAAGCAGCCACTTTGCCCCAGAAGTTCTCTTCTGTCCAGAAAACCTATGAGTCCTCTGTCTTTCTTATTTTGAAAGTTAAGATAATGGTCTGTAATATTTTTATCTAATAGATGCTGATCTGATGATTCATTTGTGCCACAAGAGACATGGTGTGGCTGCAAAGCCGAAGGGTGGGAAGGCAAAGTGTGAGGTACAAAGATGGGGAAGGAGAAAATGGGGTGGGAGTGGGAGGTGGTGTCCTCTGCATGGAGGGGACAGCCACTAGAGTCACAATGGTCATGTTCCCTTTCTATTCCTGAGTATCCATCTGTGTATGTCACCTGTCATCTAGCATCATCATGCTAGTCCTCCCTTGGGCACCCATGTCTCATATGTCCTGTAGTCCATCAACCATGCTGTAGGACAGTAGGGGACAGACTACATTATTTACTCTTCTGTTTTTGTATTTTGGGTTTTTTGGGGGGGCATAATCATAAGGCTTTGAGTGCTGTAGATATTCTGCATATTTACTGCTGACTGGCAAGTTGATAGTCACTGCTCATACATTTTTTAATTCTTTTTTGAGGAGTGTATGATGCCTCTGCATTATGAGAGTACATGTGTGTGTACATGTATGTCCCAGTATAGGTGTACGTTTATAGTCAGAAGAAACCCTCAGGTCTCGTTTCTTGCCTTCCAGCCAATTTTGAGACAGGGTCTCTGTGCACTGGCTACATAGCCATAGGAGGACTCTCCTGTTCCCATCTCTCATCCAGTTGTCCACGTGGCGGCTTTCCAGATGTGTACTACTGCACCCAGATTTAAGTGGGCTCTGGGAACCCCAACCCATGTCCTCATGCTTGAATGGCAATCGTGTTACCCTCCGAGCCATCTTCTCAGTAGCAGCCATAATGTTTAGTGAAGTAATAAAGAGATTAAATTTTACATCCAGGGAAGTGAATAAGATATTCACTTATGTTGTCATTTAGAAAATTATGCTTCAGCCCAAAACAACCAATCCCAGCAGGCTGAATGTGAGATACAGATGATACACGTAAATCAACTACTTCTCATCTAAGCCAGACTAAAGGAAGGACTTAAAATACCAAATAAAACAAAGACAAAAAATATCACTCTCCTAATGTTTTGGGGGAAAATGGTTATTTTAATAGAATGATTATGTAATATTATTTATAAGAAGACAGCGGTTTGTTATCTTTATTCTATTTTGTGGTGTTGGGATTGAACCCAGGGCTTTATGCATGCTAAGTCAGCACTCTTCTGCTGAGTTATATCCATACCCCTGTGGTTATTTTTAAATAAATTAATAGATTAATAGTTCTAAAATTCTCTTTGGGCAATTATCAATAGATTTAAAACTTCTATAAAGGAAAGGCTCTTGTACTTCTCAGTGATTTTGAGAATATAAAGGGGTTTCATGGTTCAGCAGTGACTGCTGGTGGCTTAGTTCCTGATATAGATTAGAAATGAGTCTTATGTCTCTAGTTGCATATGTAGCAGAGGATGGCATAATTGGCCATCAATGGGAAGAGAGGCCTGGTCTGGTGAAGATCATATGCCCCAGTATAGGGGAATGCCAGGGCCAGGCAGCAGGAGTGGGTGGGTTGGGGAGCAGGGCAGGGGGAGGGTATAGGGGACTTTGGGGATAGCATTTGAAATGTAAATGAAGAAAATATCTAATAAAAATTTTTTTTTAAAAAAAGAAATGAGCCTTAGCAAAATAAGCCATTCACTTGACCACAGCAAAGCTGTTAGCAAGACTGAGCCTTTAAGGTTGAGCTCTTTGCTGCTACCATGGTATCAGATGTGAAATACAACTGATTTAAATGTGGAACTAAAGTCCTAGTTATTCTAAGAAGATTCAGTGGTGCTATCTATACCCTGGTGTGTTTCCACTTGTTTTAAATGGTAACTTATGAGAGATGATGTGTGACTGGGTAGCAAGGGCTCCGTGTTATAAAGCACAAGAACCATTATGATGTTTCAAAGGCTTACACTATAGCCTGAAAGGGAGCAGTCTTCACTTAGCCAAAGAAGCTGAGCTCTGGGCTGAGGGAATCTTGGGTCCTCCTCATTAAACAAAGAGGGAAAACAACACCATCATTACAGAGGTGGGAGGATTAAGAACATCGGTGTCCGTGAGCCCCCTCGAAGGCCCCACACGCCTCACGATTACTTTGCCCCCCAGGGTCCACAATGATAGAGAGACATCACAACTTAACAAGATGAAGGCAGGGAGTTCATCAGCTGCCCAATCCCCCTGATGCCAATGGAGTACTGACATCTTCTGTCCCGGGGCAGAGCAGCACAGAGACGCTGGCCACATCTGGGGTGTGCTGCCCCCTCAACAATGGATGGCATCTGTCTTGCTTGTTTCCTTCATTATATACTTACTTTTGGACAGGAAACTTCTGGTTATGTCAAATGATGCTTTGCTAAAGCAGACACATGGAAGGATGTCAAGTGATGAAAGCTTCTTTGATAACAACACACGTGTATTGGTTCGCCTTACATTGTGTAGCTGAGCCCCATTTGTCATGACTCCATAGAGAGAAATGCACCAAAAAACTTCTGGTGGTGTACTGGCAGTTTCTTACTGCTTTCAGGGATTTGGGCTGATTGGCAGAATGTCAGCTGATACAGACTCAGATGAGGTTTTGGTAAGACAGACTCATGTGGTAAGTCAAGACTCTTGGGAGGACATGTGATATTTGGAGGGAGTATAAGTAGGATTCAATGGACAGTGGGGGGACTGCATAACTAGCTTTGCAAGTCTTCACTAGCTGATCTTCACTTTGGTGAGAGAGGTGTGATAAAGAACTCCTCCTGGAGCCCCACCCCCACACTCCCTGCTGACTCGTGCTGGGGCTGAGGCCTGGCTGTTTCTCTTTATTTATTTATTTATTAGATATTTTCTTTATTTACATTTCAAATGCTATCCTGAAAGTTCCCTATACACCCCCCCCCCCGCTCTGCTCCCCTACCCGCTCACTCTCACTTCTTGGCCCTGTACTGGGGCATATAAAATTTGTAAGACCAAGGGAGTGGCTGTTTCTGCTAGGTAATGTCGCTGTTGCTGATTTGTGTTCGCTATCCCAACACTACCAGACTGGACTGCTGGTACACTTGTAAAGTGTTTGAGAGTGGATGGAGCCCCAATGCTGATTCCAATGAACCGAAGTGCTGATTTTCTGTCAATGCAGACTGGATTTGCTCCAAAGAACAATTTCTAAACAATTCCTAATAACCTTTCTTTTCCACTACCTCTGGTGGGTAGTGGGCTAAAAAGGAGATTAAAGCATTTAAGAACCCATATTAAAAGTAGGTTTTGAAAAAAAAATCAAAGCTTACATACTTTTTCAAAAAATTATTTGTGTGTGTGTGTGTGTGTGTGTGTGTGTGTGTGCGCGCACGCGCGTGTGCGCACACATCCACATTGTATACCTTGTGGTTGTTAGAGGACAACCTTTCCTTCCTTCCTAGTGGGGTCTAAGAATCAGACTCAACTGTCCAGGTTGAGTGTAAGTGCCTGTACCTGTTGAGCCATCTTGCTGGTCCTCTGTTTGTTCCTTTAAGAAAGAGTCCAATGCTCTTGGAAACAATCCCCTCTTCCAAGCTCTTCTACATATGGCCCACTTAATAAAATGAGCTTGGGTGTACGGGACCACAGACAACCAAATTCATCTTTCCTGCATGGCGCAATGAAAAGAGATAAAGTCATGTGATCCCTGTTCCACTCTAGACTTGTCTAAAGCCAAGAGCTGAGGAAGTTCTTTGTGCATCAGGTGATCGGCACATCAGCTCCCCTCTGTCAAGGGTTGGCCATACCATCAAAATGATCATTTCTGCTCTTTGCATCCTGTCACATCTGTAGGTGAAAAAGCCTGGAGTCCTCTTTAGTTAATGAGTTGAGTTTTAAAAATGAATTAATATTGTAGTCGTAGGAATTGAATCAGAACTTTGCATGCCAGGCAAGTGCTCTACCATGGAGGAAAACCCCAAACTCTTGTAATCTTTAGTTAGAAACAGCCTCACAAGTTGTCCAGTATGGCTTACACTTGCCTTAAACTTGTAATCCCCTTGCCTCAGTCTCTAGAGCAGTTGGGATGAAAACCTAAGTCACCATGCCCAGCTTTTTAAGGAGCATCTTTGTCTATGAAGACACTGAAGCAGCACAGGGCATACGTCAACTCTCACAGTGTCTTCTGAGCCCAGCACACAACTGGCTTTCTCATGTGGAACAAAAGTGAAATGAAGAAGCCCAAAACTAACCACACACATGCTGGTCACCCCAGGGGTGCAGCACTCCTGCACAGTCTGCAACACAAGGTCATGGTGGGAATTGGATAGTGCAAGTCCCTATTTCATCAAATTAATCCACTGTCCTTAGACAGGGGACTATATGAAATTAAACTGAAAAGAACAGACATTACACTTCATCTCAGCCCAAGGCCCCGAAGCCATCAGCTTTAACTGACATATTCCTTGCCACCTGACCCAACCCTGCAATAGAATTGCTGCAGAGAAAATAATTTTTGTCTATAAAAATTTCAGTGAAGACACTTAGTGATTTTATTTATATGGAAGAGTGCTCTGAGCGGAAGGGAACAAAGCCCTGTGAGCACGCTAACCGAGGAAAGCAATATGCTAATATCCAAGGCACAGCGCTTTACAGATAATGCAGGATCTTAAATTGTTGTTGACTTTTATTCAAAGTGGAAACAGGCTCCCTGTACTTAGGCAGCATGCAGCCCAGCCGTGTTTCTTAGATCCCTGCCACTGTCTAGGATCCCAGGACAGTTACGGGCAACTATTCTCAATCTCATATTCATCTTGCCTTCATTTCCTCCTCTCCTCCAAATCACCCAGCTTCATTAACTCTTCAGAAAATTTCTCAAGTGCTCTACAAGAGACATCGTGTAAAAATGCCGAACAGATGGGACTACTATTGAAGTAAAATTTAGATAAAGTCTGCAGGAATGACTCCATTCCAAAGTTCAGAGCCGTTGAAAGGACCCAAAAGCACAAGAGGGCAAGCTCCATTGGACTCTCACTTCTGAGCCTCACACTGCTGGAATGACTATCAGCAAACCAAAATGACTTACCAAGTGCCAAGGATGTATGCAGCATTTTGTTAAGACACTGGGGCTGATGTTTAAAAGCATACTTTCTCACTGGAATAGTCAGTGTGCAGAGAGTAAGGCTGACATAGAAATGAACCAAAAGGCTGACATAGAAATGAACCTGTTTTAAAGAGGTCTGGTGGAATGTAGCTCAGTGGTAGAGCACGTAGCTCAATCTCCAGAAAAAAACAGATTTTGTTTGTTTGTTTGTTTGTTTGTTTAGTTTTTGACAGGGTTTCCCTCTGTAGCATAGGCTGGTGTTTGAACTCTTGATCTTTCTGCCTCTGCCTCCTGATATGGGGCACCATGTACAGTTCTAACTCTGATTCTTATGACTATGATAGGTTGAGAAAGGGAAAGGGAAGTGATTTTTTAAAATAAGGGTGACAGAGGAAATAAGGGTGATGGAGAAAATGTCTTGCTTACAGAACTGATCCTGCCTTTCATCTGTCCTCATATACTCAATTGTGACTTGAATGTAAACTACCCCCATAGGCTCACATATTTGAACACTTGGTCCACAGCTGGGAGCAGTGTTTAGAAAGGTGTGTGGCCATTAAAAGACAGAGCTTTGCTGGAGGAAGTCAGTCACTGGGGGCAAACCTTGAGGATTTACAGCCTGGCCCAAATTCTTGTTTACATTCTCCGGCTGAGTATGGATGCAATGTAATCAGCTAAGGCTCTGAAGCTGTCACCATGTTTTCCCTGCCATGGTGGACTCTACTCCTCTGGAACTATAAGCCAAAATAAACCATTTCAACCTTAAGTAGTTTAAGGAAGAAGGTAACTAAGACACACCCCTAACAACTGCTTCTTGTTTGCAGATGTTCCCTTATCTCTCCTTTGTTAGACTGTTCCTTCGGGTATAACCCCATTCTAGTTTTCTTTTGTGGCAAAGATTAATCTCATTTCAAAGTGCAATATCTGTTCTCTGCAGACAGCCACCGACCACTTTCTACTGATGACAGTGTTTTTCTTAAGAGTCTCAAACTCAGCTATCTTAGGGAGCCAGGTATCTTTGAGTGAAAAGGACTTGTGGATAGCAGACACTGGGCAAACTACCATGTACCACCCAAGGGAGAACATCACTGCCCAAATAATCAGGCCATTTGCTGTGGACTTGGCTCTTCAGCTGCAGCATAGCTGAGATTTTCATAGGTACAATAAAAATGGAAGAGGCAGGTTCTTCACTCTACCCAGAAGTTAAAGAAAAAAATAAAGACAAGTGTAAGTTTTTTAACAATATGAAGAGGCAATGAGTGTGTGTCCATGCATGTGTGTTCATGCATGTGTGTTCATGCATGTGTGTTCATGCATGTGTGTGTATGTTAAGACAGACATGGATAAAAAGAAGAAGAAAGAAAGGAAGATTACATACTGTAAACCATAAGAAATCCACACTAGAAAGGAGAAAGGGCTTGGGCAGGGGAAGGAGCTTATAAGGAACTGGTACTGAGGAAACTGGCTGAGATTCACCACACTTCTAGGCACCTCTCATTAGGACTGCCATTCTCTGTCACTGGATGTGACACATACTGCAGTGCCTTGGTATCTCGGTCTTTTGGGGCAAGGGTTTGCCACCCTGACTCCAGCCACCCCAAGGATGCCCTAATTTCTAGCCTATGCATAGAAACACTCTTGGGACACAAAGACACTCTATCAGTCAGGCCTCCTGAAATTCCAGAGTGTTAGGTGCAAGGTACCCACAGGCATTGTTTGTTGGAAGGATGGCTGGGAGAACTGTCACTGAGGGCAATTGAAAGTGTTGACATAGTGATCCAGCAACCAAGAACATAAAAGGGTTCAAGGTGCAATGAAAACATGGCATAAGATAACCAATCACTGAGCTGTCTGCTCTAATGGTACATGACATCACAGTCAGCATAGTACTTGGAAGATATGGGTTGACTTCACTCCTGGTACACCAGCTGAGATAGCCTTTATTCCTTGGAGATCCACTCAAAGTCCCAAGAAGAAGCTGGAGAGGTAGCACTGAATCCTATCCCTCTGTTCTCCCCAAAGGTCTTGGGACCATTTTTACACAACTTTTAGAGGACAAACATTATTATTAGAGAGAGATTATATATGCCTTCAACAGACTTCTAGTTTTGAAATACTGGTCAGGGCTTAAGAAAAATTGACTAAAGCACCTAATCTTAATTTTGAGGGGGTGGGGGAAGAAGCAAGAAAAAAAAAGAAAAATGAAAATCTTTCATTACAAGCATAAGTGGGAGTTTTAATATATGTGTTGAACTGATAAGAAATTTGAATAGTTGCAGTGATCTTTAGCAATACGTCGTACATTGTTTCAAGGTAAAATTGAATAATTAATCATTTAATACTTATCTGAAAAGTTTTGAATTTATAATAAGAAAAGTTCTTTGCTAAAATATTAACTCATATTTTCACTTCAGTATTTAATGAAAAAATTGCAAAGAATGTTTCCTTTATTATTCCCCATTTCCTGCCTCTCCTCCAGCTCAATATTGCTAATGTGTAGCTGAAGGATAAGATCATCAGACATCCTCAGATTCTTTTCAAAGACCAACACAAAGTTTTGTTCCTCTGTGAACAGCGATATTCCTGTTCATAGGCACACCACAGCATCACATTACACTTCCTTACCATAGCCTTCATTTTTGTAACCAGAAATATGAATCCTGAAACCCCTCTCAGATAATTACTAGCCTGGTGGGTTAATTTGTTCAATAACTAATCTATTTGGCAAATATTTACAGAGCTTAGGCTCAATGCTAGATGCTAGACATAAAAAAAAAATGACTGTCAGAGTCTGAAGCCAAAAGTAAGAACTAATTAAACCTTTAAAAATTGGGTGTTTCCCTCTGACTTTCATGTGTTCAAAAGGAGTCTTATTGGGTACTTTCCTGAACATTTTGTCTTTCGATGTCAGGTATGCTTTAAAATTAATACTTGACTTTAAAAGCAAAGTGCACAAAAGGAAACACGTGAATTGACTTCATGTGTGAATGATGAAATGCTACTAAGTATGTGGGTCAGTTCTAGATGCTTTGCCTAGTGTGCATGAAGTCCTGAATCCTTTTCATAAACTGGTGGTATGTCTATAATCCCAGCACTCAGGATGTAGAGGCAGTAGGGTCAGGAGTTCAAGGTCATGGTAGGCTCACAGTGAGTTTAAGGTTAGCCTGGGCTACATGAACCCCATCTCAAAAATAACCAAACCAAAACCAAAAAACCAAAACAACCCACTAACAAATGAAAACAAAACAAAAAACAAAATACTTTGTAATTTCGAAAGTGGAAATAAAGAGACTGTAACAGTTGGGAGTAAGGAATTACAAATCACTTAGATTTTATATCCAAAGTAAGTGAAAGACCAGAGCCAAAGAGCAACATGATGATTAACTTACACTAACAATGGGAAAAGACCCTGAGCTGACACTTCTCCAAAGAAAATATATCAGTGGCCTGTCAAGGTTGCCCAATATTACTAGTCCCCAGAGACATGCAATGCCCAACTCTAAGGAATGGTTGTAAAGGATGAATATTCAAAGGAAAAAAAGTATTATCATGAATATGGAGAAATTGGAGCCAGTTTTCAACTGGCAGGTTGTAAAAATCTTGCAACTTCTGTGTATACAGTTTGGAATTCCTCAGGAAGTGCATATGCCTGGAGGGTCTACTCCAGGTATGCGTCCATCTGAATTGAAGACAGTGTGTGACGTGATGAGAACTGTCCCCAGAGGCTCATCTGTTCCTCTATCTGGTCCCTACTTGCTGTCACTGTTTGGGAAGTTATGTGACCATACCTTGCTGGAAGAAGTACGTCAGGAGGGGAGGGACTTGAGGTTTTATAGCCTTACCTAACCTCCTGTTTCTTTACCCATTTGTTGCCTGCGTTTAGATGAAGTGTCAGGCAGCTTCTCTCTGTTGGCACCGTGCCTTTCCTGACATGTTGACTCAGTCCCTCTGGAATCCTAAGCCAAAAATGAACTTTTTCTTCAGTTGCTGTTGTCTGGAGGTTTGATCCCAGCCACAGTCAAATACCTAATACAGCTATCCGAGGGGTATTCGCATACCCACTGTACTCAACGGTGGCCAGGCAGCCACATGCAGACACTCAGCTTTCTGGGTTTCCTACAGCTGCGCTCTATGAATGCAAGGCAAACACCTACTCAGTGATTACTAAGCCATTTCCCAAGGGGAACCTGAAGGAAAGGACCCACTGTGCCTCTAGGCACTCTGTTCCTTGGCTGTTCTATAGGTAATCTCGTTCAGCGTGTATTTCTGATCAGATGCATTATTTAATACACACTGCTGAATCAACACAGAACTCATAGCAACAGCAAGATAGCTCATGACTGTGTGATGATGCTTTTCCTCTCGACGTGGCACCATTCCAGCCTTGCTGAGCTCAGAGTCACTGGGCTGTACAGCAGCACTGCGCTCTGCCTATTTTGAACAGGGACATTACCAAGAAAAGCATAAAAGTGCAGACAGTGTAGCAAAGACAAGAAATCATCTAAGAGGCTCGTGCACAGTCTCAAAAAGGCAGAGCACAGCCTGCTTTGCTCCCTGCTGCAGTGTGCACTCGATAGTGACATTTATTTTGCATTCTACATGTGCCATAATGATGGATAAGTTACTGTGTGCATTTGTAGTGAGATTAAAACCAGATGTAACCACCAACAGTCAAATTCTCAAGGAGAGAATATATAAATAATGAGGATGAACTGCATATAAATAAGGGAATACTGCTCAGCCATGAAAAGGCATGCAAACTGAAGACATGCTTCGGGTGGGTAAACGTGGACAATATTATGTTTAATGAAAATAAGCCAGGCACGAAAGGACAAAAACTGCATGATTCCATTCTGACAAGGTGTCTAGAATGCGGTAAGCTCATAGACTGCAGGTGCTAGAATTGGGGCGGGGTCGATGAAGAATTATCCCTCAAAGTATTGGGAGTGTCAGCACGAGAGGGTGAAAAGGACTGCAGGGGGTGGGGGTGTCTACAAAATAATGATGGCTATAAAATAGCTCAGATATCAGAGTATTCACATTCACACTTTATGAAAACATGATACACATGCTTAGGAAGATTAGGCAGATCACGTTGATCTTCTGTTCAAACAGAAATCAAATGCACAGAACCTTCAGGTGGCACCAGGAGATCCTGATACTTACTATTTAGCAATATCAGATGATTATTGAGGAAAACAAAATAACTTTGAAATGTGCATGCCAGTTCTTTGGCTTTACTTTTGATGAAAATTTATACCATGATAGGATTATTCTGAGCCCTTTCCAGAGTGGAGTTGTCTCAAGACCCTGTGATGGTTTTACACTTTCCTTGGAATAAAATGACTGTGGCAGTAAACCATATGAGCTGGGGTTCCTGGCAGATGACCCCAGGGGTTATTGTGGTATCCTGGCACGATGTTCCTTTCCTTCACCATCCGCCCATTTGTCATTTGATACCCTCATTCTAGAAGCCTCTATATTCACTTCTCTAGACAGAGCCATCTGTTAGAGGGTGGCTGGAGTTGCTATCATAATTCCAGTGCTCCCTTTTAAATATTTTTTGACCCAACAATTACAAAGAGGCATTGCGGAATATAAACGTACAAGAAATGTGCTAATGTGAAATGCAAACACTAATAAAATGTAAACTTAAAATAGGAAGGCATTCATAGCCAAAGAGAAGAATCTACTAAAATTTGTTCAGTCTTTTAAAACACATCATAAAACAAGAAATGTTTCACTGCAGAATAAGGTTTTAGTTCTTTTATGATCGAAAGGAAGGGTAATTATGATTGTCAGGAAAACACATTGAACAGCTGTGTACAGTTAACAAAAGACCCATTCTGTGATGCACTCAGAAATGGCACTTTAAATATTCACATTTCCTAGAAATGAGCTTCTTTCCAACTGGAGCAGATATGAAAGAGATCGCTTTCTATTAATCATGGCATTGGACCAGGCGAGTTCTCGGCGCCAACTGGATCCTCTCTCTCTTGGGACCGTTCCCACATACATGATGTAACAGTTACATATACTGATTTATTATTGATATACTTGTGTATGTTATAGCATTGTAATGACTGATTTTTAACTTTTCAAAATTCAATATAATTTAAACTCTTAAAAATGCTCGTTTCAGTAGATTCTTTCACACTTGTACATCTGGCTTAGAGATAATTTTTAAAAACAGCATAACAAATAATTCTGCAGTTTGTTTTATGAGGGCTAATTAATAGGTACTTACTCATTAAAAACTAGGTCTGGTGCAAAATAGAGAAATTGGCTGTTCGTATGTTTGTACGATCTCCAACTCAAGGCAAACGATGATAGACACATCCAAGAATACTGGATGAGGGTAATTTGGTCCTCAAGAGGCAAGTTTTTAAATCCTAGAGAACAGAACAATTAATCACCGAAAGACACTTAGCATGTGAGTACATTCCAGGAAGAAGTCAGCTTTCACTACCTTTCTCTAACAGACTTAAATCAATTCCACAGACATCTATGGGGCTGTGTGCCTGGCTCTGCACAGACTTCATTTGAAATTCACACTAAATTCGCAGGGGTTGGTGGGGAGAGCTGCTGGGACAAATCACACTGAAGAGTCCATCTAGGTTCTGCACGCTGGAAGACACTGCATTCACCCGTGACACTTGCTTCATCCCACACAATCAACAGCACCGGCTTAAGGGGGGGTGGTGGTGTTAACTGTCACCATCTGCATGTCTGCAAGAGCAGGACCACTTTAGTCTTTTTGACTCCTTGGTCCCCATTGCCTGGGATACCAGCTGTTGACAGTGTTCTACAGCAGGTGGCATCCTCGCTCGCCCCCCCCCCCCCCATGCTTTTCTCATTCCTTATTTCCAGCAGTGTCATGCTTTTCTCTGGGATGAAGCCCCCATATTTTTCCTTCAGGCTGCAGGTTGACCACAGGTAACTCGTGGACCAGGGCAATGTGAAAACATTTCTCCATGATGCTTCTGTAGGCTAACAGGATCTCATTAACAAAATCCTGCCTGGCAGAAAATAAACACTGGTAGAGAGTTCGAGAGTGCTTTTGTGGGTGCTAAGGGCAGGGAAGGATTCTGTTTGCCTGTGACATATGTGCAAGTGTATGCATGTGTATGCACAGGTATAGGTGCGGCCATGTGGGCGCAGTATGGAGAAGCCGTATGTGGGTGTGGCTTGTCTATCATTGTCTACTATGGAGAAGCCGTATGTGGGTGTGGCTTGTCTATCATTGTCTACTATGGAGAAGCCGTATGTGGGTGTGGCTTGTCTATCATTGTCTACTTTATCTTTTGAGGCAGGGTCTTTCTCCCAACCTGGAGCGAGGCTGTTTGGCCTGAATTCGGGGATCCTTCTGTCTCTGTCTCTCTCCAGTAGTGGGGTTACAGGCCTGCCACTTCTCTGAGATGGGGACCATAAGTAATGTAATTGTCGGTTCTGAGGATCCGAACTCAGTATGTGTGAAGGTGCTTTCCCCACCATCTCTTGAGTCCCGAGCAGGATTTATTTATTTATTAACCAGGAAGAGTTGATCAGAGTGTCTTATAAGACCCCTGCCAGACTTAGATTAAACCTAGGTACTGTCCTGACAAAAGCCAGCTCAATGCGACTTGACAGACAGAATGTATTTTACCTATTAATGCTTGGAGACAAACACCATCCATGTGTCTGCCTTAGGAACAACAGAACTATAAGCCTGCATTCTTGGAAGGAAAGAAATGAACCACCACTTCTGCCACCACTCTGCCGCCATGAGTCTTCGGTACTCATGCCAGGATGCTGTGCAAAGTGGACACCAGGGTCCCGCCGTTAGGCGGAGCCTGAGCAGCCCGCGGTCCTACCTGGAAGTACCTTGGCCCACTTCACGACTTGGATCATCTGCTTGCCCGCCAGGCGGTTGAGCGTGGAGAGCAGGCTCTCGGCGGTGTCAGGCTTGGAATTGTCGTAGCCTGCATACACGATCTCAGGCTCGATGTTCTCCAGGATCATGGCCGGGGATGGCGTGAGCGCACGCGTGATGGAAGCGAGCTGCGGGACCAGCGCAGAGTTCACCGATGGCTCCTTGGTAGGAGCAATGTATGTGGTCCCCTCTTCTGGGCTCTGGGGTGGTGGCGGTGGGGGCTGCTGTGGCTGCTCCTCGTGAAGGCCTTTTAACTTCCCCAGCTTCTTTGACTTTCGAGCTGTCAAATGCAAAAATCAGAAAGGATAAGGGCAAATGCACATATCATTTCGAACACATTGCATGGGGCCAACTGACTTCCACAAGCCATTGCGTTGCAATCAGTGAAGGCTCTCTCCTAAGGAACTCTTGTACCAAAAGGAGTACCTTCAAAATAGTTCAAGGTAAATGGCCAAGCTCCCAGGTTAGTACTATGTGAAACAGGCTTGCAGCTGCTTTTTGCTTTTGATACATGGCACAGGTCTCCCCTTCTACCCAAGGAAACCTGCAGACATCTGCAGGATGACTTGAACCTCTTCCTGTTTTCAAAACAGAGAGGAGAGTTCACAGAAAAGGACACTAAACTGTATTGCCGATACAAGTGGGGCCCACAACAAAAATAAAAATAGAAGAAATAAATGGAATGCTTAATACCAAGCAGGTTCTAAATGGCTTGCACACACACACAAAAAACCCCAATTTAACAATTATTTTGGGAAGTGATTATTATGATTCTCATTTTAGAATGGCACTTCAGAGTTTGTCCAATCACAGGAAATGGTGTCTGGAGGGACAGCAATTGCTTCAAATGCTGACATCCTGGGACCTGGCAGAGGCGAACACAAAGGTAACTGGGTAGCAAAAGGAAGCTCCGAAGAACCAAGCTGATTACTAATTTCACAATTATCACACTTTCAATTCATTTAGCAATTCTCCATGAACCAGACATAGCTATTAATCAGAACCTGCATCCCCAGCCTTACTGGACACCGAACACAGAACAGGGCTGTGACACACTAGTAAACATGATGTAAGGATAATCATTTACATTTACAGTTATAGCTACTAATATTTATCTTGTTCACCACAGGGGGGAAAAATGACTATTCAGCTAAAAGTGAAGCCATTGTCCAAGAACAGGCTTATCACATCTGTTACATGGCCTTTAACTGATGAGCCTGGAATAACAGAGGACCAAGAGAGCAGGGTCTGTGTCAGTGTCTGTGGCCCATGTTACCACCAAAGGCCGTAAGACATTCATAGTCTGGGCTGCTGTCTGGGGCCCTGTTGATGTCTGTGCGCTGAGCTAAGTTCACCCTGCCCCTCGCCAGTTGTGGCACCCAGGCGGGCGGGCTCCGTCCCTCACCTGGACAGTGCAGGAAGCTGGCCCTGGTGGCATGGGTACAGGAGAGCTGGCCTTGATGGCATGCACCTGGGAGAGCCGACCCCACCCCTTGCCTGGGAAGCATGAGAAAGCTGGCAGGCTGACCAACTCAGCTACCACACAGGCTCAGATCCAGGCTTTGAGTTGATCCTACCCCAACGTCCACCTCATCTATTAACTGCTGGCGTGTGTGAAAGGGGATGGCTCTACAGATCCAAACCTGCAGGATTTCCATGACACATGTCAACAACAGGATATCAGCGAGGAGTCTAGTGAGAATCCAGTACTGATGGTGTAGCAGAAGCCAGAGGCCTTGAACCAGACCAACAATCCATTGCAATGAGCATTTATAAGCAAAGACACGTAGACAAAAGCATATACTGTGTGACACACCATGATGCACTGCAGCTTCCATGGTGAGATGTTTTTACATTTTTAATTTTAATTTTTAAAAATTTCTTGTTTTCTTTTGGGAGGAGGTTGGCTGAGGGTGGATTCGGAGGGTCTGGGAGATGAGTGGGACTGGGGTGCATAGTGTTAAAGTCACAAATAGTCATTTATTAATAGACTTCCGCTGTTGGTAGAGAATCCGAGGCAGGAGAGTCTGACTGTGACTTTCAGCACCATTTGAATGAGGACTGGTCTCTTAGCCACATGCTGCTGACCCCGGTAGTGGAGGTAATCAGGATGCTTCAAGGTGACGTGTGAATGAAAACACTCAAGAATGTATCAGTAAAGTGACTGGCCAACCAGATCCATAGAAAAACTGAACAGCTAAATAATCGCAAATGCCAGGTCCTTCAGAGCAGTCACTGGTCCTTCGGGAGATCAGGTCCCTAAAGCTTCTGAGACATAGAAACTTTGCTGAGTTTCAGGTTGTTTACCTGAAACATGGCGGGGAGGGCTCTGTGAGAGGTCCTATTCAAGAGATAAGGGAGAGAACAAGTAGTGTGGCCCCACATCACGGAGATCTCTGGCTTCCATACATGTGTGCACTGATGTGCGCACATACCTGTGCATGTGTGCACAAATATTTTAGACACTGTGTGGTACTGCACATCTACAGTCTTAGAATTTCAGAGGTGGTGGCAAGAGAAACAGTTTTAATTCCAGGCCAGTCTGGGCATCAGAGTAATTTCAAGGCTAAGCTGGATTGTAGGGTGATACTGTCTCCAACAGTAGAAAACAAAACCAGGAATGAGCTCATTAAAGTTTTCTTGTGCTTCCTAAGAAGAGACTCTGATGATGCTGGACAGATTCTGACTGACAGAAACAGTGATGGCTGATGCTTTCATGTCTTATTAAAATAATATCTGCTTAAAAATTAAGTATCAAGTGCACAATTGTTTAATGCCCAGGTCTGGTTTGTTGTGTTGATTTCTCCTGTCTGATTTCAGAGCCGTGTCATGAGTATCATAAAATAGTGACTGTCTTCTCCAGTCTGTCACCTGTAGCATGACTACACAGGTTTCAGCACTGCATCTAGCATTTCACTGAACTTCATGTAATGCTTGGTAACACACCAGGATGCTTGGAACTGAGAAATAGTCCATATTTGCTGACAGTTTTAGGCTATCAATGTCCTTCGGGTGTAGATTCTTCAGTCACATGCATGCATGTGCACAACATCTCTCTGAAAGCCTAGGGAACGTGAGGAAGATGTCTTACATTCTTACGATATCATCCTGTTGTACCATGCTGGTAACAAGTGAACTCTTGAAAAATATTTATTGAATATTTTTGTTTTATTTTAAACATTAATAAATTTCACAGTGTATCAATACATGAAGCCTCAGTTTATGTCCCTGTACAAAATGTAGACAAACTTCTGAGATTTTTAGATAAAATTTTTGAATAACTAATTATTCCTAAGAAAAATTTCTACTGTGCAGTGATCCGTTTGTGAACTCACTACACTTAAATATCGAAATAATGAGTTACAGTTATTGAGTATCCAGTGTCTGGACACAGTTCAGCAGACTTTTATATTTCCAGAAATCCAGTGTTCACCAGGACCTACCTGTGGCTATTATTATTGCTGACATTTTTTTTTTTCAGGTGAAAAAGTCGAGGTGCTGAAGGACAAATACGTGTTGAGGCTTTCAGAGCTAGGAAAGCCCAGAGAGAACCTTTGGGTCCAGCCATGACCCTGACACTCACTTCCGTGCTGCGTGGTCTCTCTTCTAATCCTCCTCTTTATCATCTTATTATCATTTTTAATGCTTTAGGAGGGGCACCAGCTTCAAACCCAAGTGGGTAATTAAGATGTTTGCTAATTACATAGGGACAGTTTTGGCTAAAGATCCTCAGTGAGCGTGATTCTCCTATTCAAAGTGAACCAGGCTATTTGCATAGGGTTCCTTCTTAAATTCTGTGGAATTAGTGGTCAGTGGGCTTGGGAACTCAGAGTCACAGGTGATCAGAGCCACACTCTGTCCTGCCAGCGACAGCACTGCATTCATTCTCTCTTTCTCCCTCCCTCTACCCCTGTGTGTTTCATACACATAGATGTAAATGTCTCTCACCCCCACTCAGATTCACTTGAAAGAGGAATTTCATTTATCCATATTGGATTTTACAGAATGCACTGTGTGCTCAGGGGTTGTCCTCCGGTACCAAGGCCTTACTGGCAATATCTTGGCAGCTTCTATCTCCTGGCCCAGCTAGCAAACAGAACTCCATACATTCTTTCCATGAGATTTGGCAATGAGAGGCCCTGCATCTGTCCCTGACCAATAATCAGAACATCAGACTGGAAGCACCTTTGTGGTACTCCACAAAGACTGGGACTGCTTCCCTGCATGATCTGGAGATCAGCTGAAGCTTTATATTCCAGTGTGACATGGAATATTCTCTTTGGTTTATTCAACCTCTGAGGGATATGAGAAGCCCCAGTAACCTTCAGACAGAAGCCTAGGTTGCCTCAATGATGGCTCGTGAGAAGAGAAGCCATTCTTTTCTACCATCACCTCCAGTAAGGTGCTGGCATACATGGATTCTCCAAGTACCTTATCACTTCTGATTTCTTCCACGTTAGAAATTGAAATCTCTTGAAAATTAAGGACTTGGCAGAAGATATTAGAGATGCTGTCTGTATAGGATAGAGGATATTGTTATTATTATTATTATTATTATTATTGTCATTGTTGTTGTTACAATTGGTTCACAGGCAAGTGTAATTGTATCCCACAGGGCAGTAACAATACTTCTACTCCTCGGATATTGATTTCAGCCAAACAAACGTGATTATGCTTTTGGTGCAAGACTTCATTTTCTTTTAGTCACAAGGGGAGGAATGCAAAGTCAGAAAGAATGAAGCACTTCTCAGTCACATCACCAAAAGAAGAAATGTCACCTTTTTACAGATGACAGTAATTGGTTCTACAGCAAAACCATCCTAATTTGTACTAATAGGGCAAAAAAGAATCTAAATGGTTCTTAAGGGAATGCACACTAATTGGATGGAGGTGAGGGGCTAAGGGTAAGTTGCCTTCATGAATAAATAATTAGCTTTTCAATGGAAAATGAAGAAGTGGCATTTCTTAATTGTTTATAAATACTCCTGCAATGCTTAAGAATGTTGAAGATGGCATTAAAAAGAATCTGTACGTATTTTCAGATCCTTCTACATAATTAACAAAGTACTACATGTTATTGATTTTATAGGACACGTGCTATAGCAAAGGCAAATTCAACTTCTGACCAATTTGTAAGAAATCCTGAATTAATGCATCTCCCACTAAAGTTTCAGGTGTGTAAAGCTACCCATAGATAACATTAGTGGCATAATCAATACGATTTTATTGCTATTGTCATATTTACTAATTACTTAGCAAATAACTAATACTTACTCGCTGCATAAGAAGCGATCCAAGCAATCAAAATTGTTTATGACAAAATCTTAGCCCTGACAAGAGAGAACTACTTTGAGAAAGCTGAGTTGGAAAATTGATTAGGTTTATTCAAACTGCTTGTGTTGAGTTTTGGATAAAGGTACTAAAATATTTTGGAGAAAAAGACAATGGCAGACAGCTGTTTTATCTCTGTACAGGGTTAACCCTTCCTGTTCCGTCTGTTCACCTGTCACCAGACTCCATCAGCTTGTGTCTTAGAAGTGGACTAGGCTACATTCCTGCAGGAGATACATCACTTATCAGATAGTGCCCAAGAGGAGAGTCCTTCAGACCAGAAGTCAGAGCAAGCGGTGAGGCTGGACGGAGTGAAAGGCAGTAAGCACGGGGCTTTAAAGTGCACACAAGGTTCTGGGTTATTGCTTCCCTCTAGGAGGTGCCTACATGCTATCCCCTGGTTGGGACATTACCATTTTGATGGTATTTTATTTCCTTGCTACACCTTTTTTTTCTCATTCTTTTTTATTTTTAATATTAGTCAGAATCAGGAATATGCATATACACAAATACATGCATGGGAAAGGCTCCATCTTGGACTTGGAGTTTTAAAGGAGAGATGATGTGTCTTTAGTGCAGCCAGGTTGGGGACTGTACTAGGAAGAGCCTTGGAATATCCTCCTGTGCTCTCCTGCATGCAATGGGGGAGATAACCAGGGCTGTCTTCTGCTGAAACTTTGGCTCTCTTTTTGAACAGGGTAGGGGGAAGGACCGTTTTGACAGCAGGATGAACTTGCCCTCTAATTCTCAAGTTGCTTGTGACACTTTGGACAAAGGTCTGTGGAGAGTGTGGTGATTTGCAGGTCCAGGTGATAATTTCTAATAGTCACCTGTGTTGAACAACCTTGGGACACCATCTGAAAAGTCTCCAGGACAACACTGAAAGTCTCCAGAAATCCATGAGTCTGACAGGAGAGGAGGCAGGGCTGTGTTCATGTGCTCCGAGGAAGGCTGAGGAGAAGCCTAGAGGTTAGTTTTCATCTGTGCACTCCCCTGCCACTCCCAATCAGTACTTTGAAAACTTGAAGGGACATTTTTGAACCATGATGACCACCTATTTTCTCTTTTCACTGAGGATTAGGTAAGACACAAAGGCTTTCAAAGACCAAAGAAGGGATTTAGCTCAGACAACAGAACGTCCTCTGGGCATCCTGGGATGTGTTATGGACAGTCTAGAATTTGCTCCCAACAAGAACATACAATGTTGCTTTCTAAACACACTGAGGTTCTGGCGGCAGGCATCCTGTTATTCAAGTGTGGCTGAGGTAGAAACCAGCGATGGAATGAGTTTTGGAGATTTGGAACCCTGCTGTGGAAGTCAGGAAAACCCTCTGATGTACATTCCAGTCTTACAACGATGTAAGGAGCTGGCTGCTGGGTTCAAATTTGTCTGAAACACAGAAATAAGGCTCTTATGATCACAAGTGTGATAAGATGTCATCTGAGTGATATCATTTAAAAATACACAAAACGGGCAAATACTGTGACTTTAGAATGCTTGAAAGAATTTTCAGTGTTATGAAGAGAAACCCCGAGGACTTCCCTCCAACCCCATCTCTTGCCTGCCACATTAAAAGGGTTGTCTGCACATTTCAAGACACAGTGCTGTTGGCTCACCTCCAGAAAATACTGTCTTCCTCCTTCCTACTCCTAACATTGCGTTCATGAGTTGGGAGGTAATAAAGAGTAACCGAGGAGCAAGGCAAGTTCTCTCACAAATATAGCCTTTAGACTTCACCCGTGCCCCAGGAGGTAGGTGCTGTGCTCCCATTGTTTAGAGAGTAAAGTGATTGGTAGAGGGACAGGGGCACTGCATACTAACATCCTGCTGTATAGTTGGGAGCATGTGACTGATTGGTAAAGACCTGGAACCTCCAGACTGCCCCTGTGGCAGAGATTTGACCCCAGGGGTCAGAGCTTCTCTGTCTACAAGGTCACAATTGGTTCCCATTAATGAAAGATGCATGTGTTAATTAGAAGGCCTGTGGCCACCCCAACCAGTTCACACGCCTGTTTTCTAATCCCCAGGAATCACCCCCCAAGCCGCCCCCCCGCACCCCCACGAACTGGGGCTGCTGCGATGGGCAATGCTCCCGACTATGTCACCCTCAATGCAATTGGAAGAGAGCTCTACAAAGGTAGGAAGCAAATCTGCTAGTTTGCTTAAGGTCTCAAATTCACCAGAGGAGGAATCCACGCTTTGCTAAGAATCAAAGCCCAAAGCAACACTGCACTACGTCATTGGGTTCTTAGAACACACGTTTTAAAATCAAATTAACAATATTCAGAATATATGAATATCGATCTCCACAAATTCTATTCTCAAGGGATCACTATGTAGAAGACTGATATGCTTGCAAAACCTCTTAGTAGTCTTATAATACTAATTTAAGAGGAGAAAAACTAGGTGTGGGTGGCATATACCTGTAATCTTAACAATTGAGAGACTGATGCAGGAGGATGGTCAGCTTGGGCTACAAAGTGTGTTCAAGGCTAGCTGGGACTACATAGTGAGTTCAAGGCAAACCTTGGCAACAGAGAAAGATTCTGAAAAAGCAGAAGCACAAACAATTATAATAGTAACTAAGAAACACTAGCACCCTAATAGCCATGGCCATTCAGAAAAAGACTCCGTCTTCAAAGGGCAAATGCTTTAGCAGCTGCAGCAGTTGCCTTCTTGGCACACACATGAGCACAGGATTTATTACATGGAGCAGATCTCATTGGTATGCCAGGTAAGTAGTCTAATTAAGAATGGTTTATGAAGAAGCAGTACTATTGTAACAAGGTTGCAGAGGTGAACAAGGTATGAGAATGAGGCAGGATGCAGTGACCTGGAAATGACTGCAATGCTCAGCTTAATGGGCTGTGCCATGGGCTTTGCCCTCACAAGTCCTCAGGATCCCAGGTGAGCTCAGGCTGGGCAGGAAGAAGCAGCAGTGAGACCGAACTAGGTAGAAATCCCATAGTATGGCCGTGTCCAGAACTGCTCGCACTGGCAGCAAACTTGGGGAGACCTACTTTATGCAAATAAAATATTCGAAAATGAAGCATTTGCAGTTCAGTGGCAGAAAGTATGTTTACTATGTAGGAGGCCCTGGATTCCAGAAGGTTTCACTAAGAGGAGAAAGAGAACACACTAGCCAATGGCATGTTCTTTATAAAAGTTTCAGTACAGATTCCTTAGGTAAGTCACAAGGATCATTGGTAACCCAGTGCATGGGACTTTCTTTTTTCTTTTCTTTTCTTATTTATTTATTTATTTATTTATTTATTTATTTATTTATTTATTTTTAGATAATTTCTTCATTTACATTTCAAGTGTTATCCCGTAAGTCCCCTATACCCTCCCCCCGCCCACCTGCTCCCACTACTTGGCCCTGGCATTCCCCTGTACTGGGGCATATAAACATTGTTAGACCAAGGGCCTTTCTTCCCCAATAATGTCTAACTAGGCTATCTTCTAATATATAACGTGTGAATACTTCATTCCTCCCTAGAATAGGGATTAAAATATACATGAAAGGAGGTGCAGAGACAAAGTTTGGAGCTAAAATGAAAGGATGGACCATCCAGAGAATGCCCCACCCAGGTGGTCTAACACATAATCAGCCACCAAATGCAGACACTACTGCATATGCCAGCAGGATATTGCTGAAAGGACCCTGATATAGCTGTCTCCTGGGAGACTTTGACAGTCCCTGACAAATACAGATGTGGATGCTCACAATCATCTATAGGGCAGAACACAGGGTCCCCAATGTAGGAGCTAGAGAGAGTACCCAAGAGCTGTAGGGGTCTGCAACCCTATAGATGGAACAACAATATGAACTAATCAGAACCCCCAGAGCTCATGTCTCTAGCTGCATGGGGCTTTCTTGCATCTCACTTGTGATTCTCCTCTCATGTTCTTCTGAGCCCCAACTGCTACTTTACCTCAGTCGTCTCCAGATTTCCTGAAATAGCATCCAGGGGCCTTAAACCGTGGCACACACCAGAAAATTCTGAGGTGCTCAAGAAAGCTGCCCATCTCCAACCTAGTTCCGATTAAAAAAAAAAAAGACTGCATGGTTTATATGCATAAGAAATGAAAGCTAGGAGCTGGAAAGACAGCTCGGTGGCCTAGGGCACTTGCTGCTACTGCAAAGGACTCCCCTGAAGTTTCCAGAATCTGCATTGTAGTCTACCACGATCTATAATTCCAGCCACAGTGGACCCAATGCCTTCTTCTGAACTCTACACGTGTATGTAGATACACATACATGTGGGTAAAGCATACACACACAAAATGAGAATAAATCTTAGAAGGTAAGAGAAATAAAAATTATCAATGGAGGAGAACATACACAGACTGAAAGTTTTATTTTCAGTGTTCATTTTCTTGAAAAAAATCTTCTTAGTTTGGCCTTATTTCGGTAAAACAATTACTCATAGCTATATCCCTGCAATTCAATTTTTTTTTTCAAGAGCAATTACTTGGAGGCATGTTTTATTGAAAACAAAACAAAACAAAAAATCAGTACATAGTAAGGGGTTCCAGGGTGCACCTCAAGTTAGGGGGAAGATTAAGCGTATAATCATATTATAAGTAATCTTTTACATGATTTACAGGAAAAGTAAACTGAGCAAGTTTTGCTGGATTATTTTGTGATCAAATCAGGCATTACTATGATCGACTAATATTCATAAACAATTATAAACAATATTAATATATTAACAATATTACTACTACTACTACTAATATTATTATAAAAATCATTTAAACCATTCAAGAGAAATAGGACTGGAAAGGCCAGGTAACCTAACAGAAATTATCAGTGAATAAAACTTCATGACTGGAACTACATAGAGAATAGAATCTGTTTCTGAGAGTTGTTGCTTGGCTGAAGAAGCCAGATAGCATGTGAAAGTCTTCTCATGATAAACTAACTCTAGTATGCCAGAGGACCAGAGGAGGCACACAGTGAGGTGTTCCCAGGGTGCCACCCATGCTTGGGGGAGGATTAAGCAGGCCAGAGAAAAGGGAAAACAAGTGTCAAGGTTTACAGCTTCTAAAATAAGTATGATTCCACATTTTATTCCTCTGACATTATCAGAATAAGTCTAAATTAAGAATTAATAGTAGTCAATGATGCATATAGTTGAAAAAAAGGTTATTTTTCTAGACTGGGTTCTCTTCGGGATACTGGTAGACTTGGTCTGAACACTCCCAGATTGAGTGGAGCTGGACCAAACTGGCCTGTTTTGAAGCATTGAAATAGCAACCTGCAGGGACTCCTGGGCTTAGGGGTCAGTCCGGCAGATCTGGAGAGGGGAGGGGCAAGCAGCTGGGAGAAGCACCAGGCCCACACAGGCCTGCCCTGCCCAGCTGTTTATAAGGCTCACTTCTATTCTGTCCTTTGGTCTTCTGCCACAGTGTAAATTCCAGAGCACTGGAGACTCTCTCGAAACCAGTTCAAGGAACAAAAGCTCCTTTAAGAGACTACTCTTTCTGTCTTCATTTCAAAAGTATTCTTCACATTAAAGCCATTTAGCCAAAACAGATAAACAGTAACCTCTTTCCCTTCAACAAAACAAAACAAAACAAACAAAAAAACCAAAGGAGATCCAGAACAACAGAAAAACAAGGTGCAGAGAAAGTTCTTTCAGAGTCAGATACTCAAACACAGGAGATGGGGTCCCAGGCGGCTCCAAAAACCAAAGGAGATCCAGAACAACAGAAAAACAGGGTGCAGAGAAAGTTCTTTCAGAGTCAGATACTCAAACACAGTAGTTGGGGTCCCAGGCGGCTGGGGGAGTGGGTGGCCGCCGGAGTGGGTGATTGAAGCTGTGAAGCTGAGCTGCCCAGAGAGAGGACTTCTAGAAGGAAAAGTAGGTCTCTCTGAAAGCATTTCTTGGAGGATCTCAGTTCACATTTGAAACAATGTAAGCAATTCATTTAAAAACTCTAAAGTCCTTTCAGTAAACTCTTAAAGTGATGTTGCATTCACGGAAAGGGAAAACCCAGACTTTGTTTTTTCCCCCAGCCGCTCGCCTCCACCCCCTTCTTCCCTCATGTTTGCTTCTGTTCCCAAGGGAGGCTTCCCCTCACACCAAAGCCCGCTGGAAACGATTGCCACACACGCAACTTATTGAAAAACGTATCGGTGGATTCCACGGCTGCCACTGTCAGTGACTGAAGAAGACCTTTCCGGTGTGACAGGATGGACTGTCACCCCACGGTTGGAAGGACCTTGAAGGATACTGAGAGTCGGTCTTCATTGATGACTTGGATAAAGAGCAGTTTCATGTTACAGTTTTCAAATTGATTCAGGTTACACTGGGTAAACACATGTGTTAAACCTCACTATAATCTTTAATGGGGATAATAGAAACCTCTTTCTCTTAGAGAATTTCTAGTTTTTAATGTCTGCTTCTTGGACCCACAGTTAGTGTTAGAAATCCCACTAAACACAATCTCCCTTCACATGGAGATAAAGACCATGTGACCATGCCCGTATCAATGATGTACTCTGAACTCTTTCCTTTCGTCTCTGAGTCGTGACACCAGAATTTGTTTAGGCATTTTGCTGTGTGGAATACCGTCCACAGTGAATAAGTGCTTGCTGAAAAGCATAGGAAAGACAGGGCAGGCAAACAAATGAATCAATGTTTTCCTCTGTGTCTCGAACCAGGTAGATTTCCTAACCGGATCACGGCAGTCCTGTTACTAACAAAGCTTTTCAGAGGAACAAAGCAGGGCTTTTTGGTTTCATCTTAAGCCCCAGAGTAGGCTTGTCTCCATGGAAAACAAGTAAAGCCAAGGCTCAACCCAGCCTTCCAAACAAAATCAGGCCAGTGTCCTCCACAAAGGCAATGGATGGAAGAGCAAAGTGCTTGGCAGCGTTGGGGTAAGGGGCTGATTATCCAAACAGAATCCCACGCTGGTAAGATACAGTTTCTCCAGAATTACAGCAGGAGGATGCTGAAGTTGGAGGCTAATGAGCTCCAGGACTCTTGGACAGATGGCCATTAGGTCATCAGCATTTATATGAGACCAAAATGTCCCTTGTATATATATGGTAGGATACCAGTGTTCTGGTAACAAGATACCTATGAACAGGCCTTGATACATCACCCAGTAACTGACACATATCATTCTCTGATTTATATTTCAAGAAGATGTCTAATACCTACAACCAAAATACTATGCATTATAGCCAATACTTGAGTAAGGAAAACAGATGTAATGTTCTCTGTGAGTCAGAGCCAGTCAACTATTAAGGCACAAATATTCCATCTTTCCAAGTACCAAACAGCGTTTGACAGACAGATCTCACATCCCTACAAATGCCCTCATGGTATTACCTCTGGAAGTTACTAGCTTATAATATTTAAATTACAACTGCTTTGTAGAATAACCACTCAAATGATTCATTCTCTTTATGATCAGCTATATATAGTTAGCTCGCTGGCTCTCTCTCTCTCCCCCTCCTCTTCCCTCTCCCTTCTCCCTCTCTCTCCCTTCTAGGTTCTTGTGCTTAGAATAAAAACAAAGTTTAACTTTGTATCCACAGGAAGCCACTACAAAAGAATTCTTATGCATACACAGAGGAGACATTAACCAAAGATTGAGGAAATTACAAATTCTGGGAAAACACCATAGGGTACTCTATTTAGGTACTTGGGGCAGGAGTAGGAGCTAAACATCACAGTGCTCTCTGTTCTGCATCCACAACTACATTTTAATTTATTTTCTTCCAAGACATGTTGGTTAGGAGCCCTTCTTGGGCTTCATAAAGGCAACAGTGTCTAAAAAAAAGCTCCTGGTGACTGAAGAGCCTGGAGACCCTGGAAACAGAGATGACCTCCCAACTTGTCCAACTCTGGCCCCAGGTCATCATTGGGAAGACCCAGGGGTGAATTCTCCATGCAGTCTTGGGCTTCCCAAGGTCAACATATCAGAAGTGGAGTTTGGGGGCTCCCCATTCTTAAATCTGCACTTGTCCGTTTACTGTTTTCTTACAAGTGAAACTGAGAACTACCAACCTAGACAGGCTGGAAAAAACAGAGGGAACATGAGCAAGACAGACAGACAGAGAGAGAGAGAGAGAGAGAGAGAGAGAGAGAGAGAGAAGGTGAGAGGGAAGAGAAGGTGGGAAGGAGGAAGAAAAGAAAGGAGGGACATTAACACTTTGGTCTCCTCCACTCCACTGTCATCCAGACTGGATAATTAATTCGTGGCTATAGGGACAATTCTGTGTCACAGAATATTCAGCATCAGATTTAGTTCTTTACCCACGAGATGCCAGTACTACCCCAGCCACCAGCTGTGACAACCAGAAAGGTTCCAGGCCATCCAATGTCCATTCTGGAAGAAAAGCACCCGTGGTGGAGAGCCAGTGATCTACATTAAGAATGTCCTTAAAACAAGAAGAGAGAGCAGTCAGAAGAGAAAATCCCGAGACCACACAGACAGCAAGCAGGTGAGGACTGACAGGAGAAGATAATTCCTCTCTCATCCATAGCTTCCTAATTCATTCCTCTCCCATCCATAGCTTCCGAACTCAGGTATCCTACACTGGAAACCGAACTGTACAAAAAATCCTCAGTTTCAAAATCTAGGGTTTTTCACACAAAATCTAGCAGCGCTAGCTTGTTTTCTTCATGACAGCAAATACTCAGACTTAAGAAGCAGCCACTTAGTCCACTAGGGGCTGGATGAACTGTGCTTCATAGACAGGTGAGCTTTTACCAACTTCCCTAGAGAAGCCAGGAGTGTTGCAATAGCAGTACAGCCTATTGTTACACGGAACATCTTATTTCTTCAGTGATCCAGCTTGTTACGTGGGACACAGATACAAAAAAGTACTAACAAAAATCTGCAAGCCACCTAGGTGCACACACAGCACCTGGAAAGAGTCTCCAAGTTTACGGTAATTATATCATCAAGTTTACAACTGGCAAGGCAGCCAAGTGGCCACCACACCCAAAGGGTGTGGGCATGGCCCAACAAGTGCATATCCTGTACGTGGTCACCCTCATAAAAAAAAAACCTGAGTAATGGTGAATTTCAACATTCACCCTCACATTAAATTTAAGTTGGGCTTTATGCAATAGGCCTCTTTACCAGCCATCTATTAAAGAGAATATTTGTTCCTGTGATGGAACAGGGCCTCCCCACTCTTTCCTCCAGATGTGTGGTAGCTCTGCTCCCCAGGATCAACTTCCTATTGCCGCTGAATGTGGATAACAGATCCACATCCCTGAATTTATAGACCATTTCTCATCTTCCAAAGGATAACTTCCTATCCTACCCCAAGGCTGACTGCCCTGGGCCTGGCCAGCCTCAGTGTGTGACTACAAATGGCCCCCTCATGAAGATATGGCAAGGTCACATCACCCTGTGCGCAGTCTCACATTCTTGTTTGATCCCCACCCACAGGTTTTGGTGTAGATTTCTAAGTGGCCCTCAAGCCTAGGCAGATGTGTGTGCCTATTACCACTCTACTCTTGGCTGGTCACTGAGTCCGCAGGCTAAGGACTTCTCTTAATTTTGAATCCTGCAAATACAGGTGATCTTTCCCAGCTGAACCCTGCTCTTCCCCAGCTGGGGCCTGGATGACAACTGCATGGCATAGGGAGTCATCTGCTCCACCTAGCTCCTCGGCACACCACTGGCTTCGCTTCACCCCTGTAGCTTGCTTTTCTTTGACCTTTGCGGTTTTTGTCTTTGAGGCAGGTACTCATGATGTAGCCCTGGCTGGCCTGCAACTACTGCATAGAGCAGGCTGGCCTTGACCTAGCATTGCCCACAGGCCTCGGCCTGTGCTGGCGTTACAGGGCCTGTGCTGGCATTACAGTCACCCTGCTTGGCCTTCTCTTGTCTTTATTTTTCACATTTATGTTTTTTGGGGGAGAGGTTTAACTTATCTGCTTTCATTTTAAGTTATTCACCATAACTTTTCTCCTTGAACTTAATGTTTAACCAAAACCTGTCAGACCAGGCTGGAATTCCCAGTTTAGCAGCACCAACTGTCTTAAATGCTGTTCCTCCATGTGGGTGACAGAAATGATAGCAAATAAGCAACACGGTGATGGCCAACATCACCAGAAACTCCTCCTTTAGGAAGAAATGTGAATTCACTTATCAGGTGTATTACCACTGAAGAAATTTCCAGATTATTCTAACATGACTAGTAGGCCCAGACACAGACTTTTTGGAAAGAGTAATTTCCTCTAGAGCAGTGGTTCTCAGCCTTCCTAATGCTGCGACCCTTTAATAATACAGTTCCTCATGCTGTGGTGACCCCAACCATATATTTATCTTCATTGCTACTTCATAGCTGTAATATTGGTACTGTTATGAATCATAATGTAAATATTTGTGTTTTCCAGTGGTCTTAGGTGTTCTATGAAAGGGTTGTTGAACCCCCAAAGGGGTCACAACCTACAGGTTCAAAACTGTAAAGGGATAGAAGATATTATGATCACAGAACACTGATAAAGGAGTGCTTTGGGATCTGTTATAGGATTAGTTTACATTATTATTATGTATATTATTATTAATATTATTTATTATATCATATTTTATATGATATATTTATATGATGTGTAGTATATTTATATCAGTTATATTAGTTATATTATTATTAGTTAAATAATTAGTTAATAATCTAACTAATTAGTCTGCTCACTCACACAGTAGCATTTATTATTGAGCACATACTGCACCAAAGTGCTTTAGAACTAACGAGAAGAGAACGCAGATGTGAAGGACCAGAATCAGGAAAGCCCCCTAAGTCAGCGTGGGGACATGTTTTAGTGGGAAGCAGGCTATGAAAAACTAGGTGCAGCAGAATAATCATCTCTGTTACGGTTCGAATGCTGAATGTCCTCACAGGCTCATGTTTTAAATGCTTGTTCCCAGTGGGTGCCACTGTCTTGGGAGGCTAAGGAGCTTTTGGCAGGTAGGACCTGGCTAGCGGAAGATCACCACTTTCTTTGAAGACTGCACCAGGCTCCTGGTTCCTGCTGCAGTCTCTCTGAGTCCTGAACTGCAGTGTTCTTAGAAGCTCTGGCTCACTCTCTGTTGCCATAAAGTGCGAGCTCTGTGCTGTGCTTTCCCTACCATAATGGGCCAAAACTCCTTGTAAGCATAAGCAAATATATCCTTCTTTCTTATCCACGCCCCCCCCCCAAGCCTTTCACTTGAAGCAATACAGAAGGAACTAATATGGTACTTAAAGACACTTTCCCCTGACCCTCAAAACCCAGGAAGCACACATGGCAACGAACCGATCACAGGCCAAAAAGTATAGATAGCTCTTAGGAACTGGGGAAGGCAAACAAGTGGATTCTCTTCTCCAGACTCGTCAGAGGAACCCAGCTGCTGATGCACAGACAAGCTCAGTAAGAGCCAGTTTAGGCTTCTAATGGGTATATGTATAAAAAAAATTTTTTTGCCCAACTTTATTTAAACCAGTAAACTGGTTATTGTTAATACCATTATTGTAATATTATGGCAGTAGAAGTAAATACACATAGGAATCCAAATACCTTACTCTTGGCCTGCTTATGCATCTGGTACAAATGAAGGGCCCATGCTGGAACTGACAGAGATGGCTCTATCTCTCAAGCTGCAGAAACAGCTGCTGACAGTGGAGAAGAAGACACAAGTGCTGGAGAAGGTCCTGCCTGTGTGGAAGGTCCAAAGGGCTGGTGACAGGATTAGGGCCATTCTCAGAGTGACTCAGAGCCCCACAGAGGGAGGGTGGGGACAGGGTACATGTTTTAGGGATTAAAAACAAACCAGCCATGTGCTCAGTCTGGGAAATCCATTCATTTTAAATCTGAATCAAGATTTTAATGAATCTTCATTGAATGAATTTTAATGAATCTTCAGATTTAATTAAAAGAAAAATAAATCAAATAATTGGAGGAAAAATTTCAAAGTAAATCTTCGAGTCAGTCAACAAGCAGAGGCTTGTTTTACATTTCCTTTTGTTTTGGATCTTGTTTTTAGCTCCAGAGTATTTTAGACAAGTATCTTAGCCACAGAAGAATTTTCCCCCACTTTGCTTATAAACTAGCTGTAAGCGAACTGTTCTGTGAACCATAACATTTGAAAAAGCATCATGACTGAAGGAATGACTCTCCAGAGACTGCCCCACATGGGGATCCATCCCATAAATAACCACCAAACCCAAACATATTGCAGATACTAACAAGAGACTGGTGACAGGAGCCTGATATAGCTGTCTCCTGAGAGGCTCTGCCAGTGCCTGGAAAATACAGAAGTGGAAGCCGGGCATGGTGGCGCATGCCTTTAATCCCAGCACTCGGGTGGCAGAGGCAGGCAGATTTCTGAGTTCGAGGCCAGCCTGGTCTACAGAGTGAGTTCCAGGACAGCCAGAGCTATACAGAGAAACCCTGTCTCGAAAAACCAAACCAACCAACCAACCAACCAACCAACCAAACAAACAAACAAACAACCCCCCCCCCAAAAAAAAAAAAACAAAAAAAAACAGAAGTGGATGCTCACAGTCATCCATTGGACAGAGCACAAGGTCCTCAATGAAGGAGCTAGAGAAATACCCAGGGAGCTGAAGGGGTCTGCAGCCTTATAGGAGAAACAACAATATGAACTAACCAGTACCCCCAGAGCTCCCTGGGACTAAACCACCAATCAAAGAAAACATATGGTGGAACTTGTGGCTCTAGCTGCATATGTAGCAGAGGATGGCTTAGTCAGTCATCAATGGGAGGAGAGGCCCTTGGTCTTGGGAAGGTTCTATGCCCCAGTATAGGGGAATGCCAGAGCCAGGAAGAGTGAATGGGTAGGTTGGGGAGCAGGGCTGAGTGGGAAAGGGGATAGGGGATTTTCAGAAAGGAAAATAGGAAAGGGGATAACATCTGAAATGTAAATAAAGAAAATATCTAATTAAAACAACAAACAAACAACAACAACAACAAAAGGAAAAGCGTCATGAGGTGACTCAGCCATCTCTGCTGAGGACTGATGAAAAAGTGGGTCAAAGGGTCACTTCCTGGGGAACAAACAGCACAGAGACCTATTTAGAGGCCGAGGACTGCACTAGCAGAGCAGCTATTCCTTTGTACCCTACTGTGACAGGCAGGACAAGGGTAGGGATGGGGTCACCTCTATGCCTGTGGTTTTCTTGCCTCTTGTGGCACAGATCCTTCCATGTGTCCAGGAGTTAGGGTGAGGGCAGATAGGCAATGAGGCAGCTCAAGGCAGTACCGCCATGCTGGACCCTCATCACCTCATAGACTACAGACCCAGTATCACCGCCATGCTGGACCCTCATCACCTCATAGACTACAGACCCAGCAGCACCGCCATGCTGGACCCTCATCACCTCATAGACTACAGACCCAGCAGCACCGCCATGCTGGACCCTCATCACCTCATAGACTACAGACCCAGTATCACCGCCATGCTGGGCCCTCATCACCTCATAGACTACAGACCCAATCAGGGCCTTTCTCTCCCGTAGCTTTTTTGTTTTCAAATTTAATTTAGAATTACGAGCTGTTTGTTTGTTTGTTTGTTTGTTTGTTTGTTTGTTTGTTTGGAGGGTGTGTGTGTGTGTGTGTGTGTGTGTGTGTGTGTGTGTGTGTCAGAGGACAGCTACGAGGAGGCACTGCTTTCATGAAGGTCCTGGGAATGGAATTAAACGTAGGCCAGGAGGCCTGGGCCGTCTTGAGGCCCTTCCTGCACGTTCCCTCACCTTGTCTCCCTCCTCAGGCTGACCTGCTAAGCTCTCTCTTTCCATGTTCCTTTTCGGGGGATTCAAAGCCCACCTTCATCCCTGAAAACGAGCAATCAATGCATGTTTGCAGCATTTAGGTAAAGAGTTTAGCAGACCCATAAAGATACCATTTACCGAGGCACAACACCATCTAGCATGTCTGCTAACATGTCTCTTTGGGAGAGTGCATTAGAGTGGCAAGGAAAACATAAATACATTGTCGTAAAATGTTATGTCCAGGGACTTTTCCAAATGCCCATCACTGTCATCAGCAGACCTTTCTGCTAGAGCCTCTTCTATTAGCCCTGCTAGTCCAGCCTTTAAGAAACTCTGTGTCCAGTGGTAAATTGTTACTTTGCAATCGTCAAAACAAGTGCTCAGCAAACATTGTGCCCACTCCGTCCACACTCCCCCAGACGTTACGATGAGCACGAGTTTTATGATTTCCACTGTTATTAATGTGCATTGACTTTGCATTTTAGTGGAGGTGCAGCTTTATGTGCGTACAGTGTGCAGTGATCGCACACAGCCCCTCTTCCCATCCTGCCTCCTTCCTCAATGTCTAGCAGCCATTGCTCTTCTTTCCACACGTGAGAAAGTGTGATGTCTGTCTTCCTGTGTCTTCCTTACCTCACTTAACTATAAGGCCTTTCAGTTTCGCCATTAGGTTGCAAATGAAAAGATTTTATTCTGCTTTATGGTCGAAGGATATTCCATTGTGTACGTGGACCACCCTTTCTTTGTTCATTCTTGTGTTGATGAGCAGCCAAGCTGACTCCATAGCTTAGATATTCAGAGCAGTTCTTCAGTAATCACTACCTTGCAGGTATCTCTTTGGTATGCTAACTTCATTTAATTTGGGTAGGTACCATAGGGTGAAAGTGAGATCTACTGGACATATGGCAGAAATTATCTATCTATCTATCTATCTATCTATCTATCTATCTATCTATCTCTTACCTATTTATATATCAATTACCTATTTATCATTAATCTAGCATCTACCTACTATATCTATCTAACCTATGTATCTATCTATGCATCATCTGTCTGTCTGTCTTGGGAGATTCTAATTGCAGTTCCTTGAGGAACCTTCATAATGTTCATTATATTGGTCATACAAATTTATATTCCCATCAGCAGTGTATAAAAGTTCATATCTTTGCCAGAATTTTTAAATAGCCAATCTACTAGGATACTAGTTGTTGTGGGTTTGGTCTAATTGCACGAGAATCCAGAATAAGATGCTGAGGTTCCCTGCCCCCAGTTGGTTTTGATTGGTAAATAAAATTGTCGGCAGCCAATGACTGGGCAGGGAGACAGAGGCAGGACTTTAGTATTCGTGGGCAAGGGGACCACTGAGAGAGGAAGGAAGAGGTATAACTGCCATGCCAGGAAAGGAGTAAGGTCCAGGACTGAGAAGTGCAGGAGAGAGCATATCAGCCATGTAAGAACTGGGGAAGAGTAGCGTCCCCTCCTCCCCCACCCCTCATTTGGTCTATGGCAGCAAAAATGGAATATAGATTTTAGTAAGTAATAACTCAGGGATATTGGAGGGGAGAGTGTGTTAGTCACAAGGAGGTTTGGAAGTGGCCTAGCCATCGAGCTGATTAAGGCATATTAAAATATAATGCTGTGTGTGTGTGTGTGTGTGTGTGTGTGTGTGTTTCATTTGGGAACCCAGAACATTGGGATGAACAGTAAGGAATGCAAGCCACCACTACCACCAGGTCTATTAGAGAAGAGATTAATGGGTTTCAGTCACACTAGTCACCACATGTTGGTTCTGATCTGCATTCTCATCCTGGCTAATGATGCTCAGTGCTTTTCCATATATTTGTTGCTTCCTGCTTCCTTGAATTGTTTCTTTTGAGGTACCTATTCAAAAGGCTTTCCCTTCTGAAAATTAGATCACTTGTTTTTCTGTTGTTGTTAAAATGTTTGAGCTCTAGGTAGTAACCCTCTGTCAGATGAACAGTTGGCAAATATCTCTGCTTTATGGGGGTGACCCTTCAGTCTTTATGTGGGGTGACCCTGCAGTTTGTTGGTTGTTTTATTTGTGATGGAGACGCTTATACTTTGCCTTTCAGTAACATCTTTTTTAAATCATTTATTTATTTTATGTATATGAGTACACTGTATACATGCCAGAAGAGGGAATCAGATCCCATTACAGCTGAGTGTGAGCCACCATGTGGTTGCTGGGAATTTTACTCAGGACCTCTGGATGAGCAGCCAGTGGTCTTAACTGCTGAGCCATCTCTCCAGCCCCTTCTAGTAATACCTTAATTTCAACTAGCTGCTGCATTGATAAGAACATTTTCATATATATATATATATATATATATATATATATATATATATATATATATATATATATATATATATATATATATATATATATATATATATATATATATATATATATATATATATATATATATATATATATATATATATATATATATATATATATATATATATATATATATA